>OX596050.1:10453262-11053262 GCA_951394065.1 Venusia cambrica
TGGCGTGCAACCGTTTTATCGATTCTGCCAGTGTCGAGTATTGTGAGTATCGTAAACAGAAAAAGTGGGAAAACAATATTGAAGGCTTACTATGATTAATTCCCTTTTTTTTTTTTTTTTTTAATGGAGGGTTAATCTACAATCTATAAAATAAAAACACACATACAAACACACGTTGTTAGTAAAAAATATATAAAAGCGATGAGGTTAGAGTGTGATGACTATATACAACATTTACAGTTTAATGCTATTTTTATGTATAAATTTACATAATATACAAATAAGGGGGGAAAAGGTTAAGCTAAGGAGGGGTTTGAGGGAAGTAGGACGAGGAATATCAGGAGGGAGCATATCGTGGAGAGATTGGTTTAAAGGGCAATTAAAGAATATGTGATTCACGTTTCCCTCATCTAAGCCACATTCACACAGCGAGCTATTCCTAATCCTAAGTTTGGCCAAAAAGACTGGTGAGCAACAATGACCTAATCTAAGGCGACAAATAGTTGAAGTCACTACTTTGCTAAACTTGTTAAATTTGAAAAACCATGGTTTGGCAGGAATGTCAGGCTGGATGTCCGAATAATGTTTACCCTTGATTAATTTAGAATTATTCCATGCATTTGTCCAGGATTCATGAAGGTATGATTTGGGAAGTAGGCATAAGTCGTGACAGTACGTTTTAAAATACTCGAGTGAACCCATCTCTGTGGCTGATTTGGCGAAAGAGTCTGCTTTTTCATTACCGGGAATCCCCGAGTGTCCTGGAATCCATGCCAGAACGACATTGATTCCAAGATTTTTACACTCAAATAGACAAAGTTTAATTTTAAGAATTAGAGGAATTCGAGAGATTTTAGATCGGAAGGGGCTAGAGAGTATTGACTGGAGAGAGCTTTTTGAGTCCGAAAATATTAAAGATTGGTTCAGATTATGGGATTTCACAAACATAATAGCTTCTAATAATGCTAGAGCTTCGCCGGTAAATACCGATGCAGTGGGGGGGCACTTAAAACTCAAACTAATATTAGTAAAAGGTATCCAGACCGCGGCTCCCACATTACTGTCCAATGATAGCTTGGAGGCGTCGGTAAAGATATAGCGCCAGCCATCATATTTTGAGAGTGTAATTTCATAGAACTTTTCTCGAGCATTAGTAGTGTCTTTATCAATACCAAAGTATAGTAGTATATTGGGCTGGAATATTAAAGCTTCATAGGGGACCATGTATAGAGGGAGGGTAGGAAATTGAAAAATGGGATTAGGCATATTCGTGTATTTTAAGAAGCTACGCAGAATGCAAGGGGATTTATCTGGATCAAGTGAGCCAAACAAATCTCGCAATCGGACTAATTTGGGAAGGAGAGGGTGATTTGAGTTCTGAGATATTTTAAAGATAAATCGATCTGACAGGAACTGTCTACGCAAGTAAAGGGGCGGATCATTACACTCAATTTGCAAAGCATTAATAGGTGAGGACTTCATGGCCCCAATAACAATGCGTAGACTTTTGGATTGAATTTTATCGATCTTGTAGAAGCGAGATTTGTTGCAGAGATTGAGAAGGAATAAGCCATAATCGAAATGACTTCTAATTATGGCATTGTATAGAAGCTTTTGGGAGAAAGGGTGAGATCCCCACCAAACACCCGCAAGTGATCGAAGAATGTTAACATTTTTTTCACACTTTCGGGATGTGGAATCAAGATGAGGGATGCCTGTCATCTTAGAGTCTAAAGTGATACCTAAAAACTTTACATTACTAGTCTGGGGAATAATTTCATGATCAATATACAAGTTAATATCAGGGATGATTCTTTTTTTGGTAAATAAAACAACAGCACTTTTAGAAGCAGAAAGAGATAAACCATGGTTACGTAACCAGTCGCTTAAATAGGACAAGGCAGAGTTTAGGCTGGAGGAAGCTTCTTCCAGGGAGCTACTCTGAATGTATAGAGCTATGTCGTCCGCATATTGGAGGATGTTGCAGAATGAATCTACCGATTCATTGAGGTCATAGGTGTACAGATTATATAGAAGTGGGCTTAATACAGATCCCTGAGGTAGGCCTTTCCAGACTTTCTTGGGGGAGAGAAATCCTTGTTGAGTCTTAACTACAACGGAACGCTCCATTAATAAATTACAAATAAAACGTACAAGCTTCTCAGGGACACTCAGCTGAATAAGCTTATTCCTGAGTACCGGAAGCAGAACATTATCATAAGCCGAAGCAATGTCTAGAAAAACTCCGACAAGATATTTTTTTTCTTTAAAGGCAATTTGGATGTCCGTAGTTAATATGCTGAGGCTATCTATGGTACTCATACCTTTTCTAAAACCGAATTGGGATCTTCCAAGGATGCATTTGTTCTCTACCAGCCATTCTAAACGGTTTTTTATGAGGTGCTCCATTATTTTAGCCATAACTGATGACAGGGCGATTGGTCTTCTACTGCTAGGGTCAGATGGATCTTTACCTGTTTTCAATAATGGGATTATAATTTGTGTTTTCCATTGCTCGGGTAGTATACCACTGTCAAAAAATGAGTTTATAAGGCTTAGATACAAAGATTTAACTTTTTCTGATGAGTTGATAATAAATGAGTACGGGATACCGTCTATGCCGGGGGAAGAGTCGGTTAGTCCGTCGAGTACAAGCTTTAATTCATTGAATGAGAAAGGGGCGTCAAAGCAGTTATGTGAAGGAAGGAACGAAGGAGTGGAAGGAAAGCAGTCAACAAAAGGGACAGATGGGGGGGCAAGTTTATCCGAAAAGGCTTCAATCCATGACACAGGGTCATTTGCTGAAGAGTTCTCTATATTACAGGAGCTTCTAAATCTTCTAATCTGTTTCCATACAAGAGATGAAGGGGTATTGGGAGATAAATTTTGGCAAAATTGAATCCAGCCTTGTTTTTTTTTTTTCGAAGATAGACGTTTGTATTGGGCAGCACACTTTTTGTAGGCAATGTAGTTGGCTTCAGTCATACTGTTATTGTACGTCTTTTCTGCTTCTTTGCGTTTAGAGGCTGCAGCTGTACATTCTGTAGATATTTTAAATTCTCTTGTAGGTTTTTTTTTTGGGATGTGTCGGTCGGCGCTTGCAATGATGTAATCTATGTATGAGTTATATGCAGAAAGCGGGTCCGTATTTACAGGTGAAGAGTTGGATTCTAAAATTAGGTCAAGGAAGGCAGAATAAGAGTCCCAGTCAGCTCCAGAGACTCTGTATTTCAGTGAGGGAGGGGTTACGAAAAGGAGAAGTGTTGTTAGGGTGATCAAGATACATGTTGATCACAATGGGAAAGTGGTCACTTCCATATGCATGGGAAAGAGTTCTCCATGTGGTAAGAGGAGCTAGCGAAGGCGAGCAAACTGATAGATCTACAGCGCTTTTCGGGTTTTGGTTGGGGTAAACTCTGCGAGTAGGTGATCCGTCATTTAGGAGGCAAAGATTGAACTCATCAAAGCTATCCATGAGTGAAAGGCCGAATGAATCTGAGAAATTATGACCCCAGATGGTATTACATATACACAAAATTCTGGCATTTTTACATTTCAAATCAGCCAATCACACAATCTCAGCAAATTATTAATTTTATCAATACCTTATATATTTTCGATTATCAAAACAAATGGATAGACAAATGTCAATGACATTGACATTATCATCCAACCAGATTCTAGAATTGCCAGTTTAGGTTGGAAAAAAGTAGATCGAGAATTTCAGTAAATTTACAGAAAATCGATCGAAATATTGCACCCGTCATGGAGATGGATATTAACAACATTACTTTTCGGGTTCGTCAACCCCAAAGAGCGAGCTCGCTAGGAAATGTTTCGGACAGTTCTCTATTTGATGCTACAGCAACGAGCCTCCCGAACACATTCCTCGATCAAAGCTCGATTACTAATTTAAACCAACGAATAAATGACTTGCAAAATTGTCTGGCCTCGGCTAACAATGAAGTCGATAGGCTTTTGCTAGAAAATGAGACTTATAAAAGGGAGCTAGAGAAGTGTCAAAAATCTATCGAATTGTATAAAAAAATAGAGAATAATGACCCCTTTTGTTCGCCTAGTCTTAATAGAAGAAGGAAAAGACGGAGATCATCAATGTTAATAGATGAACAACAAATGCCCGCTACCCCAGGAAATCATGAAAATGATGAAAAGGTTGCAGAGTTACAACTGCGGGTAAAGCAGCTGTCTATGTGGCTTGATGAAGAAAAAAGAAAAAACAACGAAATCAAATACAAACAACTGAAAGATGAAGATAGTGATAACAGAAAAAACACGAAAATAAAAATAAAGAAGAAATCCAGAAACATAACCAAAACAAAAAGAAACCAACATAAGAAGACAAAATCATTGAACAAGAAATGCGCAAAACTATTAAAAGAACATGACAAACTAAACTTCAAAATATTAGAACTTGAAAAAAGACTTCAGATAAACGCAAACACATCTACCCCGATTATAAAACTAAACGATAATATTGACGCATCGCAAGAACCTAAGAAATACGACACAGCAAAACACAAGGAATATAAAAAGCGTATAGTAATAATTATTATTATATTAAGCCGTCAGTGTCCCACTGCTGGGCAAAGGCCTCCCCCCACTCCCTCCAGACTTCCCGATCTTGGGCATCATTCCTCCAGTCTTCAAGAAATTTATCTAGCTCATCACGCCATCTGCGCTTAGGTCTGCCGCAACGCCTTCTGGTCGGGTTTGGGTGCCACTCGGTGGCCACCCTCGCCCATCGTAGAGTTGACATGCGACAGACATGACCAGCCCAGTTCCATTTAAGCATGGCAGCTTTTAGCGCTACATCCAAGATTTTCGTTTTGGAACGCAGTTCAGTGTTACGTATTCTATCTGTACGTTTAACACCCAAGATGCTGCGTTCCATTGCACGTTGACAGACTTTAAGCTTGAACTTGAGAGCGTTGGTCAAAGACCAGCAGGCCTATTGGCTATCTTTTTCAGTGCCGGTGACTAACTGGCTTCGGTTGTACACCGAACTTTGATGACAACCGAGAATTTCATAACATTGGTATTGCGTATCACATTGAGTGGCTATCACGTTACGGTGACTTACGGGCGGGTGTCAGTGCTTATCGCCACACCACTTGACGACTCTATTTTTTATCGACTAATATACGACTAAGTTTTAGTAACGCCTTTTGAACAGTACAATACTACATTTTAGAAGACATTTTATTTTATACGGCTTATTTAAATTTGAGACGTGAGGTTGGCGGTAAATTCATTTTGTTTTGTTTTGTGTCGAGCCAGTGCCAGTTGTGTTATTGTGAATTAATTGTTTAATATATGATAAGTAATAAAATAAGTTTGTGAAAATATCTAAGCACATAAATCCACAGCTAAAGGTAAGTACAACCACTAGAGGTAAACTCCCGGTGAACGATAAAGATTTGTTTAGAATGTGATCATGATTACATACCTATGTTATTTTCAAAGATAAAAAGTGAAAAATAGAATGAATGCGGGATGGATGAAATGGCGACAGGTCTCGGGAACAACATGTGACCCACAAATGCCTCTTAAACTTAAGGGGAAAATTTACAAGACGTTCATCAGACCTGTCGCAATGCATGGATCAGAGGGTTGGGCTATGAAGAAGGCGGATGAGAGGAAAGTGCATGCTACTGAGATGCGAATGTTAAGATGGATGTGTGGGGTGACAAGGTTAGATAAGATCAGAAATGAGTTTATAAGGGGAAGTTTGAAAGTGGCACCAGTTGTAGAAAAGTTGAGGAGTGCTAGGTTGGCATGGTATGGGCATGTAATGAGGAGGGATAATAGTCATTTGACCAAAAGGGTTATGAATTTGATCGTGGATGGACATGTGAGCAAGGGAAGGCCGAAAAAGAGATGGATGGATTGTGTGAAAGAGGACATGGGTATGAAAGGTGTAGATGCAGAGTTGACGGTTGATAGGAGTGAGTGGAAGAAGAGAACATGTTGTGCCGACCCCACCTAGCGTGGGATAAGGGCAGGAGAATGATGATGTTATTTTCAAAGATAAAGATTTCTGTGTTTTGAAATAACATTATTATTAGGTACCTACCTACTTGCATTGCACTGGTGGTTGACTCTAATGGGCTGGTTGTAGTATTGAGACTTGTAATGTCTCCATTAAAAAATGTGTAAACTTTATAGATGCCAGCACGAAGGAGAGTTTCTGAAAGGCAAATGGAATTGCTTGTAGAGTTCGCGGAGGCCCATCGCGATATAGCAATGGGTCGCTTTCCGGGAGGACCACTGGCCGTTCGCGTCATCAGGGAGGCATGGGACTCTGTAGCGGTCCAACTAAACTCTGTGGCTGAGGGAATCACTAAAACACCAGACCAATGGCGAAAAGAAGGAAAAGTAGGGTTAATAATTATTCTCAATTCTTAAAACATTTCGTTTTCGCTGTTCTTCAGCAAATCCTAACAAGATAGCACGCGCCATAGTTACTTTTTTCTACAAACACGAATACCATACTATCTCAAAATCAAAAGTTGCTACTTTTGCTCACTTTGATGAAATTTGGCTTCGGTGCTTATCAATAGGATTTATAAAACACTACTATTTAGTAGTGTCTTTCAAGAAAACGATGACAACCAACAGTGACTATCAACTTGTTGTCCACTATGCATAGACAATCGCAATCATAACGAATATATTTGTCAAAATGTGTTACGGTGACTATCGACAAAACTGAGTGCTCATGACGTCATCCTAGTTAGTCACTGGAGATAGCCAATGCGAAACTAGCTGTTTGACAGTTGATCGTTGACCACTTCGCCAAGTGATCTTCACTAACAGTTGTCCACCGAGATAGCCAATAGGCCTGCTGGTCTGCAGTAATAATATCTGATGAAATAGGGAGAAATATAGCAGCTGATTTAAGCTATAATAATATGTCAAGAGCGATGACAGTTACTAACTACTGCAAGTCAGGAGCATGCGCTGAAAAAATTATGGAAGGTTTTGAAGAAAAAACCAAAACATTAACAGATAAGGACACCATAGTTATCATTATTTCTAAGTATATAAAAAGATATTCATACTATGGAAAATATGTACAACTTGTAAGTAAGATTATCGCTGATCCTTGTAGAAATTTTAACATTATAATAAGTGGTTTCTTATACAATGGAATTAAGGACAGTGAAATTTACAACTTGAACAACAAAATCCTTCAGTTAACTTATTTGAACAAAGGCATGCAATTTTTAGATCTGAACGATATTGTGGAAATTAAAAATAAGTCCACACTTAGAAAATATATCATCTCAGAAATTATGAGATCCGTAAAACACAATTTCCAAGCTTTGACGGTATTAAATTTTGTACCTCGAATACATCAGGCTAACACGCCCCTAAGGCAAAACAGAAAGTGAACCCACAGGAAACGGACAACCGTTAACCATAGTTCACGCTAACATACAAAGTATACACAACAAATACGATCAAATAGAAAGCTTTTTAGATAAAACCGAAGATTGTGAAGTCTTATGTCTCACTGAGACATGGGCTAAAGATCATCAAATTAAAGGAATGGTTCTACAAGACTTTGTACTGGCCACTTATTTTAATAGAGTCTATTTTAATCATGGAGGGTCTGCAATTTTTGTTAAAAATGGAATAGATTTTAAAGTAAGAAAAGACTTGAATAGGTTGTCATTCGAAATGAACTGCGAAATCTCTGCGATAGAATTACAAAAATGTAAGATTGTTATTGTATGTATATATCGGCCAGATCATGACTTTTCAATATTTTATGATATATTTACAAAACTACTACACAAATTATGTCGTGAGAACAAGAAAATAGTAATAGCAGGTGACTTTAACATTAACATTTTGTTAGAATCAAATAAGAAATGTAGATTTATCAATATAATAAAAAATTTTAAGTGCAGATATGTTATAGATAAGCCAACAAGAACAAAAGTAAATACATCTACTTGCATTGACAATTTCATAGTACATTTTGACAACGTTTATGGACATGTACTAGATTTTAAATTTTCTGACCATAATGTTATACAATTAGATTTAAAAAATATTGATTACAAACCGGCACACAAAGAACTAAAAACAATAACACGAATATACTCGAATTCAAATTTTATTTATTTCAATTATTTATTCCAAAAAGATTAACAAAATGTTATGTTCGAATTAAATAATACCTGGGATCCAAATGAAAAAATGATTGTTGTGCTAAATATGATTCTACATCACTTCAATAAAGCATTCCCAAAAAAGAATATCACTAGAAAACTAAATAACAAGAAATGGACCACAAATGGGATTCAGATATCCAAAGAAAATTTAGAGAACATGGAACTCTTAGAAGAGCGAAATCCTTGCAAAGAGCGAAGGATAAAAATAAAAATATACAAGAAAATTTTGCGTAAAGCAATGAAATATGCAAGAAAACTCAAATACACACATAGAATCAAAAAATCTAGCAATAAAATAAAAGAGGCATGGAGTATTATAAACGAGCAAACAAAATGGAAAAATAAGGAGCACAAAACGATTCAAACAATAACTAATGAGAATAATGTCAAACTAACAGATCCCCAAGAAATAGCTAATTCATTCAATCTGTTTTTTCGAAACATTGCTAGTAATCTGACCAAATCTACAACTATTGACAAACAAAGATGCATGACTTATTTAAAAAATATATCTAAACCGACCACATCTATAAAAATTGATACAGTATCATTTGCAAGCTTCAGGCAGATAGTTAGGGACATGAAAAGTAAAAAAAGCGTAGATATTTACGATATGACTAGTAAAACATTAAGAGACTTATTATTGAGGAACTATAATTTTTTAATAAAACTTCTATGTGACACGTTAAATTATTGTATAATTAACGGAGTGTTCCCACACATTTTAAAAGCTGGGCGCGTTATTCCGCTTTACAAAAAAGGTGAAAGTGACAAGCTTACTTCTTAAGATTCTTTGAAAATTATGTATTTTATAATATAAATGAATTTTTTGACATGTTTCTAGGAGAATCACATTTTATTTGAATCACTTTATTTAAATATATGTTTTGCCTGACATTATTATTTATTTAAGGTTTTGTTTTATTGAAAATTGTAAACAAAATACCTGTGTAATAATATTCTGAATCCAGTTTGACATATTTTGAACTGTTAATATTTTTTTTGACATGTCTCTAGGAGAATCACATTTTATTTGACTTGCTTTATATATGTTTTTTATTTAAATATATGTTTTTGCCTGAATTTTTATTTATTTAAGGTTGCGTGTTATTGAAAATTGAAAATGAAATACCTATGTAATTATATATTTTGAATCCATTTTGACATATTTTGAACTGTTTAAATTTTTATCGATATTTTGTTTAATTCCTGTCATTTAACTTTATTTGATAATTTGTTGAAATAAGTTGAATTTGGTGAACTATTACTAACCTATCTTAATGTTTAACATATTTTATGTAAAAAATTGTGACTTGCCTTGTATAGCAATCTTTGTTATAATGTGGCCAATAAATGAAATCTGAAATCTGAATCCTAATTTAACACCACAGAACCTTAACCCTTGTTATACCTATCACAACTTCATTTCTGATCAGAAGAAATTAAATCACTAACCTGCAGGAGATTTCGATGCAGACTTGGCTCGCGCTGGTTCCTTGGCAGTCTCCTCTGCTTCACTCGGCTTGACTTTATCGCCTCCTCCGTCACCCTCCAACGGATCTAGTGATTTGGATTTGCTTCTAGACGCGACAGGGGATTTAGATCTGGACTTGCGACCCGGCGAGTACTGAGTGAACGTGGGCGATTCTACCGGGGAGCGGAGATGACGGGATCTACTCCGGGATCGTGAACGTGACTTAGCGGGACTTTTAGAGTGCGACTTCGCGGGGGATCCACTTCTAGAGCGCGACTTCGCGGGGGATCCACTTCTAGAGCGTGACTTCGCGCGTGATCCACTTCTGGAGCGCGACTTCGCGCGGGATCCACTTCTAGAGCGCGACTTCGCGCGTGATCCACTTCTAGAGCGCGACTTCGCGCGTGATCCACTTCTAGAGCGCGACTTCACGCGTGATCCACTTCTAGAGCGCGACTTCGCGCGTGATCCACTTCTAGAACGCGACTTCGCGCGTGATCCACTTCTTGACCGCGACCGAGAGGAAGCTCGCGAGCCGGATCCGGAGCGGGATCGTGATCGGGATCTAGATTTAGAGCGGCTTCGTGATCGGGATCTAGATTTAGATTTAGAGCGAGAGCGAGATCTAGAGTTGTTGGAGCTGTGACGAGAGTTTGGTGATCCATCGTGAGACATCTTGGACGCCGATTCCACCTAGAAGATATCATAAATAATGTAACACGTAGGTACCCGGACCATGCTGCTGTCACCTAGCTTAAGGCAAATAATGTTATCGAAATATTTTTATATAATTTTTTGTTCATAATTATTATGAACAAAAAATTAAGATCAGCAGATGTCTTCTATCTTCCCTTTCAAAGCCTTAGAAAATAACCCATGTTCTTGAGAACAATCAGTTGAGATATAACAGTGATACATAGCAGTTAAAAATGACTAAACAGTACTATGTAAATAATACTTACAGATCTGCTGCGTGAGCGAGATTTTCTACCACCTGAAAAACAATTTAATAAGATAGACACATTTATAGCACTTATATTTTAAGGAAATATGTGTAAAATATGAGAGATTTTCTTACTGTCAAGAAAACATGGCTACATTCATCACAATCATCTCAGTCCATATAAGCCGGACTGTGCAGGATGTGCTGAACAAAGCACTAGGCTCGCTCCAGTTTTGTCCAGGCAAGTGTCGACTGACCCTAAGTACCTATATAAAACAGTCCTCGCTAGTGAGCCTCTAACCATCAACACAGCCCTTGGTGAGGTTGTGGTCAATTTGACTGCTTAGTGTGGTATTTAAGGACACTAAAGCTAACCCATATCAAATGAAAAAAAAGTTTTGATATATCTGTCACTGAATTTAAGGTGATTTTTTTACAAATTGGACTGATTCTAAAAATAATTATGATGTAATGTGGACTTGCATGAATGTCATTTAATTGAATACTTTATTGTTTAAAATTAAAAGTAAATTTACCTAAGAGTAAAGATAATTAATATTCTTTTTAAAAAAACTATTGTTGCGCAGGCTGTCTTGTTTGAATGCAGTCACCAAATTAGGTTTGAACAAAGAACTAACACCATTTATATCAACTTTTAAAAAGACCTTATACTGCTCATTTTAGCCATAAAATGAAGTTTATAGTTTCCAAATGGCATGGTTTATTGGTTTTATTGAGAATTTTATTGAGGTTTATTGAGAAATGTTGTTCTCAAAAAAAAAAGTTAAAAACACAGAAGTGCAAGAGTGCTCATAATATGTTGATGCAAAGACTTTTTCGCCATCAAGGATTACCCTCAGATATCTCATAGGCACATTTCAAATAAAAGGTTTACTAGTATGCTTCTTGCATGTGTAAGCCCATACACAGTCGCAGCAGACTTAAATTTAAAGTTAGTATGAATGCTGAAACGATTCACAAATATGTATGCATTCTTGTCTAGGTAACATGCTTGAATCTTGAAACGAAACATTTTTGGGAACAAAATCAATGGTAGAGGTTAGCAGTTTAATTAATGTTGACCACGTACCGGTATCGTCTGCATCTACATCCATCGTTGCTGGGAATAGACTAGCACTGATTACTGAGACAACTAATTACTATTTACGCACAAGATTTGTAAAACTCCAATGTTATTATCGAAAAAGCAATCTAGTTTTTCGTTTTAAGCTGTGATTTTTCGCTGTTCGGAATTCATCAATTCAGATCACAGAACACTATCCTAACGTCAGATTCAGATGCAGAGGATAAGAAGTTTGGTATAAGTATAGGGTGGGGGAGACAATAATGCACAGCCAATAATGTACATATGACCTGTGTGCTGAGTGTAGGTTATAATAATTCGAGTGATCTTCAATTATTGAAGATCACTTTGTCAACGACAAAGAACGGAAACCTGTCGGCTATGAGCCTGCTTGGGTCAATGATAGACAGCGCTAAAATATATCCCATTATCATCATCATCATCATCGCCATCTTCATCATGCTAGCTAGCATGCATAGCTTTTATTATTTTTGAATAATGTAGGAAACTGTATTCAATGCAAACATTTTCAGAGAACCCTAAAATAATATTCGGTTACAATTGGTTACCTACATACATGATGCCTACCATCTAGACTGAAAGTACCTGCCTACTTATCCCGCCAGTGTTTACTTTTGACTCGTTTTTTTCTACGCGTAAAAACATGAATGCATTTAGTTTTAAAGGTAGGTGATCAATTACAAAGATCCATGTTTGTACATCAAATATTTATTACTTAACGAAGGTATATAAGATTTTGTACTCACCGACATATTACTACTTATTTAGTATAACACATATATTTTATACAATGTAGGTAGTGTTCGTCTTTTTTATTTAACCAGAAACTTTCCTCCGGGTCAACAACTCACGATACGAGAGGTTCAGCAAATTTAGAGAGAGCTTATGATCCAGAAGCAGTAGCAACTCGGGTGGTCAGAAGTTGATGAACTTTTTACTTTTAATTACATTAAAATTAATGCGATAACATAAAAACAATTACTTAATATTTTTCATTTGATTGACTTTTTGTCAATCATTTTGACGTTTGGCACATTGACAAACAATAAAGTTTCTTGAAAACGGTGTCTGCGCTAAATACCCCGTTAAAAACGCGTTAGGCTTAATTTAGTTCAGACTTGACCGGGCCTGGCCTTGATGCCTTGTTTTCATAGGCGAGGGCAAGGCGAATGTAGTTTTATTTCCAAAGAGTACCCAACCCATATAATAATTATTTGCGGTTGATTTGATTTTATGGGGATTCCCGTACGACCCGCTGACGTCCTTAGCGAACAAATGACAATACCGACACGACCAATCCATGACCAACCTCGACTCTACCTGGTCTTATACGAGTACAACAAAAAATCACGCATTTTTTGGCTTTTGGCATTTTATACTGAACATTTGCCGGCGGTTTCATTTTAAGGTGTTCTCGTTTTAGATCAAGTTCACACCTTCGCCTGTCCTCAAAGTCGTAGACTTTCCGCCTCACCAGATTTCTCCATTCTGGCCGGTCTTCTGCCTGAGACTCCCAACAAGAGGGCTCAATCTCGCACTTTTTCAGCGATCTCATCTGAGTATCTTTATATCTGAGGAGTTGGCCGCCAGTTTTCCGCTTACCGTCCTGCAGCTCAGAGTAAAAAGTGCGTTTCACCACTCTTTCACCCGGCATTCGCACTAGGTGTTCGCACCAGCGCAACTGACGACGCATAAGATACGCCTCGATTCCGCAGACATTAGCACTTCGAAGTACATCAGTGTTTCTCACTCGATCTGACCATTTAATGTTCATTATGTCGCGGAGGCATCTGAGGTGAAACTTGTCAAGAGTTTTTATTTGCCTTCGGTACGGGCACCACGTTTCCGCAGAATAAAGGATATTTGGTAAGATAGTCTTACCAAATATCCTTTATTCTGCGGAAACGCCATATACACCTTTATAATTGTCCTTAACTTAATATCGTGGTAGCGAAAGACTCTGAACCGGAGTTTTCCAGAAGCAGCAGAGACAGCACTAATCCTGTAGTTGATTTCAGGGTCAAGATCGTTTTTATATGTGATGGTACTACCCAAGTATTTAAACTTATCGACATGCTTTAAAACTTTGTCACCGAGAAGCAGGTTCGTCGGAGCACGGTCCAAAGCGTCCATCACCATCACCTCAGTCTTAGTCACACTAATTTTCAGACCGAATCTACAACAGGGTGCGTCAAGCTTGTGCATCATGTTTTGAAGGCCTGCGGATGTTTTAGCGACAAAGCACAGATCATCGGCGTACATAATTTCTGTTACCATGTCGTATGAAACTTTGGTACGGGCTTTTAGTCTGGCCAAGTTAAAAATGCAACTATCTGTGCGGAAATGTATTCGAATGCCTTCTGCATTATTTTGTAGTGCTTCTCTGACAACAACTGAAAAATATATAGCAAACAAAGTAGGCGCAAGAACACGACCCTGCTTTACTCCACATGTAACAGAAAATAAATTAGATTGCTGTCCACTTGCAGACACGCAGCAAGACATATTGTCATGAAGAAGTCTTATAATTCGAATAAACTTTTTAGTACATCCAAGTATCTCTAGAACTATCCAAAGTGCATCTCGAGGAACACTATCGAACGCTTTCTCTAAGTCTACAAAGCAGAGAAACATTGGTTGCTCCTGTTCTCTACTTTTTTCCTGTAATTGACGTAGCGAGAATATTGCCTCACAGGGTCCTCGGTTTGGCTGGAACCCAAATTAGGTCTCAGGTAGTATGCTCTCAGACAGCTCCACAAGACGACCAAGAAGTATTGTCGCAAAAATTTTGCCAGGGGTAGATAAGAGTGAAATACCGCTTTACGAGTTGCAATCTGCGCGATCTCCTTTGTTTTTATACAAAGGGCAGATTTGTGAGATCGCAAATTGAGACGGGACTTGTTCATCTTTCCACATGCGTAAGAAAATTATGTTGTGCAATTCCGCTCCCTCATATTTCAGAAGCTCACCGGGTAAAGTGTCAACTCCAACAGCCTTTTTGTTTTTCTGCGGTTTTATAGCTTTGACAGCTTACTCTAGAGTGAGAGGGAGATCTAGATCACACGCTCGTGAATGTTGCGCAAGTGATCTAATGTAATCTTGATGAGCCGAACCATCAAGATTCAGCAGCTGGTTAAAATGTTCAGCCCAACGCTTCAGAATATCTCCTTTATTGGCAATAAGAGTGCCATCCAAAGATTTAAGCGGAGCATTTCCGCGATACGGTGTACCTATCAATTTCCGTATTTCATTATAGAAAGCTCCAAGCTGGTTACTATCTGCAAGCCATTGTATCATATTGACCTTTTTTTTTTTTCTAATAAATAGGGGCATTTATTCAATAAAATGTACAATTAAACTAACTATGTACAAAGGAATCAGTCAGATTACCTAAGGACCGTTACAAACGGCCTATAGGTAACTCAACTGTTCCAGACCAGTACCAGACGGAAGCGTGCCCAAGACACTGGCTGCATTGCCACGCTGAATAGCTATGCTAATTCGCTGGCCTAAATAAGAGCCAGCCCTTGGGTCACGTGTCGCCTCAATCAAAAGCCCCGCAATATTTTTGAAAACCCGGAGGGCGCCGGCTCCCCACGGACCCAAGGTCTCCACCCCAAAAGGCTCAAATAGGTAAGCTCTGTCGAGACCACTATATTTGCGCCTTTTGTGATCCTCGGCCGAATCAGCCGCCGCACCAGCCCTAATTGATGTCCCAGGCAGATGAGATGGCGCTAGGGTGTCGACGCAGGTAGCGTCCCACACCAAAGGCCTACCCATTTCCCAAGGGACAAGAGTCATACCTTCGGGCCGCTTACCATCATCACGTAACAGACCATTCGGTTCAAGAACGGCTGGCACATTGACACTGGTAAACGCTCGACGGATAATATCATTAAGACTAGCGTGGCGCGAAATCCTGCCGGCAGACCTTGCACACGAAAGTCCGTGAAAACCAAATTGATCTACGGCCGCACCGCACCGGCACTGGTGAGAGGCGCAGCATCTTGCACCCAACCGAAGACAAGTGGCAATACGGAAAGTTACAGGATCCACAAGTGTACCGGTATTTGTATTTGTATTGACCTTTTTTAGCCACCACTCATCTTTGGTTGCTCGAGTCAGCTTTCTTAATTCTGACGCACTCTTATTTATTTCAGTCGCCATTTTAAGACTGCTTGCATCATGTTTCCATAGAAGAATTCGATGTTTTGCAATGGTTTCTGTTAACACGTTGTCATTTTCGTCAAACCAATCCTCATTGATGCGGGATTTAAGCCCGAGGATTTCCTCAGCTGCGTCAGTAATTCGCAAACTCAGATCATTCCAACCCTTCTCCATATTAGACGATTGCACCAGGTCGTTGCTAGATGTAAAAGTACTAACTGCGCCAACATACTTCATTCGAGTTTCTTTATCCTGGAGTCTTTGCAGATTAAAACTTGTAGGCTTAGATCTGGTAGGTCTTAGTGGTAGACGGAGACGAATATTCATCTTAGTAAGGAATAGTATATGATCCGTCCAGCAGTTCGCACCACGCATTACACGCGTCACTGTGACTTGTGAGAGATCTTGTTGTTTCACTATAGCATAGTCAATCAAATGCCAGTGTTTTGAGCGCGGGTGCATCCACGTTGTTTTATGTTTCATTGGGAGCCTAAACATAGTGTTGGTAATCGGAAGTTTTAGTTGTGAGCATAAACTAAGTAGTAGTTGACCATTGCTGTTCATAGCTCCAACACCATGCCGCCCCAGGACACCTGGCCAGGCCTCAAAGTCACGGCCAACTCGTGTATTAAAATCACCTAGCAGTAAGATCTTTTCGATAGGCCGGACTTTAATCAAGGTTTGTGTAAGCTCTTCATAGAACTTATCCTTGATATCATCACTTTTGTCTAGTGTTGGTGCGTAAACACTTATTATGTTAAGGTGGTTTCCATCATCTAAACTGAGACGCAACGACATGAGACGATCTGATATTCCTATATGATGTTCGTTCAGTTTAGAGACAATTTGGTTTTTAATAGCAAAACCAACGCTGGATCTTCTTGGCTCAGTGATAGAGGTTCCTTTCCAGAAAATTGTGTATCCTCCACCTTGTTCTAATAGCTCACCCTCATCAGCTAGGTGAGTTTCACTGAAAGCAGCGATATCTACATTGTACGGTCCAAGTTCACGAGCTACAATTGCAGTTTTCCTTTCAGGGCACATATTGTCAGCACGGTCGAGTAGTGTGCGTACGTTCCAGGCACCAAATATCATCTTTCTGTAGCAATTTTTATTTTGTTGTTTATTGATTATCTTCTTATTTCGACCACGAGTAAATGGATGCGTAGGCAGCCGCGGTAACTACCTCCCATATGATGTTGGGGTAAGCATTTGTTTAGGACACCTTTTCTAGCCCCCTCCCCGGCTAAGCAGGGGAAGCAGCGCCTCTCTAAACAGAGCTGCTGCGTCGCAGAGGGTGCTGCCGAGCTCACACTGTTACCACCTTGCAGTGCAAAAGCGGCCACTCTCCCTTTGCCGCCTACGTGCAGGTATCAGACAAACTTCGGTATGCACCATAACCAGAGCTCTCTACCTTTACCCATCGCATAGGATTTTTACATCAGAATCCAATAAGCAGAAGCAGGTCAGATGCGCAGGATATATTTAAGTGCATAAGCGAACGCGCAATCTTAGATACACTCTCTCGTCCTTGCTCCCATTGGTCCAATGGAACGGAAACCGCTACAATTGGATGAAAGATGGATGCAGTGTCTGTCAGACGATAGTATAGCCCCTTATCGCCACCTTAGGCCTTTCACGTTGCCTTTGCTGCCCCGCCACCGTCGGTGGATTGCATAATGCCGAGATAGACTTGGTGCACTGAGCAGGGAGCAACCGCTAAAGCTGAAATGCCGAAGCACTCAAGCCCCCTCTGCCAGGTTTGGCCCACGAATCGACGTGGTTACCAGGGTGTGGCGCTGCATGCAGGACAGCTACGAGGAGCCACTGGCGAGAGATTGCGGACAACAACGAATTTTAACCGAATGTTCAACCACCCAGATGAGCCGACTGGCTGAGCCAGACGCTGACCGTCCACTACACCCCAAACAAAACTGACCAACCTTATTGCAATTACAAGACGTATTCAATTCAAGTGACAGCTTCAAGGAGCTGTCCTCCCTCTGGTCCAAAGAGTCCCAGTCACAGAGTACCTTTATTTACTTGCAAAGAGTACAGACTACTGTAGGCAACTCCGTTTTACACCGTTTGTTACTTGTGTTGTTTGTTACAATTACGTTTGTTTCACTGTTTTGTTTTATTTGTGAATTGCGAACTGAACAAAACATCAATAGGAAATACTTGAAATCTTTTGTCTGAATTGAATAGTATTAGTGGAGTAGGTAGTATAATCCTTGGTTTTGCAGAAGATATCTTCTTATTACCTACCCTGATCAGTTATGGAAGACTCTGATAAATTACCTCTAAAAAGAGTTGAACTTTCATTGTCTAAATTCAACGAAGTTGCTATACCACATCATTTAGATTTGCTAAGACAGCACAGGGCCAATATTATCAAAGTACGTACCCACCACTTATTTGTTATGTTTCATTTTCTTTGTGCTACAGTGCCCAAATATTTTTACCTATTTTCTAAAAATAACGCGCATAAAAGTACTTACCTACGTAATTCATTTGCTTTCAACATCGTCAGTCATGTAACTATTCTTAGATAAAAATACTTGCAGTAGGTAGATAGGTACTAATAATTCGGTGCATATTCTGTGCTTTGGCTTATTACTATTTCTTATTGCTGTGTGTAGGCACTAGGAATTAAATTTAAAATTTACCTACCTATAGGTATAATCATCTTTTAACTAAATTAAATTACCACACAACTTTATAGACTCATCTTTACCACCTAATTTAAATAATTACTTAAAATCCTTGTGGTAGGTACTCACCTGAGCTATGTAAGGACCTCCTATGCCAAATTTCATACTTAGAATTCCAGCTTAAGCTGTGCATACTATGCATTACCTATCAGTGAGTGTAAAAAGTATTATTTCATGTATCACATTTACCTTTCTTTTCTTGTTAATAATTGCACATATACCTACTGATGTTAATTGAAAATGTATGTTAAGTGTTAATAAAATTGTCCCCTGCAGCTCCGCAAAATAGTGGAGCTGGGCTGTCTGGGTCGGTATTTATTAGCAAATAAATTACTGTTTAACATGAAAACTGTGATGACCAACCAACCTGCATTGTGATTATATAAATCACCACACAGTACTATGGCTGAGGGGCTTTGGGGAAAACCATGTCCCACAGTGGACCTTTCAGACTACTGCTGAATCATCATTCTCCTGACCTTATTCCAAGCTAGGTGGGGTTGGCACAAAATGCTTTTTTTAACCATTTGTTGCATGTTCTAGACCAGGAATAGAATTTAGGTAACTTTTATCCATATCGGGTATCACACCCGATTATCTAGGTACAACACGTAAGCTAGCATGACATAGGACAGCATTTAATAATATTATTATGATTTGTTATAGTATGAGGAATGTGGAGATTATAACCGAGTGAGCGCTGAGCAGACGAACGCGCGGCGCGTGTCAGCGCAGCTGCGGTCTCTGTTATCGGAGGTCGAGGCTCTGCGACGGCGCGTGCGCGACCAGGACCTGCCTGCCTTCGACGCCAGCACGCAGCGGGCGCGGGACCTCACGCTGCGAGCCATCTGTGACTATCTAGGTAAAGGGAACCTATGCTGCTATATACCTGCAACTATCTGGGTATGGGACACCACTCTGCAACCATCTAGACACCGGGACCTTATGTTGCTAGACATCTGCGATTATCTAAGTAAAGGCACCTCACACTGCTAGCAGACTAGATTCTGACTATCTAGGTAAAGTGGTCTCTTGCTGCTAGATTTACTATTTGGGAATACCTACCTACTTGTAGGTGACTATCCAACTTTGAAGGTATCATGAGTATGAACTCTACACATCATCGCATTATCAACTGGATATTTAAAATGATAGTTAGAATCTAAATGATACCGCCGCTCAAACTCTGAATTGAACGTTGGCATTTTGTAGGTGTTATAGAAGAGGGTTGTAGAGCCATTGTGGCATCGAGTGGACCGAGGCGCATTGGTGAGCTGCATGTCGCCTGTGGGCTTATGATGCACACCGCGAAATATACTTAGCACTAGTGCTCTCAGGAGCCCTAGGGACCTCAAGTGTAGCTGTAGCGCTGACACATCAAATAACTACAGAGATATTTCACGTACCGCAACATATGCCCGCTTTTTGTGTTCAGGCTTCAGATTATGCATGGATTGTGTTTATATATTACTAACAAGTTAGACATTGAAAAACTAAAACCCGACTTAAAGTGTGCTAGCTTCAAGACTTCAACATTTAGAATAAGTTGTATTTTTTCAATTGGCACCAATCCATGGATTAATTAATATCAATCCCCTTGATAAAATCGAAACTGGGTGTGAGTTGTGGGAAAAATATACAAATTCTCACTTTTTGGTACCTAATTGTTAAATTTTGGCACAAAACTATGTCTTTAATACAATATTAATTTATTAATGTATGCTAGAGACTTCCCCTCTATCTGCCAACCGACGCCCCGCCGAGGATGTTCCCCTCGTGGTGGTGGGGAGCGCCACCTCCTCAGACTCGGTGGGAGTGCTCCCGTCCCCACCAGGGGAGGACAGCCCTCTGATACAGCTGCAGGTCAATGAACAGGTCAGTTTTCTTGCAGATGGTTTGAGATGTTTTTGTTAGATAATAAATATAAGTGTAGGTTGTGTAATAGCATGTGAGAGGAGAGGAGGGATAGCTGAACTGTGGGTTGATAGAACTAGATTTTCAATGTTATTATCGTTTGGTGTACAATGAATAGTAAATCTATGTATGTTGTAGGAGCTTAGTATGAAAGAGCGAGAGGCAATGCTCCGCGGATGGAGCGCGCTGCAGGCGGAAGTGAGAGCGTTGCACGACGTGTGGCAACACGTGCACACCGCCGCGTTGCAGCAACGGACGCAGGTAACGTACGTCCAGCGACCGGTCGCCTCTGGCGAGCTGACTAGGGGAGAGCGAGAGGCAATGCTCTGCGGATGGAGCGCGCTGCAGGTGGAAGTGAGAGCGTTGCACGTTGTATTCTAGATTTCACGACTCGTGCCTTGGTATACATATTGATACCGCCTGTTGCAGGTGTCATCAGTAAGCACGCACGTGGATTCATCATCCGACAATGTGCAAGTGGCGAGGACGCATCTTTCTTCGGCTGAGAGGTGAGTGGTACTCGCATCTCTTGACAATAATCACTGTCACGTTTTCAGGTAAAATGCGCAATGAGTATGAGTGAGATTATATCGAGCTGATATAAGATGGGTGCTTTAAAAATAAAGTACTTTCTCAAATGGCACAATGTAAAACTGTTGCTCTAATTATGCAACATCAATAGTACCATCAATAGTTACTTATTATTGTAATTGAAATACTTATTAAGGAGATACAACACGGTAAATTAAACGAAGAGAGAATAATTACGTTACAGGGGTCCGTTTTTACCTTACTTCCTAATTTTTTTTAAGTCTGATAAAAAGGAATGGAAAAAAATCTTCAATGTAAATTGGTTTTGATGGAAAATATACAAAAAAAATATAACGATAATTACAGATATTATACCCGTATGGAATCGGGTTTGAATACTATAAAACTACTACTACTTTGTGTAGAACAATATCTGTGCAAAATTTCAGCTCAATCCATTCACTTGGCATTAGGTTAGCCAAACATCCTAACAAACTTTCGCATTTAAAATACTAAAAAGATGTAGATGATATAATTATGTTTTTTTTTTTTATTGAACAACTGGGAAGCGCTTGGCCTTCATCTCATTTGGTTACAAATTAATATAAGGTTGAAAGTGGAAGCGCACCTTACCTGGAATCCTCAACAGTCTGAGGAACTGGCTATCTCATCTCTAAATGCCGGAACACAACAATTTTGATTTTTTATGGCCACAGACTTTGGTAAGATAGGCGAACTTAAAAAAAATACTTTTCAAATCACAGTCAAACTACAAACGTGTGACATTGCATTGTGCGGTCGCGGTTGCGGTGGTTATATTTACTCATCGACTTACCATCTAACATTTCAGTATCTTATGTTGCTCAGGCATTTAATATAATATCTTTGACACTATTACACTGTCATTCAATAGGGCTCATAGCTCAGTTGGAAGTAGATCTGCCTTGTGTGCTGTAGGGTGTGAATTCAATTCCCACACTGGACAAACATTTTTTTATTTTTTTTTGTATATGTGTAAAAATACTCCATAATCTAATTCCCATATTATTAGCTTTGCTTTTTGCAAAATGGCGTGTAGTAAAAATATCTTTTTCAACATTTTTAAAACGTCATCTTGCAAAAGTAAAAGAAAAGAAGGACTACTGCTAATATAATGCAAAGTACGAGTATGTGTTTACAAAAAAATAAGTATATAAGTAAGTATTTTATCCGTAATCTAGTTCCCATATTACAAGCTATGTTTAGTCTGAGGCTAGATGGCGCTGTGTGAAATTAATGTCCATGTCCTGTCTTGTAATCATACAACACAGAATAAACATCAATATTCATCACACAAATATTTGTCCTAGGTGGGAATCGAACCCACAGCCTTCCCACAGCGCGCAGCATTTACATCAAGTATATCCATAATCTAGTTCCCATTTACAAGCTATGCTTAGTTTGGGGCTAGATGGCGCTGTGTAAAATTAATGTCCTGTAATATTTATTTATTTATATAATTATCATTATAATTATCCACTGGGGTGTACGGCTTGCTATGAATGAGCGATGGTTGCAGGTTGCGGGGCGGCGCGCTGGCTCTGGGCGGGGCGTGCTGCGGGCTGGTGGTGGGCGGGCCGGCGGGGTTGCTGCTGGGGGCGAAGGCCGGGGCCGCCGCCGCGCTGGTGGGCTCTCTGCTGGGGTACGTCGGGGTGCGCGCCGTACTGCCGCGGACACGCAGCGCTGCGTCCGTGGTACTCCAAGACGCGGGGGACGACAAGTGCGGGAAAAAGGACTAGCACGAAAGGTGCGTCTGCTTTTGAAGACGCACCTTGGACATTGGGAAATTATAAAAAAAAACAATGTATGTATAAATAGATCAAGAGTTGGAATTATATACACCTTGGCCGTTGGGAAATAAAAAATGCAATGTTTAAATATACAGAGTTGTAATTATAACTTGAAACTATCATGGTTATAACTGATATCAACGGGATGATTACCATGATTTGATGGTAAATGAGTTATCTGTTTCGACGCAGTTGCATGTCTCACTGAAGAACGAATCATGGTAAATGGTGTGTATATTTTCCAATAATCTTTTCTTTATTTTATATATATATATTTTATCTTTTGTGGTATTCCCTGTACTGTCTGTTTTAAATCTTTTTAAGCTTCATGTGCAAACTCTTATCTCTGATTTACTGAGCATATATATTTAAAACGTAGCAGTAACTTGATGGAGCGCGGGTGCGCGTCCGGTCACAACAGACATCTTCCTTTTTTTGTATGCGGGGTGAGGGTTGGGGTTAGAATCGTTTCGTTCAGAAATATGACAATGCGGTGTAAATGTTTAGTTTATGAGTGATATATATTCGGCCAAACCAGTAAATATCCCGTTAATATTAGATATAGCAGGAATTATGTTTTACCCGATCAATGCAAGCAAAAAAATATCTAACAGAATCGATCACTGTTTTTTTATTCATACTTTTGACATAGAAACTTGCTCGGGCAAAAATGTATATTAATATTCGATGGAGCGAGCCTTTCCAGAAAATGCTATTTTTTAAAGGTATAAGGGTCGTATGATATGTACAGCTTTAGTGCTTATATAGTTTTTGAAGTTATGGCACCTACGATGGCTAGAGAATTCTCCTAAAATAATACAGCCATTTATAGTTTAGACAGACAGATAGACAGACCACGAAGTCTTAGTAATAAAGAAGCAAACTTTATTCCAATCCATTTTTAGGGTTCTGTACCCAAAGGGTACCGACGGAACCCTAACAATAGAATAGGAATTATTCTAAATTTAAATATCATTACAAATACCAATTGTCTATAAAAGCAGTATGGTATTATGTATGAGACCACTAATGGTATCTACTTAATACTAATATTTTTATTTATCTGAATACTAGAAATATATAATGATAATATTACATACTGTAAGTATTTAAAAAAGGAGGTGCTATCATTAAATTAATGCTTTGGTTTAACTTTTTATAGTAGTCATCACCTATGATTGTGTAAAGATAGGTATTATTTTACATAAGCTACGGTAGGAGCTGTACATGGTGGGCCAAATTTTTGAACCGTTCAGGGCAGCTACATTTTCTTTTGGAGTTAGAAAGTCTTGGTCTCAAAAAGTTATTGTCCTATTTTGAAGAGAAAAAAAATAGATTTTTATAATGTTAAAAAATTACTGTCGACTGAGGTGAACAAAAGTTCACCTCAGTGGACACTATTTCAAACCAGGAACAATTTTCATGATACTTACCAAATAATATCGCAAGTTTTAAATAAAATTCAATGTTATGACTCCGCCGCGTCACTTAGTCTATTTGGAATTTGCCCAAACCTATATATAAATACTTGAAAAATAACATGTGTAAATATTAATATTATGCTTTAACTATCTATTATTAAACTACTGTTTTGTTCAACAAAATATCTTTTTTTTTTAAGGTTAAATATTTTGAAGATTTACTAGATTTTTTGTATCAAGTGCTAATTGACCTTAATTTGTTAGTCAGTAGAGGTAGAAGGCATTTTGTATTCAGTCAAAATGGCTAGTCCATGATTATCATGTTTACCTGGAGTAACTATGTAGGTATGGGTGCATTTTCGTTGGCCTATACCACAAATATCAGAATGCACAGTAGAGACAAATCATTTTTAAAGCTTGGGTAAGTATGCGTTTTGAGAGTATGTACTTACCAAAATGCGCCCTCTGAAGCATGTAGGTATGTAAATAAATTACCATAAATATTTGTAAATGTTTTTTTTACCTCCCTGAGTGCTGAGCCTCTCGCTGACTGAAGAACCACGTGTGTTGTTATGCATCCAAATTATTAAAAAATTAAACATAATTTATTTAGTTACGAGCCTACAAGCTAGGCGTGGCTAATCTGTAGCAAAACTTAAACTAAAGAGTACCATCCGCGTCAAGTGTATCAATAAAAGTGTTTTTTTTTATTATGATTGTATGACGGGGGAAGTGCTGAGCCGCAACAAGATGGTGGTAGTTAGCCAGGCGGACAAAGTCTTACCACCGACCAAACCAACCACAATATTGTACTCCCCCTGGAAATCAAACCCAGGACCTGTGGATCTGTCACCGGTGATTGAATCACTACACAGAGGCAGTTAAAATACATTCAGGTCGGCTCTTTTACTCTGTATGAGAGGTAAGATAGCCAGTTCCTCAGTTTGTTGAGGATTCCGGGTGAAGTGCGCCTCCACCGTCGGCCTTATCTCAACTTGTAACCAGGTGAGATGAAGGCCAAATGCTTACCCGTCGTACAATAAAAAAATAAAAAAAAAGCATGACCAATCTTAGCGCCCATGTTACGATGATTCCATACAGATATAGTAACGCGGGCGAGTTTAGACACGATTAGTCGTACTGAAAAAGGGCTCGGGTCTATCTAAAAAAAATCATGTCTATCAATAGTCTAATAGAACCTCTATAGCTTCTGAGACGTGCGGGTAAGAAGCGAGCATAGACATTTGTGACACTTGAGATCGTCGCGGTTGACGCCGCCGCGCGCCATCAAATCCCAAGTGGAAAGCGCCGTGGTCGTTGTAAACCAAGATGAAGAAAGAAAAAACAAAACAAGCAGCAGAAATGCGTCTGCATGCCTCTTCTGAACAAACAAAGCAAAATTCGTAACTTTCGACTAATACAAACAATAGAACTGCTAATTACATCCAAACGTAGCTAGTTATATACCAAACTGTCTAGTAACTATAGCTGACGTAAGCGTCGACATCTGAATCAGAAAATTCGAATAGTGGCGGGAAGCCTTGCTGTTGCAGAATAGAAGAAAACGGTAAGAGTAGTTAAGCCCCTTATGAAAGGTCTCGCCCGGGGAAGTACTACCACCATACCTATTTCAGCTGTCAAGCAGTATTGCTGTGTTCAGGTTTGAAGGGTATAGTTGCTGGTGAAATTATGGAAACGAGAGGCTTATCACCTCAAAGCTTCAAGTTGACGGGCGCAATGCAGTTGTCGCGTTTAGCGCGAACCCATAGGTAATATTTCACATTATATTGTGGCAGCACTATATTTCTTGCTTTGTCTGTGGTACTAAAGACCGATGTCGTTTCTCTTTGTAGATGACGTCATTTACAATATAGTTATGGCGGTTTAGTTTGGCATTCCATGTGGAACTCTCATGTCTGTTGTGTAGCGCTGGTGCGCATGGTGTGCTGTGCGGCGGGTGCAAGTCGTGTGGATCCAGGGTGCTGCGGCGGCCTGTCTTACATCGTCGTCGTGGACCATAAGCTGAGTACCTGTATATTTTATACTACCACATTGTTTAACTAAATCTCCGCGATGACTTGAAAGTTGTTTGAGGGTATCGGGGGGGGATCTGTATCCGCACGCATGTGTGGGACTGGTTCCTGGTCTGATACCTGTCTTTATGCCTCAGCATTCTAGTAGGTAGACGGGTTCGTCCAATTCGGGACGACGTGAATACTCTGTCTACCCGTGAAGGCTTTAACCCTCCTAGTAGGTAGACGGGTTCGTCCAATTCGGGACGACGTGAATACTCTGTCTACCCGTGAAGGCTTCAACCCTCCTAGCAGGTAGTCGGGGCCGTCCGATTCGGGACGGCGAGAATACCTAGTCTACCATAGGAGCTACTTGAGGACGGAGGAAAAAACCCGAGTCCAACTTGTATGTAGACGGGGTCATCCACGTGGGGATGATGAATCGTCTACATGAGAATCTCGGCCGAGTATCGTTTGTGGGGACGCGATGGAGACGTCCATTTGGCGGTCCCTACATTATATAAAACTGGAGGCATTCGTGTTACGCCGGTACACGCTTTATTGAACTTAAATTGTATATGTACTATTTGTATATCCGATGAGGATGGCACGCTGAATGTCAGGCTCATCGGATCATGGTGAATGTGGTGGTATGAAGTAGGTACTCATTGTAAATTTACTCTATAGGAGGTGGAAGTCAGTCCGGCAGGGCATGCAGTTAGTTGTTCACATCCAGAAGTCTATAGCGAAGCAGAATTTACTCAACGGAGAAAACCCAATGAACCCAGGTACAGAATATTAAGTTTTATTTACATCGCGAAGGACCGGTATGGGATACAAGGCCTGAATGTAACCCAAATATCGTACCCTTTCGCGACAGCAGTGTCGTGGTGTCCGTTATGGTAGCGTACACATAATTGAATTCACGTTCGTGGTTATGCCTAAGAAAATCTGCGTAAATAGAGCATAATTATTGCAAAATAAAATAAATAGTGCGTCGTTGGTTCAAGAAATAATGACCATTCCAAAGTGAGCGCGGCCTATCCTCGGCCTCAGTGGCGGCGACAGAGCGCCAAATAGTATTCTATGCGACAGAGGCGACTGCGCGGCGTCATCAGAAACTAAATTTTGGACAGATCCATAGTTCCATTTCCATAGATTATTCTTCTCTATAAAAAAATCTAAAATGGCATTCTTCAAAAAAATCTGTCGTGATCGTGAAGTCACTGAACGTTGATTTCGTTTTCGTTTCGATTCGAGGTTTATAAATCTATACTATATGAATGCGTGCGTGCACTTACTATAGTTTTACGTGCCAAACTTTGTTTCAGTAAATGCAGTTAGTTATATCCACAGTTCCGCAACAGTCGGAGTTGCGTGTTGTGTTGTGATTTTCAATCGATCGATATGAAGTGAAGTGTGCGCGTCACAGTCGGTACTTTATTTCGTGGATTCCGTGTTATCTGGGGGCGGAGGACCATGTCGTTCCCTCCTCGGCCTCCTCTGGTTCCGTATGGAGTGGTTGCCATGGCCACGCATGTAAGATCTCATCACTACTGCAGTAACCTAACTTTTTATTGAATTTGCCCGTTTTGCATTAGGATCGACAGAACCGTTGTATGTTCGGTAGATGGGCAAAAAAATAGTAGAATAAAAAACATTTAATAAGGTATAATTATTAACACACTACATTACAATATTTATACATTTCATCATCATTATGCTATATAATTATAACTATTATTTGAGTTATGGATGAGCAGCTACTGCTGTTGAAATGGAAATGTCATTGGCTTATAATTCGGGCACTTTATTTGTTGGTTTGTTTGTACCTAGTTGCTTAACTAATCTTTAGGCTTTTACAGTAGGTAGTAGCAGATATCTTATAGCAGATTCCAATAATGGACAACACTGTTGCTAAGGAAGTGATAGGCCAGAAGTGAACTGGCATAATCTTGAATTATTTGGAGGTAATAATGATGTCTTGGGCTTTGTCAAGATTTTGTAGTCTCCACATGATTGTATAGAAGCCATTGGTGAGTGCGCCTGCAAACATCCATTGGACATTGTAGGATGTTTTTTTTAACTCAGTTGCAATATGGAAAAAGGCCTTTGTATACAGCAACCTGAATTCGGAAAACTGATCAATATTCATCCATATTACTGATCCATCCACAATAAATGTATATATAAAATTAAAAAAGTCCTGACTGACTGACTGCCTGATGTATCGACGCGCAGCCTAAGCGGCTGTTTCTAGAGATATAAAATTTGGAGGGTATGTTTGTCTTGGTGTGCAGATGCTCACTACGGAAGGAATTTTTGAAAAGTCACATCCTAAGTGGCTTGAATTGGACGATATATGACAGACATTTGAAAATTAATATGTAGATTGCCCATATGAAATAAACAGCGGCATGTTTTAGGGTTTGTAAGAATTTTCTGATTCAAGATTTCTTATCTATTCTCTGCAACAAATTGAACAAATGAAGTAACAAAATGAAGCTGGTCAAATAAATAAGAACTACCTATTGAAAATTGTGCTAGAATTGTATCACATGAAACAGGTATATTGCCAATGAATTTACATCAAGGTAAGAGAATTGCATTCAAGAAAAGTAAATGCTTCTTTGGTTTGAACTGGACTTGTCCCATGTTTTCTTCTATGAGCCTAAACGGCCCAACTCTGTGACCAAAATGAATACCCTAAATTTTAAAGTTTTCCCTACCATGCTTTATTGACACCTAAGTGAACTGTTAAGCGTGAGTCACTATATTTATAGGTTGTATGCTTTGCTCAGAGCAAGCCCCATATCACATTCCATAAGATCAAACCTTGTTCATTTTGAGATGATTACACTCATGTCTTCCTCAGTTTGGGCACAGCTAACAGAATACTAATGTTTAGGCATGCATGACATTTTTATTTTTTATTTTAAAATACTTACTTATATTACATTTAAATACACCTTCAATTAATTTCTACTAATTTTTAAGCTTTTCAGTGTTATTTTAATATATGTCTGACTTGAATATGTTGTATAATTAATGTAATTTTCAGTTCAAACCAAAAAATGTTCTCCTTGAAGCCTAAATAGGGGGTTATCATATGTGATAACTCAAGGAATCACATAATATGATACCCCCTATTTTAGGCTCAGTCATTGAAACTAAATCTGACTATACTGAGTGTAATTGTTATAGCTATGGAAGTGTTATAATGAGATTTGATTGGCATTCAAACATAAAAAAAAACATTATTTACAATGTACAACTCTCACCAAATCACTTGGCATTTGGAACAATTTTTTTATCAGTGTTGAAGATTGGCATGCATTGTGCGAGTGCAAGTTTTGTTATTGTTGCGTTTCTAGATGGTTGTGAATCCGTATGGCAACAGCGGCGGGCGGGGCGCGTTGCTGCCGGCGCCTCCGTCGGGCCCTACCAAGCCTGTCATCTCGCGCCCGCTGGCCCGCAATGGCAAAGAGCCCGAAGGACCTCCTGTCACTATATTTATAGGTTTGTTAATCACCATCTGTGATCACATCTACATGTGATTCAATTAATTGTGGAACCTATAGTGCAAATGTAAAATGTATTAAACAAGTCTGTAGCAGATTGCGGACAGCAGCTTCATCAAATTGATACGTAACACAAGACAAGTATAGAAATCAATACTGTCACTCGCAGCTATTACCTGCTGCGGCTATCTGCAAGTTTGCTACAAGCTTGCTGATTGAGCGCAAGACAAGAAAATCATTGGTAGTACAGTTAAAAGGCGTCCTAAGTGACGATGCCGAGACTCACTGGGAAGTCTGGAACAAGAATCAGCTTTTAGTTGCATATCCCAGGTTGTGTTCAAACACAAATAGACTATTGACAAATTATTAAGTCCTCTTTTTACCCAACTGCCTTAGCCTTCAGAAGTAGTGTTAGTAGTTATTTGAGAAAAAATAAGAAGTAAAACTATGTTTGTATCAAATGAAAGGTTATATAAACATGTTAATTATAAATGTCTAAATAATTTTAAGTCTTAACCCCTTGTTTTCAGTAAGTTCATGAGGTTTAAATTTTTGCAGTCAAGTTTAAGTATTTTCAACTTTCAACTAGTGAATTTAGATTACAAACTGTCTGTACTTTTTTTTTCATATTTTATTTAGGGAATTTAAATCGATAGCGTCTATGTCAGTCCAATAGGTCTCACAAACAAATACTCATTCACCCTTGAGTACCATGAATGCCGACTTGTAGAGGGCAGAGGTCTGCTCCGATAATGCACCCTGAAATAAGCCTCTATATATCCTGCAGGTAACATCACATCCCGGGCTCCAGAGAACATGATGCGGGCTCTCCTGGGGGCATGTGGGCCGGTGCTCAGCTGGAAGCGGGTCTCGACGTTCGGGTTCAGCGAGTTTGCGAGCCCCGAGGCCGCGCTGCGCTGTGTGAGGCTGCTGAACGGCCGGAAGCTGGCTGACAAGGAACTACTGGCTCGCACCGATGGAAAGATGCAGGCCCTGGTTGATACCTACAAGAGTGAGTATTACATTTAACATGCCTCATAGCTCAGTTGGTAGTAACTTTGCCTGCTGCGCTGTAGGCTGTGGGTTCAATTCCCACCCAGGACAAACATTTGTGTGATGAATATAGATGTTTGTTCTGTGTTTGGGTGTATCTGTATTGTATCCGTAATCTAGCTCCCACATTACAAGCTATGCTTAGTTTGGGGCTAGATGGCGCTGTGTGAAATTAATGTCCTGTAATTTATTTATTCTTATTTATTGGCACTTTTTACAACCAACATAATATAAACACTATCTTGCCTGATGATGAAATGTGAAAATATCTTTTTGTTAAATTATGATGATATAATATAATATATAGCCAAAATGCATCCAATTCAATTTGCCTAATGTTCAAGTCAGCAATACTAACATTATCACAAATGGGGAAATATTTAACTTTTTTGAAGAAACTAATTTCTTATATTTAAACATTGATGCAAAGTTGCAATGGGGTATTCATATCGATGTGTTATGTGTACATTAGCTAGCAAGACTCGGCTGCATACATTTAACGACGGGTAAGCACTTGTCCTTTATCTCACCTGGTAACAAGTTGAGATAAGGCCGAAGGTGGAGGCGCACTTCACCCGGAATCCTCAACAAACTGGCTATCTTACTTCTAAATGCCGGAACACATCAATTTTGAAATTGTTGTTTTGGCGACATAATTAGGTAGGATTGATAAGATGAAGACAAGCACAATATTGCCCTCCCTGTTGATCGAACCCGGGACCTCTGGATCTGAAATCGGTGGGTTGAACCACTAGACCACAGAGGCGGTTATGAGTAAAAAGCATGCGGGTGGCCAGTATGTAATAGTAAACGTGTGGTCCCAGCGGAGCAGCGTTCGCGGCTGGGCGCGGCGGGCGCGGCGGCGGCGGACGCGCGACAAGTCTCACAGGACGATGCCGCCGAGAGACGCATTCACCAGATCATGCGCGACTACCAGCACGAGATCAACAACTATGAGATACTTAAACAAGGTATACTTGTATACAGGGTAAATTGAAGACAAATTTGGTTGTATAGTACCTGTCTTCTGTGCTTTGGGTGGTAAATTGAAGACAAATTTGGTAGTGTAGTACCTCTGTCTTCTGCGCTTTGGGTGGTAAATTGAAGACAAATATATTAGTATAGTACCTCTGTCTTCTGTGCTTTGGGTGGTAAATTGAAGACAAATTTGGTAGTGTAGTACCTGTCTCCTGTGCTTTAGGTGGTAAATTAGAGACATATTTGGTAGTATAGTACCTCTGTCTTCTGCGCTTTGGGTGGTAAATTGGAGACAAATTTGGTAGTATAGTACCTGTCTTCTGAGCTTTAGGTGGTAAATTGGAGATAAATTTGGTAGTACTGTACCTGTCTTCTGCACTTTGGGTGGTAAATTTGGTAGTACTGTACCTGTCTTCTGCACTTTGGGTGGTAAATTGAAGACAAATTTGGTAGTATCGTACCTCTGTCTTCTGCGCTTTGGGTGGTAAATTGGAGACTAATTTGGTTTTCCACAACCTACCTTAAAAATACTTCATAGAGAATTTACACTGTAGATTTCATTTGTCTACAGTGCATTATGGTATTTTATTTTTTGACATTTCATTTGGTGGACTACAATTTGAGCTGTGGGGTACTTGAAGGGTTGCAGGGAAGTAAAGAAATAAAACTCGACGTTTTACAGTATATAAATTGTATTTTTTTAAATGTCACGATTCCTGCCGGAATGTCAGGATATATATAAATACTATAATAAAAATATTTTCGTTGCGAGTTGCTATACATTTGTTTGTTTTTTTTTTAATTCAGAGGAGCAAATATCAAAAACGGCTAAGGTGCTCGAGGAAGCTGACATCTCCGAGGAGAAGCGTGACGTCATCCATCGCGAGATCGGGAAGTTCCGAGAGAGCATGAAGGTAACACCCCCCACCCACCGCCCTCCCCAACACCCCTCACCCCCCCCCTCTAATGGCGCCGGACGGGCCACACACGGGTCGATGGACGAAAGGGATGGATGAATGAGAACTTTCAACTAGCAGTATCTATAAAAAAAAAATAGACAGAAGTATTTAGATTAATTTGTTTATATATAAAGAATTAGTTTCGCAAAACTTTAAGCTTCGAGAGAGCGAAGAAAGTGGATGTTTTTATTTTTGAGTTACAATGAGATACAGAATTTGTGTGACAAAATGTTCTTTCGAATAGGATAATAATGTCTTCAAGAGTTAATGTGTACCTTCTGGGTAGGCTTGCTCTATCGTAGACTCATCCTTACCTGTGCAAAATTGAGGTCAAGAGCTGACCCTTTTTGTTTAAGTCCGCCTGGTTAGCTACCACCATCTTACCTAACTCTGTTGCCATAACAACAATTCTTAAATTGTTATGTTACGGCATTTAGCGGTAAGATATCCAGTTCCTCAGTCTGTTGAGGATTCCGGGTGAAGTGCGCTTCCACCTTCGGTCTTATCATAACTTAAAATCTGGTGAGATAAAGGCCAAGGTCCCCATCATACAATAAAAAAAAAAAAAAGTTTACATTTTTAAATTTCAAATAAATAAGAGGAACGCAAAAATTACTTCAATATAATAAGTGAAATATGGTAGTTAGCTGAACAGATACTTCCTAGTCTGATCTCAAATTACATTGGGCATATTTTTTTCATATTAATTTTATAACAAATGTGTATCATAAGCAAGACCTTCCTTATGATACACACTTTGCAAGAAATGGGGTAGGCAATCTTTCTACTCTACTATTGATAGAGATCAATAAAAACCTTAATATTATTTTGTTTTGTGTCTCTCAATTAGTTATTAAAAATATATATACAGGAAAGTTATTCTTAGTCTAGCAATGGAAAGGACGAGTAATAATCTTCACCCAAAGGGGTCACAAAAAAATGTCTTATGAATTTTAACTTTTATCTTTCTCTGTATTTCTTTTTGTCTTTTCCATCTCCTTTTGTCGTTATTAATTTATTCAAAAGATATTTCCAATAAAACAATGTACAAGAGAAGCAATCTAAAGACCGTTACAAACGGTCTATTGGTAACTCAACTGTTCAAGACCGGTACCAGACGCAAGCCTCCAAGACACTGACAGATTTGTCTAGTTCTTATTTTAGGGGAAGTGAGGTAACGTTGGAACACATATACAAAAACATACTAATCTATATTTTACCAAAAGTAAGTTAGCAAATAGTAGCGGGCGTCCGATTGAAAATCATACCAATTTTACAATACAATAACTTTATTTGCTTGAAACACGTGTAAAATATAAAAGATAACATTTTCGAACAAGAGCTGCCGCGTCTCGCCGTCCAATAGGCATGAAAATCTTAACAAAATTGTTTCATTTAACTAATCAATAATAATAAATTCGTTTATAATGCGAGCGAGCAGAACCGTTAATGATTTTAGCAAGCAGTTGGACTTACACATATTTCATGCTAGTATTCCCAAGGCAAGGCGGTGCCTAACCCTCAACTTTTTTAATTCTTAGTTAATGTGTGTTCAATTTTATTTTATTTCTTAAGCGCGCAGCTTCTTTGTATATTCCGTTTTTATAAATTTAAGGATGAGTGTTCGTATTATTTATTATTAGGTACAATGTTACTATTAGTGAATACCTATAATTGGCTAACTATTTCTATTTAAGTTTTTAAGGAATTTTTTTGTAGCTGTTGGTTTTCCGAATTAAAATAAATAAATAAAAAAATAAATAATTTTGAAACGATGATGCCTGAACTACTAGTCAAAAGTAATATGTATCTAGAATAATTATTCAGATTGCTTAGCGACGGTAATATTGTAAATTGTTTATATTCTGTATAGGCTGTGATGTATCTAAGTGTGTGTGTGTGATGGAGTGTGTATTGTCGGCCTGTGTCGGCCGCCAGTGACGTTGTTGCGTGTAGGTGCCGCCCCGCTCCGCGCCGCCCTCGTCCCGCGTCGGTGAGTCACATACCACATGTAGCCACGGCCATCCGACGTCCCATCGACCCGACACTTACATATCATTCAATATTATAGGACATTCATTTTTAGTCCCAAACTAAGCAAAGCTTGTAATATGGGAACTAGATTACGGAGAGAATACTTAAATACCTATATTTTTGTAAATACATACGTGCTATATGATACAACACCCAAACACAGAGCAGACATATTCATCACACAAATGTTTGTCCCGGGTGGGAACCGAGCTGTGAGGCTTGTTATACATACTACAGAGCAAGCCCATCATGCTCATGGTGGGAGCGTGGCTATTATCTGGTTAAATTATACTATGGCTGGTGAAAGGCCCCCTTTGTGACCCTCCTGACGAAAAATATTTATTTTTTATGTAAAGGATCGCCAACAGCTTATTGTATCTATACATTAAATTTAACATTGACATTGTGTAATTTATGATGCATTGTTGCATATTTTGTTCTTATAAATATGATTAACCTAATGAAATTCTAATCTTTAAAATCTATAATATATTTTTATTGTATTACTAAATTAGTTTAGTGCATACCGAATTTTGAATTAATGTTGTATTCAGAGCGTAGCGAGGGATTGGCAATAACGTCGCCCGAGGAAAAATATTTTTGGGGCCGATTGATGCTCTGCTTTTGATTGCCTTTGATGAAAAAATATGTTTTAACTAGTAATAAATATTACTGAAATAAAAATCTTTGTAGTTAAACAATGCTGTCTTAAAGTATATTTGAAATATGTATACTGGAGGTATACAAGATTAAAGTAAATTAAAATGTAAGTGACGGGTCACGGGAATGGCTAGTAGGCATCATATCATATTTTCTATTTATGATACAATTTTAAGATTTTTATTTCATTACATTCATTTTATAAATGACACATTTGGATCGTTATTATTTGATATTTGTTCCGTCACTAACATATTCGCATTAAAGTGTCTCACTAGGTTAGGCACTCATGCTTTGTTACCAACTACAAGTTAGGTATACACAGACCGCAAAGGATTTATTTATATATGTCACATTATCATTATTTATTACTAATCTTTAGTTGATAATGTGTGGGCGGTGGACTTCTCAGCAAAACTTAACGACCTCATTTGAAACATTTGAACCAAGTTTTCATGAGTGATATTTCATTGATTATCTTAGATTCAAACAGAAAAATAAATTGAACAGATCATTTCGCCAATAACATTTAGTGACAATAGAGGTAAATTACACAGCGCTTAATGAGTGTCACTGGCTAAGCGGCGATTGGCTTGCAACCTGTCACGTATTGCTTCTTGTAATGGGCTTTGCCGAACGTAAAATTGGACTATCCTCTGGCTATACTCTAGTTGTTGACCCTTATAAGACCCAGTGTAGTATTTAAATTAATTTTTTGACATGTCTTTAAGAGAATCACATTTTATTTGACTCAAGGTTTTGTGTTATTGAAAATTGAAAATGAAATAAATACCTATGTAATAATATTCTGAATTGCTTATGAATCCATTATGACATATTTTGAAAAGTCTTGCCTTGTATAGCAATCTTTGTTATAATGTGGCCAATGAATAAAATCTAAAATCTGTACTGATCCTTACCTTAACTTACTAAAGGTGTTGCCGACGCGATATGCCACCTTTCCCTTACAATAAATAAAAACTTATAAATCTCTAAAAAGTATAATAAAAAATATAAATCGGCCAGTCTGATCGTCAACAAAAGGAATACAAAAATGTATTCCTATTGTTTGTATAATCTCTGTTACGTATTTTGTATCCGACTTTTGAATCGGGTCTGCAATGTCTCATATTTGGTAATAATTTAGTACTTTTATTGATTAAACTAGTTTATTTGTAGTGCCGGGAGCTGCATGCAGCTCACGGTGAGTGAGTTGCAACTTGTGTTTGTTGTAGGGATTTTTTTTACTACAAAAAAAACTTAAGTAAATAAAAAAATAAAATGAAATAAAAATAATTGATGAAATAACTTCATAATTCATATACCTGTCTATGAATTGAAAGCGACCAGTGGTAGAGACGAGGGTATGTTTGTTTGTTCCCGCGACAGGCGTATGTTTTGTTGGGAAGCGCCGTCGGTCGCCACTCCGCATTCGTGAGTTGCGGACGAGCGGCGCTCGCTGTCACCCCGCGCACCGCTGCACCGCTACTTTTGTATTGACCACTTTGTTACTACAACAAATGTATATTGTTATCGTAGAAAACTGCTACAACTGTTTCAATCAATCAATCTTAATTGTTTTGTACCGGCATTCAGAAAGAAAAAGCCAGAAAGAAAATCAATTTATTTAGCCATTTAGCCTTGTAGCCATGTTTTTTTATTCCATGTTTGTGTACAATAAAAGTATATATAAAGAATCATCAAAATACCAGTAGCACATAATAATGCCGCAGTTAATCTATGAGAACAATATTATCTAATAGTATGTTACGAATAGAGTAGTGTGAGTGGGTGCGTGCGGTGAGGCGAGCTAGGGCTGTGTCGTCGGCGGCAGTGCGTTGGATGGAGGCGGCTCAGCGGCGGCGACTACCCTTCTCTCGGAGCGGCGTTACGTATGATTACTTCTCTTGTTTTTCGTATTCAAAGCGGCGCGCATCCATGGTTCATCATGGTATCCACAAATTGATGCTGACAATTTGTGCATAACACACGAAAATATATTTATCCGATGATTTCAATTGGGATAGTGAAATTTCATGTACTTTTGAGGGTACATTTTGGGAGCAAAAGGCTATCGATTGTTTCGCAATGTATCTGAGATTTTGTCGAAAGAGTTGAGTTGAATTGAGTTCAAGATGTTCCAAATCAAATGTAAGTGATAGAATGAATTTGTTGTAAAATCGCAGTAATTATAATCGCTGCGCCATGGACGCGAGCCTAGTTTGTTAGTGCTGTGACTTGCCTTGTCGTTCTTTCAGGATTAGCTATCACACGATTTATCTCCTCTGAGCGTCACCGTGAGTTGAAGAAACGTTTCTCAATACTCGATACTCTCCGTTTGTCTAAATACTCTTGATCCATTTGATAAAACATCAAAAAACTTGCTGAAATATGTCGTATACTCTTTATTAGTAAATGCGTCAAAAACTCTTGCTGCAACTCGTCTTATTCTTTTAGTTATTTAGATATAAGAGAGTATTTGTCAGCTCTTCATGCACCGTCAAAATGATCTTAAAAATATTTATGAATAAACGTATAGTGATTTTGTATCAAATTGCCACAGGATTATCAAAATATGCTAAAGTTACTTCATAAAAATAATAAATAGCACAGGATGTTGACCTGATAAAATTGACTTTGAAATTCAGCTATTCCTCCGTCAATTTGTATATTTCCAATGGTTCATTGTGAACTATATATTAAATATATATATTCAACGCTACGTTACGGTCAAGGAAATTCAAAATAAAATATTTCGTCACTTACCTCGGGTAATCGAGACGTATTTTGATTTAACCTATTAAAGTCCGCTGATGGGAAGGTCGTATAGATCTCTCAAGGCCACTGAGACATTTCGGCATCTTTCACCCACTCTACTCTCTACCCGCCGCTGTAGGCTGGTTCCATCTAGCTGGAGGAATCCCCACTTTAGAGTGAGTTCATCCACGTTTAGACGTGTCATCCACTAAATATATTATTGTACTCACTTATTTCTAATGTAAATTCGAAAATCGCTGCGATTTATTACATTTTCACGGTTAAGAGTCGATGATACCTGAAATGGCTTAGCTTCAGCGATCATATCTTCTACAATACTGAATCATTTACTTTGAGATTAATATATGATATAGTTCAGGATTGATGCCAGAACGCCTAGTGTGGCTAAAATCTAAAGTCAATTTTATGTTGTACCAAAAATGATCGCGATTCAATAAATACGCCCAATTAAGAGTCTGTACAGTAAATAAATACAGTTTATAGCAGATACTCTGCGTTTTAGATATTCAAAATAATTATTTGTTTTACCTTGCAAAAATACGTAGGACGTATAAATTCGCGCATAGTTCTGTGTCTTTTTTTTGCGGGCAACATTGAACTTTCTGAAAATCGTTAAGACAACGTGTTAAAAACAAATGTGCGAGGATTTAAAAGGTTTTGCTCACGGTGACCGGTGCAGGTGTGTCTGCAGAGCTGTGTCTCACGGCGGGGTATGTTTGGGACAGGACGAGGCCGAAGTGGTGGTGCGTCGCAAGAAAGAGGAGCCTAAGGACCGCTCTGAGCGCGACAGAGACCGGGAGAAGGAGAAGGATAAGGAAAAGGATAAGGAAAAGGATAAGGAGAAGGAGAAGGACCGCCGCGACCGAACCGACGATCGGGATAAGGAACGCGAGAGAGACAAACCTCGCGATAGAGAGAGAGACAGGTACCTACTATAGATAAATGATTCGTTCGTTATTTAATAATATTAATCTGAAAACGGAGTGATATTTGGAAGAAAACCGGTAAATTAGTTTGAAAAAAATAACAAATTTTCACGTGTTTCGCCTCTAATCAGCTGCTTCTCGGCAGCATAGCAGCGAGACTATATTTCCTGCGGATGCCTCGTGAAGAGACAAAACACGTGTCGATTTTTTTAAATCTACACGTGTTTTGTTATTATATATTCAAACCAATTTCGTGGATGTTTACTAAATATCACTGTTTTTCGCCTCTATACGAGGCATGGCATTTATTTCTCAGACATTTCCTCGATTCAAATCCACCTCCAACATGGGTATTGGTATGCTTGGTCGTAATAAAGTCTTCGACTCGAGCGTTCCTCGAAAAAATATCTCGTTCGAACCTACATTGAATCTTCCTAGAAACTGCGTAGTGTTTATTTTGATGTAAGATGGCTTACGACAGTGATTTTGAAGATTTTAATAGCTAGACAATCGATGATATCGTTCTTTGACATTATCGTCTTAAGATAATCCGGCATTTAGAGGTAAGGTAGCCGGTTCCTCAGTTTGTTGAGGATTCCGGGTGAAGTGCGCCTCCATGAAGAATAATGTATGTAATGTAAATATGAAGAAGAGATGAAGGCCAAGCGCTTACCCGTCGTCCAAAAAAATAAGGAGATAATACCAAAATGGTGGACTAAAGATACCAATTCGAGGATTGGATGATTTTGGAGTTATGATCCTTTTCACCATTCGCGGTGAGCAAACGCGAATCGATTGCAACTCGCACCAGGCACTCTGGTGGTCAAACGTTTGGCTATCACCAATAAAAAAAAAGATCAAGTCGAGGGCTTTTTCGAGGAATTGTCTTAAGATACCGCGTTTTTTTTTTTAGAGGATTTAATACAGCTCAAAACTACATTACTGTCAAGCCTGCGCATGCTAATGAGTAATTTTATGCTTTCTTGTTATTGTAATAGAAATTATTCTCAAGAATCCAATCAGTTTCTATTTAAGGGGAGACATTGTTGACGCGTTCTGCGAATTCAAGTCTAAGTTAACGATTATATTTCCTGAGGATGCTAAAACGCGCTTCGTTTTGATTTTATCAGAAATTTGCGGATTTGTAACTAAATATATTTCAGTTCTGATATTAATTATGATGCCATTATTTTTGGGCTGAAAAAGGCCACATTTTTCCGAGGTTCTGTTTTTCTTACTATTTCAGAGTCACCTATGTAAATATAATATCCATTTTTTTATACGAGATGGAATGGGACAAGCAAACAACCCACCTGATGTTAAGTGGAACTCTTGTCTATAACAAGCCTTAATGCGTAGGTCATATCCACAAAGAACATAGCCTACGCTGCACTGCATTGTACCCGACTTGAGGCATAAAGTTGTTAAGCCAGTGTGCCCGAAATTTCACCGGCAACCATACCCTTCAAACCGAAACGCAGCAATGCTGCTTGGCGGCTGAAATAGGTATGGTGGGGACGAGCCCCTACACAATGAACTTTACTACTCCTAAGAATTTAAAACTCATTCAGGTTTTAAGTGTCATATTTGTGTTTATTTTTTAAAACCTATTCAGGTTTTGAGTGTCATATTTGTGTTGATTTTGTCAGGGATAAGGATCGCGATAGGGAGCGTGAGCGGGACAGAGACAAAGACAGGGACCGGGAGAGGGAGCGGGAGAGGGAGCGGGAGAGAGACGACAAGGAGAAGGACAGAGATAGAGATGACAAGGAGCGCGACAGAGACAGAGAGAGGAGGCGGAAGAGTCCTTCCAGGTTTGTGAGAACGTCTCTATCTATATATCTTGGGCCTTATTGTGTAATTTATTATTATTTTCTTTCAATTAATTTCTCAATTTATTTCTCTCTGGATGTGTATAATTGATTGTGTCGGAACACGTCCAAACCCTCAGCCCCAACGGAAGACCAGCGCCGGCCTCACAGCCTGCATTCACGCTGAGTTGGGACCTTTTTGTGATTAACGATATTTCATTGTACCTACCTATTTTGTGTTTTAATATTTCCCAAATAAATAAATTTGAATTTAACTGGTAATCTTTATTTTTGACATTTGAAACCTAGCAAAGTTAAAGTCAAAGTCAAAATTCTAAATGTTTTATTCATTAAGATTTTTTAGTATCATTTTGAAACGTCAAATCTACCGCCTGTTCGGAATCGCGACCAGCACACAAGGAGAGAGGCGAGAAACTCGGGCTGGTTAATTTTTTGATGGTTAATTCAAGATTTAAGTATAGTTTTAAATTTCATTATAAATATAGTAGGTACATCTTAAACCTAAATACTTAATACTATCTACCTAATGGGCAGTTTGTTAACATTGAGAAATCACCGTTTTGCTGTCAAATGGTATAGCAACATAGCGGGGCACGCGTTCTTATCGTCGATATAGTCACTTATTTTGTAGTAGGCACTTTTATTAAATGATTCTTTATATACAATTAGAATTTACGAGCAGAAAGTTTGCTCAGCTTATTATAGAATTGTACACAGTTTCCTAAGAATGAATGATTTTCTTTTCCTAAGCGATACTTAAGTACTTCTAGTTAATTTTTTTTTCACTTTTATTTCATCTTTATGTTTGACAAATTTTGTCTGGGTTTGACCTTTGACCACTGGTAATCGACTTGACAACTTCAAATATCATAATAATGAATTTCAAGTTATGCTGGCTTCTGGTTCGTCCTGGCTTTGACAAAAAAACAAGCCTCGAAGGTGCCTTTTAACTCTTCTTGAAGACATTTTTTCCCAAGTAGTTTCAGTTCGGTTTATTTGATTCCAAAAACAAAGCGCGGTAATGTTGTACGTTGTGCAGAGGGAAGGATCGCCGCGACGACCGCGACCGCGAGAAGGAGAGGGAGAGGGAGCGGGAGCGGGAGGAGAGGGAGAAGGACAGGGAGAGGGAGCGGGAGCGGGAGCGCGAACGGGAGAGGTCAGTGCGACTAGTTACGAAGTCTCGTCGGTTGCCAACGCGGAATACTTCTACCTAGAATATGGAACTGTTATGACACCATTGCTATAGGCGTATAGCCGTCTCTGTGGTCACGTGTTTCAGCGGTGACAGATACAGAGGACCCGGGTTCGATGTCCGGGGAGTACAGTATTGTGGTTGGTTCGGTTGGTGGTAGGACTTTGTTTATTTCAATAACAATTCTAAAATTGTTGTGTTCCGGCATTCAGAGGGAAGATAGCCAGTTCCTCAGTTTGTTGAGGATTCGAGGGTGAAGTGCGTCCCCACCTTCCGTCTTATCATAACTTGAGATGAAGGCCAAGCGCTTCCCCGTCGTACAATAAAAAAAAAAGGCTTTAGCTAATGACACATGTGTTGTGAGAGGCTACACGTGACCCAAGGGCTGGCTCTAATTTAGGCTAGTGAATCAGCATAGCTGTTCAGCGTGACAATGCGGCCAGCGTATTGGGCACGCTTCCGTCTGGAACAGTTGAGTTACCTATAGACCGTTTGTAACGGGTCCTCGGGTAATCGGACTGCTTCCCTTGTACATAATTAATTTAATTGTACATACGACTTAATTGTTGTGAATAAATATATATATATTTTTAAAGTAACCTCCTCACAAAAACTTCTGGATCTTTTTTTTTGTAACTTTGCTTTGGTCATGTCTGAGGACCCAATGGAGCCCAGCAAAAGGAAGGAATGGAACTCCTTGCCTTCGTTTGATTTTCCGCACGAGTACAATCTTGGAGTGTTCATGTCCACAGTGAATAAGTCAAAATTAAAATTCATATAAGTTGTTTTTAGAGAATCTCGCTCCCTATCTGGCCAATAAAATATGACTTATATTTAATAATAACTAGTATCTTGCAAAATCTTGATATTAATAAAGTTGTTTGATATTTTTACAGCTTTTTATACAGCAATAAGTAAGTTGACTGCGATTTATAGATAGCTAACTCGGCAATACTTTGTTATAAAAAAATATATAATTGTTGTGTGACTGATTGAACAGACTGACTATTCACCTGAAACTTCCTATTTTAGGGTAGGGGTGCACTAAGAAAGGATTATAAAAAATAAATAAAACGAAAATAATGTGTGGGACAGTCACTAGTTAGATGTAATGGGTGTTTAATGGAGAACATAGTTGACATTATCTTCTATTACAGGGAGATACGCGAGAGAGAGAGAGAACGCGAGCAGAGGGAGAGAGAGCGAGAAAGAGAACAAAGGTTTGTTTTAAACATAGGTATGTTTCTGTCGTATTAGTGTCGTTTACAACATTACAATACACCCCACACTCTTGTAAATAGATATAGAAATCGAAAAAAAAAACGTAAATTAATTTTAATTTAATATTAATTCGTTCAATATGAGATAAATATATGTTTTTTTATATAACTAGGAGACGGGACAATCATATATCTCTTGCCTATAACAATGCCTTACTGCGTAGGTCACATCCACAAAGAACATAGCCTACACGGCACTGCATTGCGCCCGTCAACTTGAACAATAAAGGTGTTGTGCCCGTAATTTCACCGGCAACCTTACCCTTCAAATCGGAACACAGCTGCTGCATGGCGGCTGAAATAAGTATAGTAGTAGTATACAAGACTATTACACCTATTGATACTTACAAACACTCTAGGAGTTAGACAAAAATCTCTTATCAAATTCTTAAAAAAAAAAAAAGTTTACGATGCCTTCATCAAAACCTTTTTTTAAAAATTCACGCTACATTTTTTTTTTAATTAAGTCTCTAATGTGCTAACGGTGTTGCATTTGTTCACACGTGGATGTGCCATGGCTGAAGCCGTCACGTAGCGCTATCGCGCCGCGGCTATTTCTTAAATGTGTTTCCAACAGCAGTAAACCTCGGTGATAAGGAGCGATAACGTACGGCTAGCTTGTGGCGATGCCTTGCGCTTCGACGATCTCAAATGTATACGTGAAATGTTATATTTAACTAAAATAATACTATCACATGTTTCGACTAAATAATACAACATACAAACGAATATATAAGGGTACAATTTAAACGACAGACTGTGAAATCGTAATTGAAAGTGTTATAAACAATTAAATCTGTTACAAAAATACAAAGTGAGCGACTTGGACGTGATAATACAAGTACAAGAACTAATTCCATACCATTTTATTTATTTATTTATTTATTTATTCTTTATTGCACACAGACACATAAAAACAAAGAAAAACTGAAAATAAAGATTCATGGCAAAGGCGACCTTAACCCTAAAAAGATACTCAAACGAATTGAAAGTGTCAAAACCAATTAAATTTGTAACAAAAATATAAAGTGAGCCGCTGCGAGTGACTAGACAATTTTTAAATCGCATCAGCCCATGTGTCCTCTGCTGGACAGAGCGTCCCACTCTGCAGAGTGTTGCCGTCCTCACCACGCTTGTTAGGAGGATTGATGATCGCAGTAAATGTGTAGATAATACACAGAAGGAAGCTGGTACTCTTTCGGTGAGATCCCTGAGTCGGCGTTTACGATCTCCATGAGCTGCGTTAAAGGGGTCGATTTTTAAGCCGCGACCAAAGTTTCGAAACATTGACATGTATTTTGAATCGCCTAATTTATGTTTATTACTAGTGCTCAAATATCTAAGCTATACTATTGCTACAGTCTGGAGTCATCAAAAAAAAAAACCTAGTTATTGAGTCGCTTAAATCAAATATTAGTTGACAGTTTCGCCAATTTTGAACTTAATTCGATACCGTTTAAAGTTTGCATATTAAGTAGTCAATAGATTTAAGCTTTGCCCGACTTTTTATTTCCCATATTCTGAATAGTGATAAGTTTTTTGGGATCTTTTAACTTTGCTACCCTTACATGAATAAACGACTGAACACATTTTAATGAAATTGTCGTGGATATACGCACGATAAGTACATAGGCTACTTGTATACTGGCGGGTCCTCACGGGCAAAGCAGCAAACGTTAATTATAAAAACCACGTGATTCCATTTGCTAAAATAAATAAATCATAAAATAAAACAATTTCCTCGATTTCACACATTTTCAAATACAAAATAAGTGCCTGGGTGTATTGCCAATATAACAGTTTTTTACTATATACGATATTTAAAAAAAATAAAAAGATTAATTTGGCTGGACCGATTTGACGGGACTTTCAGTGGCTTACTTTCAGATAGCTGATGTTATAAGAAATAACTAACTACATTACTTTAAGAAAAATAATTAGGGTTCCGCGCAAATTAAAACCAACAAATTCAATATACAGAGTGTCCGGTAATTAATGGGTAACACCGCAGGTACTTGTAAAAAAAAAATCTATCCGCAGCAATCTGGGTTGTTTTTTGGTGTGACATTTGATACTTTTGTTCACATTTTTGGGCACTACACCTAGAACTTTTTGGACATTGATCATCTGTATAATGCGCAAAATTTTTTTTGCGTTTTGCGATATCCCACTTAAGTGTACAAAGTGTGTTTTACAAAAACCTCTAGTAATAGACACCTTCTTGCCTAGGAAATCCTCAGGATATATAAATAAACGCGATTAGTTCAACAAAACACAACACTAGTAAAAGCATAAAGCAGGCTCGGTAGTGATGTGCAAGTCCCCCTCGCTGCTCACCATAGACGAGATGGTGGCGTTGCTGTGTCCAATGCCGGTGCTACATCCCTTCATACGCACCAGATACGAGATCGCACGTGACCTACGGATACACAAATATGGGTAACATCTTACAAGAACTTCACTTAACTTAGTAGTACCGCCTCTGTGGTCACGTGGTTCGCACACCGGTGCCCGATCCAGAGGTGTAGGGGAGTACTATATTGTTCTTGGTTTGGTGGTGGTAGGACTTTAAGTCCGCCTGGCTAGCTACCACCGTCTTACCTAATTCTGTCGTCATAACAATAATGACATTAATAATAACGAGATAAGGACAGGAAGATGATTTATTTATTTATTTATTTTATTGACATTCTTAAATATAACATTACAGAATGTACATCCAATGCGTTACATTTGAAAAACTTAAATCATTACATACATACATTTACATACAAAAATAATCATTTAAACATAAAAAATAAAAATATAAACAAGTGCTAATACATGTAAAGTAACATAAAGGTCATTTACTTTCGCAGTAAGCTAGAACCTCTCTCTATCATTTTCCAGCCATCCGCAAACAGATCCACCTGAGGTTGGTTGGCAACAAGTACGTTGAGGTTTCTTTGTGCTCTACAGACGGGTGATTCTTGTCGAGATACAGTTCTTGCCGGAGTCGGTAACAACAAAGGGACTCGTCCTGGACGGAATCGGCAACGGTTTTGGGGTACGCAAAGTTGGCTGACTTCACTGAGTAATATTGGGCAATCGAGATCCCCTCTCAGTATACGGCATATGGTTAGGATTTGATCATGCAACCTTCTAGTTTCCAGTGAGTTAAATCCGAGTGAGCCAAGAAGAAACATGGTAGGGTACATGAAAGGGTAGTAACTATACTTTTTTTTATACAAAAACCTGAGAAATCGTTTTTGCACTTTTTCCATCATGACACAGTAAGTAGGTTCATGTGGATTCCAGACTGCTTACCCAGATTCTAATTTCGATCTGATTAAAATGGTGTAAAGTAAAATAATTGCCTTGTGATTTGTAAAGCTTTTACAGTTTCGTGACACAAATCCTAGTCTCTTGAAACAAGTGACTGTAAGTGCGCGCATGTGCGAGTGAAAAGAAAGTTTCGGATCAAATTCTATTCCGAGATCTTTAATGGACAGGCATCGCGATATTTCTTCCTTATCTAAATAGTAATTAGCTACAATGCTTTGTGTGGATCGCGTAAAACTCATTACCTGGCACTTTGTGAAGTTGAAATTTAGTTTGTTTTTTAAGCTCCATGTGTGTACTGCGTCTATATCTCTTTGTAATGTAACACAATCGTGCAGTGACATAACGTCTGCAATAATTTTTACATCATCTGCGTAAAGGAGACATTGGGAATATTTAAGACATTTCGGTAGATCATCAATCATGATGGAGAACAATAGGGGTCCTAATGATAATGAACCTTGACTCACACCTGACCGGGTATGGTAAGAGGGAGAGTCGTAACAACCTAATCTGACAAACTGCTTACGATTAGATAAGTAGCTTGCAAAAAATCTTAGCAAAAGAGGCGTGAATCCATATGAGCTAAGTTTTTCCAGCAGGATATCATTGTCGACGTGATCAAAAGCCTTCTTAAAATCTAAATAAATAACATCAACTTGTACAGAATCATCCATCTTTTTCGATATGTAGTTGGTAAGGGTCAGTAGGTTTGTATTAACTGAACGGCCTTTTCGGAATGCGTGTTGAGAATCAGTGAGGTATGGTACTAGCTGTTTGTAGATACGTGAGTGTAGAATGCTTTCGAATCTTTTTGAAAAGAAACAGAGAATTGCTATGGGTCTATAGTTTTCAACTAGTGGTTCTGAAAATATGGTTTTAAATGCTTTTATTACATAAGGCGGAATATTATCTGGCCCAACAGAACTTTTCGCCCATAGCCTATCAATATAATATTCTACTTCATCTGTGGTGATATTAGAAACCGATATGAAGCTATTGGTATTGTTACAATGTGTAGAAATATTATCAGCACAAAGTTTAGGGGGTTTAGGGAAGAAAAACACTACTGAAATAATGAGAGTAGGCAGCTGCTGCATCTAGACCGCTATGAGCTTTATCACGGTATGTAACCGAGGGCTCAAATCCTCCTTTCGTTTTTATGTTACACATGTGCTGCCAGAAAGCTTTTGGATTTACAGTTAGGTTATCTTGTAAACGAGTTATATATTTGGCATAGGCTATAGTCGTAGTTTTTTTTAAATTTACTCTGATTGCGGAGAAAAAACTATACACGAGTGGATCGTCGGATGTCTTCCATAATTTGTGTAGATTATGCTTTAACTTTAGTAGGTCTATAATTTCCTTATCATACCAAGTTGGATATCTCCTAGTCGGTTTATTATAGCGAAACTTTTTCCGAAACCGAGATCAAAGCTCTTGTATAATAGAGCATAGAGAGCTCACTGCCGCATTCACGTCCTGCTCTCTTCCCAATTTGTATCAACAATGTAACCATAAAGCGAGAGAAAGTCAGCCTTAGCAAAGTTCCAGTCTGTTGCTGATTCGATGTTGCTCGCCTGTATTGGCTTACTTTCATTGACTCCATTACAGCTCAACTCTATGTCTAATGGTGGGTGATATTTGTCCGCATCCTTTACCAAACCATCCTCAGATAGACTCACTTTTATGTCTTTCAAATTATTACTCACTAATACTACATCTAGCTTACTACCTTTACTGTTAAGATACGTGTTATGCTCTTTGAGAGCACAGAAGTTTGTAACTTACGTTTTTATAACACTTAGGTTGGCGCTATTAAGATTGAGATCACCCACAATTATTAATGGAGATTTACCTAAAATCACATCGACATTATGTTCTGTCTCAGTAAACCAAGTCATCCACTCATCTTCTTTAGCACTAGGTCTAGTGTAAACAACACAGAGATAATAAACACGGCCTAAATATGTTAGTGTAGCCCATAAGCCTTCTCCATCTATTGTTTCAAGTTCCCGTCGTCTGCGTAGATCTAACCCGGGCCTAGCTATTAAACTAACTCCTCCACCCTTATTCGGTCGGTCGCGTCTCAATACATTCCAGCCTGATGGAACGAGCTCGCCATAATGGCATTTTAATGATAATTCATTTGTAATTAAAGCTTCCAATCGTTGTAGGGAGCGGGAAAGGGAGCGCGAGCGAGAGCGCGACAGGGAGAGGTCCCGCGAGAGGGAGCGAGACAGAGAGAGGTCCCGCGGTCGCAGCCGCAGCGAGGCCGACGCACGGAGGGAGAAGGAGCTAGAGGAGGAGGCGAGAGATAAGAAACGGTTGGAGAAGAAGGCGAGGGAGAAGGAAGCTGCCTACCAGGAGAGGTGAGACGCAACAAACACACACACACACAATCTCTCATATACACGATTTACTGAATACTTAGGAGGGTCTTGAGTTAAATATCTGGTTAGTTAGTTTGTCTTGGGCACATCCGTCTGGTACTGGTCTAGAACAGTTGAGTTATAGGCCGTTTGTAACGGTCCTTAGGTAACCTGACTGCTTTCTTTGAACATTGTTAGTTTCTAGTTAAATTTATTTATTTACAAATATTATAATGGCACAAAAAGACGCAGATTCCTATTTTTGTGCCATATCCAACTCGGCTTAAGCGCTGTTTAACGCTATCTAACAGACATTCACTATGTAAAACTGCTGCTAATGTATGAAAATACGAGAAATGAAGTTTTTGCCTTTTTTATCATGATTTTATTTGATATTTGTATTTTAAGTGATTGCACTTGGTCACAACACTTACAAATGTTATGTAATAATATAGATAATCGTATTTCAGACTTAAGAACTGGGAGGGCCGCGAGCGTCGCAAACAGAAGGACTACGAGAAGGAGAAGGAGAGAGAGAGATGCCGCGAGGAAGAGAGGGAGAAGGAAGCCAAGCGGCTGAAGGAGTTCCTGGAGGATTACGACGACGAGAGGGACGATCATAAATACTACAAGTATGTTATTTTTACGTTTTCTATCAAAATATCTGCTAAATCATTTGCCCATACAAATATTAAATGAAAACCCATAAAAACACAGAAGATTGTTGGTAACGATAAAAAAGTTTGTAATTTTTTGTTTTTAGAAGAAGTTAAGTGCTGCAAATCTAGATATCTATATTCGATTGTAACTGCAAAATTTGTTTTGAATCTTTTATATGGGAAAGCGAAAATCAACGGTATTACGATCCTGGGGTCTTTAATTATTATATTATGATAAATAATAATTGTTATGAGTTCGATATCGAAGGATGACATTTATAATCATAGTTATTTATTTAGCCAGGTCTAGAATTATAATTTTAAAAGTATGTATCATCTGTAATCTATTTTCCATATTACAAAGCTATGCTTAGTTTAAGGCTAAATCGCGTTATATGAAATAAATGTCTTGTAATATTTATTTATTTCATTCAATAAAATTAATGAAAATTTGTACTCCAAAAACATTATAGGACAATTGTCAATTTTAAAACTATAGCTGGCAGTACAATGGGCGGTCTTATAGCTTAAAAGCTTATTTATTATGAGTTTTAAGTGATTTGGTACTCTGGATGAACTGTCATACCTTCACCGTAACCTATAGGTATAGGTACAATGATTGTAATGTATGTTGATAGAAATGAATGTTGAATGCAAAGTGTACGGTGTGTTGTCCAGGGGCAAGGAGCTACAGCGTCGTCTCGGAGCGCGCATCCGGGAGGCGTCCGTGGACTCCCGGGAACGGACCCGGGAGGAGGCGGAGCTGCAGGGGCTGCGGGACGACATCTACCGGGGGAGGGCTCAAGACGACCCCGCCGCCGCCACCGCATACGAGAAGGTACGTATCTGTGGGGACTGTAGATGTCATCTTGAAGCTCCTATGCATAAAAAAAACATACTTAGTATTGTTACCTGCCATAAATCACAGGTTTTGTCTCGTCAATCAGCTCCTGTCTACTCTTACATCATGTAAAAACCATACAACGTTCTGTTACATATGTTATAATAGCCACATATGTTGTTATGTTGTCAGGCGCGACAAGAGAGAGAGGATCAGTACAAGCCGCGACTGTTGATAGACGTCAGTCTGCAGGTCGAGCAGCAGAGGGAGAGGGAAGCTGTCAGAGCCAAGCAGAGAGAGGAGGCCAGGAAGGAGGTATGTAATACTGCACACACACACACACACACACACACACACACACACACACACACACACACACACACACACACACACACACACACACACACACCACACACACGACACACACACACACACACACACACACACACACACACACACACACACACACACACCACAGAGAGAGAGAGAGAGAGAACTGGCCAATAAAACACTCGTATGGTCCGCCTGGCTAGCTACCACCATCTTACCTAATTGTGTCGCCATAATAACAATTCTAAAAAGTGTTCTGTTCCGGCATTCAGAGGTAAGATAGCCAGTTCCTCAGTTTGTTGAGGATTCCGATAAGTGCGCCTCCACCTTCGGCCTTATCCTTGAAAGCTTGTGAGATGAAGGCTTAGCGCATCCCCGTCGTACAATAAAAAAAAAAGCACCAACGGTTTCGATCCAACAGGTGAATCATCGTCAGGGTGAGTGTGACTCGCCGGGCAGGTTGCGGTCGCGTCTCACACTGAAACCCGTGTTCTAAAACGTGTAGTACCACTCGCGCAAGTTTTGAAAATGTCTATATGTAATCATCATCATCGTCAACAGCTTTTATGTAACCCACTGCTGGGCATAAGCCTCCTCCCCCAAACGCCACTCTAACCTGTTATGAGCCCTTTGCACCCAGGTTTTACCCTGTACAGTAGCAATGTCGTCGGTCCACCGAGCCGGGGGTCGCCACGGTCCCTACTAAATCCTCGGGGCCACCACTCCACCTGCCATCACCAAATGTTGCCAGGTGTCCTGCATCTGCTGCATCCATATGTGACGATACAAAGTAACAGATGTGTGTTTGTTTGTTTGTTTGTCTGCAGGCGCGCGAGCGAGCCGCCAGGGAGCGCGAGCGGTACCTGCGCGCGCACGCAGAGAGGCAGCTGCCCACTGAAGCGGAGCCCATCGACTCGGACGACAGGTACGCTTTAGTGGCTTGTGGAGGCGCACTTCACCCGGAACTGGCTACCTCACCTCTGAATGCCGGAACACTATTAGAGAGAATTAGGTAAGACGGTGGTAGCTAGCCAGGCGGACTTAAACAAAGTCCTACCACAAAATATTGTACACACCTAGGGATCGAACCCGGGACCTCTGGATCTGACCTTTCCTTCGGAATTAACGACTACGGGAACATCTAATTGTGTGGATTCCACATTAGCTAGAGATCAGTTTTTTTATAGGGTAATGATATTGTTACGAGCTGGGGTTCGTAAGAATTAAAAGCAACCGGTTATTACTCAAAATAAGACACGTCTATTCAGCACCAAACTAATTACTCTCAAACACAGTATAACACTACTTAGTTATACTACCGAATCACTAAACACTGTTATCGTACTCAAATATCACTTGATGTTAACTCGCTGTATAGTAATCGAATACTGACTTGCTTCCGAATCGCGCGTCAATTTATATCCAACTCTATCGAAAGTTCTAGTAAGCGCGGGAATGGTCGCGCCGCTAACTGTTGCGTAATCTGGCACGGCGGTCATAAATCATCCTTTTGTGTTATTGATAAACAAGTTGTTATTGTCTTATTTTCTCGGAAGTATGCGAAGGCTCGCGAATATTCTAGACGTTTCTGACTGGCGTAACAATATAAACATAGGTAGTTGGAGCATGACGACCTTTTGGTATCTCATGCCCCACCCTGGGGGAGAACCTAGATGGAGCATGCACTCGGAACCTCCTGTCCTGGAGGCTCACCCGGGCAACGATAAGGTCGGCTATACTCGTAGCTTGCCCAGAAACTGCTTATTGTCCCAGATGTTCATTTACTCGACGAGTTAGTGTGACAGTTGTGAGTTAGTGGGAGTTACTATCTCGCCAATGACCATGAAAACACTCAACTCCGGGTACAATACATTTATTGAGTTATTAGCTTAGTCCTCTAGCAAAGCCGTCGGGCGACAGCGTTGGTGCAAGCCGAACTGAATGCTGATTCTATTTGTGTATTTGTTTTTCCTTTCTAGTCATAGTCATAGCCATTTATTGCATTAATTATGTAAAGGTACAATGGTCTTGTGATTGAAAAAAGTTATCTTATACTAATATAAAATGCTAACTGACACACTGTAAACGGCTAATCTTAGAGACATGAAATTTGGAGGGTTTTTTGTCTTGATGCGAAAATAAGGGGATTTTGAAAATTCGTACCCTAAGGGGTTCAAAATGGGGTTCAAAGTTCGGAGTAAATTCAGACCAGACTAATAATAAACAAAAAAAAAATAGGAGGTTCTCATACATGAAACGTTTTTATACATTTTTATTATCGACCTAATATAATAACATAATAACAAAGTTGGTGTGAGTACATAACACGTTGGTGCTTACTTTATAATAAAATCTGGCCAAACGTGACTCGGATCGGCACTAAGACTTCAAAACCCTGCATTTTTTGTCTGGGAATGTGGGTCAGAACCCTCGGTGTGCGTGTCTGCACACCATGTAGGAGCTAATCGGTCAAAATTATCAAGATATCCAACAAATATATATATTTATAATATAATACTTGTACCTATCTCAAAAAAACCAATACGCGGACGTAGTCGCGAGTAAAAGCTAGTACATAATAACCCTATTAGGGCACAGCAGAGTGAAAGCGGACCGACGCTTTGAACAAGTACAAGCCATATTAATGTTTATGCAAGCAGTAGGAAATAAATGTTAAATAAATTATTTCTGGTCCAGTACTCTCCTGGTAAAGCCGCCCGCGACCCGGGGGTATCTGGGGAGATCTATCCAGGGGAGAGGGCTAGCCGTAGGTAATAATAATATAATAAATATTGTAGGACATTATTTTTTATTTTTTTTACACAGCGCCATCTAGCCCCAAACTAAGCATAGCTTGTAATATGGGAACTAGATTACGGATAGAATACTTAAATACTTTTTTTAAATACATACTTACTATATGATACAACACCCAAACACAGAACAAACATCTATATTCATCACACAAATGTTTGTCCTGGGTGGGAATCGAACCCACAGCCTACAGCGCAGAAGGCAGAGTTACTACCAACTGAGCTATGAGGCTTGTCAAATATAATAATAACGTTTATTGTTAAAAAAAAAACAGTTGTACAGCCTTAGTACTTATTAGATAAACCTAATAGGTAGGTAATGTTTTTAGCACTAGAAATAAAATATTGAAGATATATGACCTCGAAACTAAGTTGAAAACTTGTATTTTAGAGGCTGAACCAAAATAATATTATTTTGTGCACAATAAGGCAGGTACTTGTATTTCATGAGTCAAGCTCTTAACATATTCTGTTGTACTGGTTGAACGTGACATGATTTCTAACTTATTCAAATTCATTGAATATGTACCATACATGTGTAATATGTACGTTACTCTACTTACTTTCTACTACATAATTGATAAAAGGGAAAAAAGAAAATAACATTAATTAATGAATATAAATATGAGATGACCTTAGGAATAACGAAGCTTAAAACCTAAACTTATTTAGACTATAGGTTAGTAAGGTCCAGTCGGAGGCGAGGGTTCAAAATCTCGATCGTGATTCTTGGACCCTGGAATGCCAACGGCAGCGCCTACCGAAACGGAGGCACTAAGTACGTTGTTATGAAATCAAAACAGGAGATGATTAAAACAATAAGAAAAACGGATACTAAGTAATTTGTAAGAAAATGCGAAGGTATAAAATAACCCTTAAAGAATGTAAAAATAAATTCCGGTGTCAATGATAACTATAGTTTGTACATAAGACTATTAATAATGTAAATGGTGTGATGGGCAGAATGACACGGCTTTGAAAACTAAATAATACGAGTTGCCAAGCAATTAAATCCTACTTACAGTCGTTATGACAATCTACCGCTAAAACAATGAACGATTTACCCAAATCTGGGGATTGTATGTGTTACGGCTTCACCCTTTTCCCTTCCACAAACCAGCTATGTATTCCGTACCTAATTTGAAATTGACGCAAATAATAAGAATAATAAGAATATACAACTACCAACATAAAACAATAATGCAAAATGTCGGTCGGATTTAAATCGATGTGAATGTGTGCTCAAAATAAAACCAAAATTAAATGTGTTAAAACGAATTATTCATACAAGAAGAGTGATCCTTGGGTACACAGGAAGACAGGAGACGTCCTGCTGATAATCTACGCCTTGCCGTGTCGTGAGTACCTAACATTTCCCTTATTCCCAAATTCCTACTGAGCCAGCTCTTTTTCTTGTGACGGCATATCAAACCAGTATGTATCACTATCAATGTAAATTGTTATACGTTTGAGGTAACGGTACAGACGTACACTTTCAAGGTATTAAACTGCTTTGTTTTACTTAAATGGTTTGCAAGTGACCGCGGATACAAGTTACGTGCGTTCACCACTTACTTTTTATACTACTAGGAGACGGGACAAGCAAGTAGCGCACCTGGTGTTAAGTGCACTCTTGCCATGGCAAAGCCTTACTGCATAGGTCACATCCACAAAGAACATAGCCTACACGGCATTGCATTGCGCCCGTCAACTTGAGGCATAAAGGTGTTAAGCCTCGCGTGCCCGTAGTTTCACCGGCAACCATACCCTTGAAACCGGAACACAGCAACGCTGTTTGGCGGCTGAAATAGTTATGGTGGTAGTACTCTTTCATCCCACGGCGTAAGGGAAGAGCAGCAACAGCTTCTGTAATAAAGATGGCAATATTGGTTAAAATTAAATATTAGTTAACTGTTAATTGAAAAAAAAATGTATCGATATTTTTAGTGGTTGAAAATATTAGTTAATATTATTTGTTTAGTATTGTAGAGACTGGTTAGTTAGGGGTTACTATATGGCAGTACGATCTCCACTTAGCGGAAGTGTTCGGTGAGGATGTGAATTAGAACACGAGATTAAACTTTTAAATGATTGATTTTATTCCGGTAACGCGTGGGACATACAGCGTGGCTGAGAGCGGACTACTGTGGCCGTGCGGTGCGGCTGAGAGAATCGCTTGCATTATCATTTTATATTACCTATCTACTTATCGCCTGACGCCACAGTACTCCCCCCTTAACAAAAATGAAACACATTGAACAAAAAATCACAAAAAAAAAAAAAATATATACCATAAAAAAATGTTGAGAACCTCTGACTTTTATTGTTCATGACTTATCTTAGTAATTGTCCGGAAACCTGATACGCTACGGATAAACACGACTCGTTGATACACACAGTATTATTATTCACATTCCAAAACAAATTACACCATGGATGCTGGTTGCGTTTGGGCGGGTGCAGGTACAATTCCCACCTGCGGTCCGCGACCGTTCACTTGTCGCTGGAACCATCTTTTGGTCCTATTTTTGAAGTGATTCCATAGGAAATATGTAACAAATACTGCTGGTAGGATGACGATGGCGGTGATCATCCACCCCAACTGTGAGATCTGTTGCACTGAGACCTCAGCTCCACTCTGCGCGATTATCACCTCTTCCTTGCTTTGCTGTTTGCCCATTATTTATGACTTGAGTACTTTAGCACGACTAATTCGTTCCGGTTGACGAAATAAAATGGCAAAGCTATTGAAAATAATTGACCTGCATAATTACCTAATATAAAATGTTTGGTTTCATTACACTGATCCGATATACTTAACATGTGTGTATGTGTGTATCAATGTACATCGTATTAAGTTTCCTGACGTGCATGCTTAGCTACTTTGCGAATAATTTCACGTTGCTACGTACCTAAATGCAACAAGTTAGAACTTTTAAATATTACAGTTTTATAACTTGATACCTTGAAGTCGCAATGCTTGGAAATTTTACAATAACAAATACCTATCTAACGCATGGGTAAAAATGGTTTGTATACATTAAAAAATTGGTCACAAATAAAAAATTAAAAATGAAATACTTAATAAATGTAAGTACTTAGATATACACTGTTTGTATTATTAACTAAACCTTACATGCATACCGTTTAGATAGCGGTCTGGCTTTTTTACTATGCGACCGCCTCTGGTCGTCTTGGGAACATCCCTATGCGTACCTGGTGTACCGTAATCCGGTGGTACCCGGTTTGATAAACCTCTCTGTGGTACGATAGACTGTGATGGAAGCGTCCGTCCGTCTGTGCTGCGTTCCAGTGGCACAGCACGAGGTGCTTCTCTGTGGTACGGACTCTGTTTCCCCGTTTAGTAAATATGCCAGTTTTAAACGATCGATAGAGATACATACTTGCTTATCATTAACCTGTATCGTAAACACCTTATTCCCTCTTTTTACGATACGGTAGGGACCGTTGTATGTGGGAGTAAAAGGTTTACGTACTGCATCGTTTCTTACAAAAACAAAATCGCTTTTTTGTAAGTCCGGATGAACAAACATATTACTAGGTAAGCTGTGAGATTTTAGAGTAGGTTTTATATTTTAAATTATATTCCTAATGTTCTCTGCTACAGTGTCAAAAGTACCTAACGCTTGCTTACTTGTAGTAGCAAAAAAATCACCAGGAAGTCTTAATGCCTGTCCATAGACCATTTCCGCTGCACTTACGCCACTTTCCTGCCTAAGGGTTGCGCCTAGTCCTAACATCGCGGTGGGTAACTCATCAACCCATGACGTGAGTTTAGTCGTGCGGTGATGGCGACTTTGAATGAGCGATGCCACCTCTCCACCATGCCGTTTGCCTGAGGGTGGCAAGGGGTTGTTCGCGTTCTTTCAATGCCCATGTAATGCAGTAGTCTCGAGAATAATGAGCTTTCGAACTGTCGACCTTGATCGCTGGTAAGCTTGAGTGGACAACCAAACCGCGATATCCAACCTTCATATAACAACTTAGCGACAGTGTCGGCAGTCATGTCCGTAATCGGGAAAGCTTCTGGCCATTTAGTATACCTATCGATAATAGTCGGACAGTACCTATAGCCTTCCGGGGAAATTGGTAATGGTCCGACTAGGTCGATGTGTATGTGCTCGAATCTGCCACATGATGGAAAATCTTGCAGATGCGATACCGTGTGTCTATGTACCTTAACCCGTTGACACTGAATACACGTTTTGGACCAAAGTAATACTTTGGCGATTCATATTGGGCCAAAAGTATTTTTGAGCTACTAATTTACGTGTTGTGCGTATTCCGGGATGACTTAAATCGTGGATGCTTTTGAATGCAATTCGACGATAACATTCCGGTAGGTACGGCCTAGCTACATTCGTTGAAACGTCGCAGTGTACTTCCTTTTCGCAATAAGGTAACTTGATACGTTTCAGGTGCACACTGTTATTCGCATTACTGATGTACTCGTCATGCAACTGTGCTTCTGCTAACGCTGAGTAGTCAACGGTCGTGGGGCAAAATATTGTTTCTACGCGCGATAAAGCGTCGGCTACGATATTGTCAGTACCTTCTACGTGTCGGATGTCAGTCGTAAATTCACTTATGAACATTAGTTGCCGAATTCGCCTCGGTGTTTCGTTCTCGGTGCCTATCTTCGAAAATGCAAACACTAAAGGTTTATGATCGGTATAAATAGTTAGCGATCTCCCTTCATGAAAATTCCTAAAATGTTTCACTGCCATGTAAATACCTAAAAGCTCTCGATCATAAGTCGAGTACTTTTGTTGTACTGTTGATAGTACTTTTGAGAAGTAACCTAGCGGGTTCCAAGTATTATTTACGAACTGTTGTAGTACTGCACCAACAGCCTTATTCGAAGCGTCGGTCATAAGTGCGAGCGGGGCATTAGCTACTGGATGGAACAAAATACATGTGCTTTGTAGGGACTGTTTACACTGTTCGAAAGCCCTATCTGCTATCTCTGTCCATACAATAATAGATTTATCTTTTTTCTTGGCGCCATGCAAATATTTATTTAACTCTGCCTGATGAGATGCGGCCTTTGGAAGGTGGCTGCGATAAAAGTTTAACATGCCTAAAAACCTGCGTAGCTCGTCTACCGTCTGTGGTTTGGGAAAATCTTTAATCGCTTGAACCTTACCTTCTAAAGGTCGTATCCCATCTGACGATACGTTGAAACCTAAAAAATCCAGCTTATTTTGACCAAAACAACATTTTGAAAGGTTGATAGAGATTCCAAAATCATTAAATCTAGAGAATACCTTATCCAAATGCTCTTTATGCTCCGTCTCGTTGTCACTAGCTATGAGTATATCGTCAATGTAGCAGAATAGAAAATCTAGTCCTTGAAGTACTTGAGTATTCATAAACCGTTGGAAAGTTTGGCTAGCGTTTCTATATCCAAATCCGAGCCTTGTGAACTCATAGAGCGATCCGGTTTAGTTACCGCGTTCAGTCTGCGATAGTCTCCGCAAGGCCGTAGCTCTCCATTCTTCTTGGGTACCACGTGCAGAGGACTTGCCCATGGTGATTTTGACGGTCGACAGATACCCATCTCCTGCATCAGACGAAACTCCTTGACCTTGTTGTATCGGGCAGGCGGGAGCGGCCTGGCCCGCGCAAACACTGGAGGTCCGGTTGTCTCGATGTGATGGAAAACGCCATGTCGCGACGGCTCCTTAAATGACAGGGGTTTCGTGATGTCCGGATATTTGCGTAGAATTTCACAGTACGGGTGATCACTATCCACCGTATCGATAGGCGGCTCATAGTGATCCACTAACGTAGCAATGGTACTTAAACTAGTCACTTTGTCAATTAATTTACGTTCACTTAAGTCCACTATAAGTCGATTGTGCGCTAAAAAGTCAGCACCAAGTATCGGTTGTTTAACGTCCGCAATAATAAAGTTCCACCGATATGGTCGACGTAAACACAGATCTAACTGTAAAGTCTTTGTGCCGTACGTCTTTATTTCAGTGCCATTTGCCGCGTATAGCTTATAGTCTGAACACTCGTTATCACAAAATAGTCTTTTTTGCCTGGGCAACACAGAAATATTTGCTCCAGAGTCCACCAAAAAACGTAAACCACTTTGACGGTCGGTAACGCAAAGGCGGTGTGACGGTAGAATGGTGCAAACTTCCGCCTCAGTCTGCACTCGTTCTAGTTTTCCGCTTTCTTCTCCACCCACGCACAGGGTTGATTACATTTTTGCGCTCAACCCCGGAAACGGAAATGATAAAAACATAGCCAATCAGGGCTTCTCGGTGTCCTTCGTTGCTGGGATTGATTGCGTGATACCGCCGGTGATGATGATGATGACCAGTTTTTGCGGTTCCCGTTCCGTTCCCTTGACCTTGAGCGATCCATGTTGTTCAACCTTGTGTTGATTTTTGCGATCTCTGCTAGAATCTTGTGGGTCTCCGATGTTGATGATGATGAGTGAGCCTGCCCCACCTCAGCGACGGTGTGCGCAGGTCGAGTAGTCTCCATTATCTTGTCTGCAACCTGTGCCAGATTCTCGAGATCTTTTATTTCTGTGACTGCTAATACTGCTCTCGCTGCCTGTGGTAAGTGCCCTTGCATGCCCAGCGTGTCGTCCGGTATCTTCCCCTGGCAAGGTCTCTCATTCTCCTGAGCAGTTGCGAGGGTTTTTGCTCCCCCAGCTCCATTTCTCCAATCAGTTTTTGGAGCTGGCGGTTTTCCGACTCCTCGTAGATATGCAGGAGTTGCTTCTTCAGTGTGTCGTATTTTCCTTGGGCGGGCGGATTCACTAACACGTCAGTTACTTGATTTATGACGTCCTTTCCCAGCTTTGACACCACTATTTGAATTTCGAGTCATCACTCATCTTTTGCGGCGCGAGTATCGCTTCTGTCCTGATAAACCAGACTCTTGGCTGATCAGACCAAAATTCTGGTATCTTCGAGGTGAGCGATACAGCTGCCAGATCCATGCTGTCTCTCCACGTGTCTTTCCGATCCGCCACGTCTTCCGTCGGCCGCGACGACGGTCCGGGAGCGGGTGCGGAGACGGGGGCGGGAGTTGCGCGTTTCTCACTCATGTTACACTTCACGAATTTAAAATAGCGATTAGTTCAAACTCGGGGTCACCAATGTAGAGACTGGTTAGTTAGGGGTTACTATATGGCAGTACGATCTCCACTTAGCGGAAGTGTTCGGTGAGGATGTCAATTAGAACACGAGATTAAACTTTTAAATGATTGATTTTATTCCGGTAACGCGTGGGACATACAGCGTGGCTGAGAGCGGACTACTGTGGCAGTGCGGTGCGGCTGAGAGAATCGCTTGCATTATCATTTTATATTACCTATCTACTTATCGCCTGACGCCACAGTATCTACACGATTTGGTTATTGGTTGATGTTAATGCAGTTGAATATTTTATTCTATTGATCAAATAAAAGTAACCGCTAATTCGTCTCTATCATAGTAGCACTATGGGTATTTGTTTAATATATCACATCACTTTGTATTGAATAAAAATATCAAATACAGCAAATCAGAGAAATTTAATCTCTATAGTGGTGAGTCGAAAGCATACAATTGAATGAAGTCAACCTAATACATAGTTGAAAACTCTGCGAGCAGCAACATACGAAAATGTTTCTTATCTGTAGCACTTTAAAGTTAAAGTTTCAATGCATTCAATTATGTTAGTTCTAACTCAGGCTGAAGTTGATATGATATTTTTATTCGATAATGTTAATTCTGATTATTGAATATAATGGTTGATTTAAAATATTAATTAAATTTATTGGTTGATAGTTATATTCGTCATCTCTATTCTGTAATGCTGCTTCTGTGTATTATCTACACGTTTACGAAGATCATCAACCCAAGCGTGGAGATCATGGCAATACCCTCCTGCTCTGGATGAGGCTCTGTCCAGCAGTGGACACTAATAGGCTGTTGATGTGATGTTGGCAATATTATTTAGTCTGATAACCAAAGAGCCAAAAGTTTTGAATTGAATGTAATTTACTTATTTATCTGCTTTATGCCTATAAAGCCTGTATGGAAAATGTCATTTTGAAGTTAACCGAGTACTTTCGTCTCGTAATCGCTTATCTTAGCTTCACGCTCAAATTCTCGAGGAGTGTGTTTCATTGGTACTTGTAGTACATTGCGCCTTTCGCTACTTAAGCGTCTATGATACGTGAAATGCCTTAGTTCCAGCGATCATATCTTTCACAATACTGTAGCATTCACTTTGAAATTAATATATGTTATAGTTCAGGATTGATGCTAGAACGCTAGTGTTTCGAAAACATAATTACATACATTTTTCACTCTAGTTTATACCAAAATTGTTCGCCATTCAAAAAATTTGGTCTGACACTTTGTTCAGTAAATAAACACAGTATACAGTGAACTGGTGGGAAACGGCGGATGGCCGCAAGTCTTGGAAGGATATGGGGGAGACCTTTGCCGTGCAGTGGGACTAAAGGTTAAAAAAAAAGATGAGAGGATCATATACCGCGTATCGATCTATACAAAAAGAAAAGGCTCTTTACTACCTCTGAATATTGCTCGATTTCAGTGATTTCTTTTCACACTTTTCACAAATGACCAAGATATGAACGATCGTTATTTGCCAGTTCCACTTTATTGGTTACTTTAACAAGTCATGTTTTTGCTATAACACTATGACATGACTAACAAAAGTCAATATTATTCCAAAACCCATGACCAAATAATAAACCGTTTAAACCTATAATTACGTAACCGACTTCAATGAAGAATATGATACAATTTTGTTTACCTGTATGACGTATTTTTTCTAATTATTTTGAGAACAAATGGACGGAGAGACAGACAGAAATACGCGTGATCCTATATGGGGTCCCTCGATTGCTCCAGATTGACCTGATATCAAGGGGACTACCATTTCAAAAAATCCAAATCTTGTTTTTCTTGTCTAAGTGTCTTCGAATAATCGGGGAACATGCATAGATAAAAACTCTTTGTTCAGTACATAAACACAGTATACAGCGGACGGTCTGTGTTTAAGATGTTCAAAATATTTGTTTTAACGTAAAAAAACAAAACGTTAAAATACGCGCATATTTCTGTCATCTGGTGGTCATAAGCGCCGTGGTTGAGTGCACAGCAATGGCACCTTTATTATAACTATATCTTAGTCCGAAACTAGAGTAAAGTTGCGTTGAGTTGCTAATCTGAGGTACTATAGGCCGTTAAGCACGTTAAGTCATTATAAAATATGTTTTGTATATTTGTCTATATTCATCACTCCACATCGTATATTATAACGACTAGTCTCTCAGGGTCTTATGAGCCTCGTGAAGGTTTCGGCAGATTACCAGCCGCCTATCTACTTCCCAATAGCATTCATGCTGAGTCAAGATTTTTGCTGTTGTGGCACAATATTTTATTATCTACCTGCTTATGTAATTTCCTGTTTTTTCTTTCCATGGTGACGTACGTGTAAATGTACACATACGTAAGTCCATCAATGCTTAGCTGTGGCCAAGGCTTGCTTTTCTAGCATAATACGCGGAGATTAAAATTAAGTAGTACCGAGGCAGAACTTTTTATTTGAAAATACAAATACTTTTCGAAATCAATGACGAACAACTAACGACAATATTTTTTCCCGCGATAATATTCTTTTTTTTTCAACAGCTTTCTATTTGCAAGCCCGTTTGAAATTTATATAAAACCTTTAATAAGTTACCTCCTTGGTTGCCATGTTTCGGAGTGAAAGATCGTTACATTTTTAAATTACACGCCAGTTATGAGTTTACTGTGTTATTTATGTGGCCGCTAAAACACGACAATAATGGATTTTCATACATCTTTTGCCGGCTGCTGTTCGCATGTAGTTGGCCAGTACAGCGATTCGATTCATCTCGATAAATATTGTCACTATAATGCTCAACATTTTGAAGCTTCCCAAGCATCTTTGAAAAACATATCGTTTTCCGACCAGACAAAGAGCCGGATGAAATATGTCTAGAATTTAATTTACGTCTTCAGTACCTAAGTCACAAAGGTGAAACTTGATCGACTTCCTTTGTGAGGAAAGCTGAAGCATATTTAATTTTCTAGAATACCCTGTTTCTTTGAAGTAAATTAAAGAGAAGAAAAAGTCATAATGCCAAACTGAACATGAATTCATAATATCCAATGTAATAATTGTTTATTATTTTTGTATAAGCAGTAAGTATTTTATTTATAAACAATTCAAATAATGAACTAATAGGTACATATACCATCATTCACATCACAAGATGACGAGACCAGTTTTATTTATTAACCACAATACACTTTACAACCAAGTAAAAATACAACTAAAAAATAAAACTAAGGCTTAGAACTAAGTAGATACATTTGATAATGAACGGAGAATTAAAAAAAAAAAACAAACGCATGTCGACAATTAACTTAACTTAGTTCTACTGGTTGACAAATGAGGAATTGGTACATACAATGGATTTAAATTGTTTACTGGAGTTTAATAGAAACCAGAACTTACTGTATCATGAAGGATCTGGTTTCACGTCACGTCACGTCGTCGTTTTCCCGTCGAAGATGACGAAAGTAGTATTGAAATAATTTAAAGATTAATTTAGTACCCTAATAGCTAAGGTACAAAATAAAACGAAATAACAATATTAAATTGAAACACAATCATTGAGAGACATACATTTATTTACTTCTACTCGTATAACACACACGCACAAATATAACAGTACGAAATTGTCAAACAGAAAAAACGCGAATACAGTATAAACACAGCGTGTGTTGTGTGCTGCAGCAGCAAATGTTTCAATTCAGCGATATATAAAATGAAATGAAATACGTTTATGATACATGAAAAAATAAAAATAATAAAACATAAACAAAATGCCTCACTGCAATACACATTTTTTTTTGTTCATAATAACATAATAACAATTCCTAAAAAAATGGTGTGTTCCGGCTTTCTGACGTAAGATAGCCAGTTCCTCAGTTTGTTGATGATTCCGGGTGAAGTGCGTCTCCATCCTCGGCCTTATCTCAACTTCTAACCAGGTGAGATGAAGGCCAAGCGCTTCCCCGTCATACAAAAAATAAATCGCTGACAGATTTGGTAGCTAGCTACGAAATGGGAATTGTGCATTCGCATTTCGAAGTCAGTTACGAAATGAGAACGGCTTTCCCATCTCGTAGTTAACAACGTAATGGGAAACGTGATTTCTTGTCTTTCCGTCTCATAGCCAACTATTGAAAATATATTCTGAGGGGCTACGTTTCGTGGTTACCGTCGCCTATGGACGCTCGCAACACCAGAAGCATTACATGCGCATTGCCTACTCTTTAAACATTTTAAAACATCCTTTTTGATAAACCCTATACTGTAGCTAGTAGGGAAAACCTCTGCAGGGAGATCATTCCACAATTGAATAGTTCGCGGGAGGAAGTTCCTCTTGAACCTCACGGTGCGCGACGGCATTGTGTTCAAAGTGTGTGGATGAAATCTCTGTCGATGGCGAGCGGTGCGATGATAAAAAGAGGCTGCAGGCACCATATCAAACAATTCCTCAGAACACAACCCATTATATTAGGTCCTTACATATGAAATTGGCGTTTTGTATGGGAGGAACATAAAGGCAATTTTTTCATATTAAAATATATTTTATTAATCAAAGTATATACCATTGCTATCTATACACTTTTGCCATCTTATAGGTAGTTCATTGATCCCTTTACTAAAAAAACCATTCGGACGGGAATCAATGAAATCTTTGAAAGCGGTTTGGACTGCTTCATCGGAATTGAATTTTTTTCCTTGCAAGAAGTTATCCAAATTTCGAAAAAAATGGTAATCTGTTGGAGCAAGGTCCGGAGAGTACGGTGGATGTCTTAGACATTCCAATTGAAGCTCCTCTAATTTGGTAGTCGTCTGTTGGGCCGTGTGTGGTCTAGCGTTGTCTTGAAGCAGCAGTGGCGTAGAGCGATTGAAAAGTCTCGGTTGTTTAACAGCGAGCTTTTCCATCATGGTTTGCAGTTGCTGACAATAGACATCAGCCGTAATCGTCTGACCAGATTTAAGAAAGCTATAGTGTACGACACCGGCACTAGTGCACCAAACGCTTACAAGTAACTTTTTTTGAGTCAATTTTCGCTTGGGGCAAGATTTTGCTGGTTCACCAGGGTTCAGCCATTGCGATGAGCGTTTACGATTATCGTACAGGATCCACTTTTCATCACATGTAATGATCCGATTTAAAATTCCTTCATTATTGTGCCGGTTGAGTCATGTAACGCAGCAGTCGACGCGCGTTTGTCGGTTTGCTTCACTCAATTCATGAGGTACCCACCTTTCAAGCTTTTTCACCTTCCCAATTTGCTTCAAGTGGATTAAAACGGTTTTGTCACTAACACCGCAGCCTGCAGCTAACTGTGATGTGGTTTGCGATGGATCTGCTTCCACAATAGCCTTCAATTCATCATTATCGACCTTGGTCTCCGGCCGTCCACGGGGCTTGTTCTGCAGGTCGAAATTTCCAGAACGAAAGCGTTGAAACCAAAAACGCACCGTGTTTTCTTTTGCGACACCACCACCATACACATCATTTATCTTTCGAGCCGTTTCTGCAGCACTGGTGCCACGGTGGAACTCGTACTCGTAAATAATGCGATATTTGAAGTTTTCCATTTTGTGAAATGAGTGACGCAGAAAAAAAAGCAAAAGAGAAAAAAACAAATGAATTACGGTTTTCGAAACACAAATGCATGAGTAAATAGCTGTTTAAATTTGAATTTGGAATTCCTAACCAAAGAGGAGATATTTAAGATCAAAGTGGCCAGTACGACAAAACGCCAATTTCATATGTAAGGACCTAATACGGATTTAGCTCTGGCTGCTGCTTTCTTACTGAACCTCGAAGCAGCGTTAAGCAAAGTCGGATAAAACGATTGATCCTAGCGTACCTGCCTTCAAGCTTGTATTTGTTCACATTGGTTCATCATCATCATCATCACCATTTAGGAAACCAGCTTCCAAATCTGGGACTAACTGAAATTTTCACGTTTCTTATTTCGTTTGAGTGAGGCCGGTTCACCAGAAACTTGAAAACAATAAAAAAAATGTTGTATGATCCTAGTTTTGTAAATCCAACTTAACGTTAAGTAAAGATCTCGTAAAATAAAGTGTTCGAACAACAACTCAAAGGAATTAAGGAACTAATTAGAGGCATTGCAATGGCTACATACATATTAAATATTACCAGGGCATTCATTTCACCCCATACTAAGCAGATCTTCTAATATGGATACTAGATTACGGATAAAATACCTAAATACGTTTTTTTTTTGTAAATACATACTTATCATGTACAACATCAAAAATAGAACTAACGTCTATATTCATTGCACAAATTTTGCCCTGGATGGGAATCGAACCCACAACCGATCTTCACAGAAGGCAGAGCTACTGCCAACTGAGCTTATTAAATATTAATTATGTGTTCAAAGGGCATTTTTTAATTACCGATAAAAAATCGAGCCGCGTGATGTGATTAAAAAAAACTGAAATTACTATTCATTGATTTGTAAATTAACAGACTTATATTAAAAGGACCCTGAAAGAAGTAGGTGTTCGAATGCACTAAATACCTTTTTCCGTACTAATTTAGACTATACCTACGTTTTATATGTGAATAAATAATAGAAACGTCTGGCTATGTCCAAGGGCCGGAATCGCTGATGTAGACAAAAGGCGGTCAAACTAAAATGGTTTTGGGCGGGACACGTCATCCGATTGCATCCGTAAAGGTGGGCTAAGGTCGTGACACGGATCCCAATAGGCGGAAAGCATATTCGAGGTAGCTCATAGCCACAAAAACTGGGAAGATGTAACATCCGGGAGGAAATAAATAATTTGGGGGAGGCGTTAGCTCAGCAGTATAGGCTAATATGTAATGCTTTAAAGGTCTTTCTGATATAAAAAAGGGCTAAAGGATTGGGTCCAATTAACGGACAATAGATTTTATTTATTCGGTGACCAAAATCCACAGCTCTTTAAAACTAAAAACAATAATTATTGTCGTAATGAACAGCCAATTAGGGCTAAAGGATTGGGTCCAATTAGATATAAATGTAACAAATACGAATCAGGTATGAAAAATTTGCCGATTTTGCAAAAAAAAAAAAGTTGATTGTACACGCGCTTTGCATGACTGTTAAATTATGTTAGTGTCTAGAGCTTTTCATCATGTTCATTGATGATTTGTCAAACCTCTCAAGATATATTTCTGGAAGGAGGAAAGGCAGGCCTTTGCCCCCAGACCACAGTCTAATAATAATAATAAACTCATAAAATATTGATATAAATTGTTCTTGGATTTAGTTTAGTAAAGCTGAGAATAAATAATTATGAATATTATGATCAGGTACAACATTTTGTATGTATGTTTAGATTTCGTATCTATTACTAATCTATTTCACATATTGGTTTGGTTCCCTATCTGATTGAAAATTAACCAGCATAGTTTGCTCATTCCTTAAACCAATATGGAGAATCTGAACATATATATTTTTTTAATATTATTATTTATTAAACAGGCCTCAAAAAAAGTAGTATAAAACGGATATTATAGTTTTTATTTTACCAACTGAGCTGTTATTTGAATTATCAAAACTCATTTCGCGCGTACATAGCCCCGACCCGAGTAACGTTGCATGTAATGGAATAAATAGTTTAAATGTGGGATCGCTTGTCGCTCTGCTTATGAATGTGATAAGCCCGCGCCTGCGTGATGCACTCTGGTCGATATGCAGTTTGCGCCGGCTGTGTGTATGAAGCACTCGCCAGACAAGCGATTACCAGCCGATACAGCCGAACGTCGTTACATTCGTTACACTTACAATGGTTGATTTTGTTAATCCACTACACATGTAAGTACTAATACATGTAATTCGTAGGATAGGTTATATCTCAAAAAAAATCATTTTTTATTAATCTTTTGAAAAAAAAAACGGATAAAATCTTATTTAAATTAATCCGCTTCAATTATTAATTACGCCACAACTTTATGTAAAATGGTATCAAGTCATGACTTGGTTATACAGTTTCAAAAATATGAAATACATTATGAAGAATATGTGTCAGGCGTTGTATGTTGAAACCACTTTTTGAATATTACGAAAACAAACGTCAGATTTTTTGATTTGCAATTTTGGTCATAACTTCTGTGCTTCTAAATGGCGTGTAGAGTTTTCTGATATTCTAAAAACTCTACTATTTGTTTCGTCTTTAAATGTGTCTTTGTCTGTTTGTCCGTTCACCTCGCTTTTGGCGGCCTGTCCGTATCTATAGAGCTGTAACAGGTAGGTAGCCGGTACTTTCAAAATGGCCGTCGCCACAAGATGGCGGATTATTTATTTTTTGGCAATATGGGTATCAAATGAAAGGTCTTCAAAAATATAAATCGATAAAGTTAGTGACATCTCACTGTATTCAATATGGCCGCCGCTCCAAGATGGCGGATTACATTTTATTTTCAACTAACATTTATATGGGTATCAAATGAAATGGCTTAAAGATCCTTTGAAGTTTGGTACCTACTTTTTTTTTTTTGCATCTTTTCGAAAGGGTTATTTCGCGGGGTTAGTTGTATTTGAAGAGCAGGTACTTAATTGTATTTTTTTATTTAGTGGCGGCGCGGCGTCGGCCGGGTCGAACGTGGGGTCCAGCACGCCGCCGCTCGAGCAGCGAGTTGACACGCCGGAACGACACCGTCACCATCACCACCATCATGCTGGACCGGAGAACGAGCAACAGGTAACGTTACCTCACTTCTCTAGGGAGTCTAATAAGATAAAATGTGTTTATTCAGTAACATTTTTTAGGAACATTTTTAGGAAACGTCTGTTTGGAATCGCGACCAGCACACTTGGGAAAAGGCCAATATATAAGATAACCTCGGGCTAGTTTTTTTTATGCATTCCATTTATGTTTTGAATAATTTGAATAACATTTGTAAGTACATCATAAACCTAAATACTATATTAAAGTATAAATGGGCAGTTTGTTAACATTTATAAATTACTATTTACATAAATATTAGCATTATATTCAACTGGTATAGCGACATCGGGTCACGCGTTGTTATCGTCGATACAGTCACTTATTTTGTAGCACTTTTAATTAAATTATTCTGTAAGTTCTGTAATTTGAATTTACGCAGAGCAGAAAGTTTGTCGGCGCTTTGTGGAAGCTTATTATAGAATCGTACACGGTTATTCTAAGAATGACTAGTACTAAACGATACCTAGGTATGTCAAGTTATTTCTTTTCTAGTATTAGCATTAGGGATTGTTATGATCTCGATAAGTTTTTTTTTATTTGTAAACAGAAGCCTAAAATTACCACCAATATCCCTAGATTATGAAATGAGGATATCACTGCCCTTTACTGTCATAGAAGCCTATTCAGATAGAATTGAAGTAAACCTCTTTTTCATTGTAAACCTTCAAAAATTACGTACGTTACATACATGAATTTTTATCCCCAATTTCTCTCAAAAAATCAAAGAGTTTCATGAGGTTTTTTTTTACGATAATTACATTTTTGAAAATAGATTTAGCTTTTACTTATTTTTGTTCTTAATTCTGCCGCCATAATAACAATAATAAAATTTTATTAAAATAACTATCAACCGGCCGAAGGCCGAAGGTGCAGGCGCACTTCACCCGGAATCCTCAACAAACTGAGGAACTGGCTATCTTACCTCTGAATGCAGTAACACAACACTTTTTAGAACTGTTATCATGGCGACCGAATTAGGTAAGACGGTGGTAGCTAGCCAGGCGGCCTTAAACAAATTCCTACCACCAACCAAACCAAGTGGGTTGAACCACTAGACCAAAGAGGCGGTTAAGAAAAATGTGTGTAAAAAAAAACGAAATATATTTAAACATAACATTTTACATATATATATCTACCATTGCATTTGGTATCGACGAAGCAAAAGATAGATATAATATCCCGGCGACCTCGTGCGAGCGCATGCGCGGGTCGATGCGTTCCCGGAATATTGGATACCGTCGGCCAATTATAGACGAGCCCTGAGCCCCTACCACGGGACCCGGCCCGAGGTCACGAATGTACTTTGCATAACCTTTTATAACGAGACACCGCGATTTCGTCTCATCATTAGCCAGTTCCTCAGTTTGTTGAGAATTCCGGGTGAAGTGGCTAGTGGCGCAACTCTGTCGTACAATAAAAAAATACTTAATTGCGCGCCTAGCTGTCTTTGAAAAACCCTGTGTGTTTGCAGCACCCAACGAGATAAGTAAGTATGGATGAGCCGCCTGAGCGTTTGAGTTCGAAGTATCTGAGTAGTTATACTCAGATACTGTATGTTTCATGTTTTTGTAGCGGTCGACACATTGCAGTTCGTTTTAGCTCATGGTAGGGCCCACCGTCCGATGCTAAGTGAATGACCTTTCCAATCGAATTCTAACAAATTATGCAGGAAACCTTTCGTTGATTTAGTTTGAGCATTAAATGCGGGCTACGATGGTGGGTGTGATGTTTTCATCATGAAGGAAATTATATAGTTCCCCAGCTTTAAACGCCAATTGTATAGGTATACATAAGGTATATAGGATCATTTATTTAAAAGTGCCTACTGCAAAATAAGTGACTATATCGACGATAAGAACGTGAGGCCCGATGTTGCTATAGTTGACAGCTAAATGGTGATTTGTCAATGTTAACAAACTGCCCATTCATATTAGAAGTTTGTATTTTGGTTTATGATTTATCTATTTATAATGCTTTTTTTTTAAGTCTATTTAAGTATTGGGTGGATTATCAAAAAAAAACTAGCCCGAGGATCTAGCCTTTGGCTCCGAAAAGGCGATAGATTTCACGTTTCAAAATGATCCTAAAAATCTGAGTCAATAAAAAACGTGTTTCTTAATTACAATTTAAAAATACAATGTACTATGCCTGCACTTTTTCTCTTGGGAAAAAAACATTATGTGGCACTCCCCGGTTATCCGGCGTCGTCTGGGAAACGGCAGAGCCGGGGGGGACATCCAGTCCCCCCCGACGACCGCCCGCCTTCACTCCCTCCCGGAGAGGGGGGGGGAGGGGATTAGCCGTTCCCGCCAGCCTTCCCGGAAGTGCAAGTAATACGTTGACAAGTTTTATCGCAATCGTATGAATGGCGTGGCAGCTCACAAAGTACGAACAACCCATAAACAAACATTGTTTCCTATCAATCAAGAATAACTATTATAATTATATAGTTTTCGATTGCATTTATTTGATTTGCTGTAAAAATGGTATGATGCTATCATTGAATCAATGCATATATTGAATGTATTATTCCATATTATGATTATTATAATATATGGCAATGCAGCCAGTGTCTTGGGCACGCTTCCGCCTGGTACTGGTCTGGAACAGTAGAGTTACCTAAAGCCGTTTGTAACGGTCCTTATTCTTTTTCCTATGCACATAGTTAGTTTAATAGTACATTTTATTTAATAAATTATGTACTATCAACGAAAATTACCGACGCCGTGGTCAAGTGGTTAAACCCACCGATTTCAAATCCCCGGGAGTAAAATATTGTGCTTGATTTGGTTGGTGGTAGGACTTTGTATAAGTTTGCCTGACTATCTACCACCATCTTACCTAATTATGTCGCCATAATAACAATTGTAAAATTGTTGTGTTCATTTAGAGGTGAGATAGCCAGTTCCTCAGTTTGTTGAGGATTCCGGGTGAAGTGCGCCTCCACCTTTTTTTTTTCAATTCAATTTTTCAATTCAATTTAATCCATATAATTATTTCTCTAAATTATTATATAACAAGCTTTATAACTACACACATAGGTATACTTAAGTTATATCTATAACCTACAAGAGAATGGCTTGTTTTCTGCATCATCAGGATCTACACTAAGTCATCGACTTGTGTTGCAGATCCTGTTTGCCTTCTGGAAGCACATTAAAATAGTCATAAATTAAATCTATCAACAAAACTATATTATACATAGGTATTACATTCGGTGTATACGATCTGTAAATAATTTAGAATAAATGAATTATTTTTAGCAAAATAGAACCATTCAAATTAAAATTAAAAATAAACCAAAAAATAATAATTAAATTAACAACTAAATTTAGATATAAAATTAAATCAAAACTAGAACTAAAATAATAAGAATGTAATAGTATTCATATAGTAAATAAATAAATAGGTTTTGAATGAAATATACATTCAATCATTCAATTATTTTTAACAATTCTTCGGTATCATTGTAATTAACATTTCTTAACCATTTCATAACGGCATTCTTACATTCAAATTTATTTAATTTAACTAAATTTGGAATCAATTTATTAGCTTTATTATAAAGGCAGGGTCTGTAAAAATATTGCTGGTGTTGCGCAAAGGATGTTCTACAACTTACTTTGGCCTTTTCTAACTTGTAACCAGGTGAGATTAAGGCCGAGCGCTCCCTTTAGTCCAAGTTCGTAGCTGATCTTTGATAACCAGCTACGAACATGGAATTTTTTTCTTGCTTGATATCCAGTTACGAAAACGGAATGTTCTTGCCGTTTTCGTAGCCAGCTACGAATGTGGTTTTTTTATCTCTGTTCATAACTGGTTATTAATTAATAATATTTTATCCACTTTCGTAGCCGAGTTTCATAACCTGGAAATATCAACTTTTCATAACTACATAAAAAGTTAACTGGATATCAAGCAAGAAAAAAATTCCATGTTCGTAGCTGGTTATCAAAGATCAGCTACGAATGTGGACTAAAGGGAGCGCTTCCCCATCGTACGATAAAAAAAAGTTGATAATTTATATTATATGTATATATATATATGGTAATGATGTTGTAAGTAATCATATCATGATCCTTGTATATTGTATTCCAGAGTCCGCTTGGCGGTACGACGCCGCCCCGCCCGCCGTCGGTCGCGGGCGACGGGCCGTCACCGGAAGGCAGAGGCCACGCGAGGAGACATGTCAGTATACCATTCATCATGCTTACTTTACTTACATACTTACTTTACTTACATACTTACTTTACTTACACATACTTACTTTACTTACATACTTACTTTACTTACATACTTACTTTACTTGCATACTTACTTTACTTGCATACTTACTTTACTTGCATACTTACTTTACTTGCATACTTACTTTACTTGCATACTTACTTTAATCACATACTTACTTTACTTACATACTTACTTTACTTACATACTTACTTTACTTACATACTTACTTTACTTACATACTTACTTTACTTACATACTTACTTTACTTACATACTTACTTTACTTACATACTTACTTTACTTACATACTTACTTTACTTACATACTTACTTTACTTACATACTTACTTTACTTACATACTTACTTTACTTACATACTTACTTTACTTACATACTTACTTTACTTACATACTTACTTTACTTACATACTTACTTTACTTACATACTTACTTTACTTACATACTTACTTTACTTACATACTTACTTTACTGACATACTTACTGCCTGGGTTAATACCTACCTTATGTAACCAATAGCCTGTCTGCTTTTAACCGACCCCAAAAAAAGGAGCAGGTTCTCAATTAACAAGCCTCATAACTCAGTTGGTAGTAGCTCTGCCTTCTGCGTTGTAGTTTGTGGGTTGGATTCCCACCCGGAACAAACATTTGTGTGATGAATAAATAGTACGTATGTATTTACATAAAGTATTAATCTAGTTCCCATATTACAAGCTATGCTTAGTTTGGGGCTAGATGGCGCTGTGTGAAATTAATGTAATGATTTTTTGTAATTGTCATGAGATAAAATGTCATGAGCCGTTGTTAATGTGGCAGTGTTTGTATGTAAATGTGTGTATGTGACGTTTCAGAGCGGCGCGTCGGCCGGCAGCAACTCTCCCATCACCATCAGCTTCAAGAGTCACCGCAGCCCCCCGGCCGGCAGTGACACGGGTCAGTGACACACAGACACACCTGGGTGCTATAGCCCGTCTGCAAAGGGGCTATAGCACACAGTTTGAGCCCTTCCAAGTCAAAGTCAAAATTTCTTTATTTATTAAGTATTTTTAGTATCATTTTGAAACGTCAAATCTACCGCCTGTTCGGAATCGCGACCAGCACACAAGGAGAGAGGCGAGAACCTCGGGCTGGTTAATTTTTGATGATCCATTTAGATACACAATTTTAAATTACTTTCTATGTAGGTACATCATAAACCTAAATACTATATTAAAACATTTACAAATATTATAATGACACAAAGATAAACAACCCACGACGGGACTCGAACCCGCGTCTTTTCCTAAAGCCGGAAACGCTCTATCCAACTGAGCTACGGATGTACCGACGCAGATTACGATTTTTTGTGTCATATCTCTATATCTATTTATCTGTCATATTTTTTATCTTAAAACATTTATTATTAGCTATCCTATCTAATGGGCAGTTTGTTAACATTGAGAAATGACGATAGCTGTCAGAGAGTTAGTATGTCTTTACGTCTGTGGCATCGTAGCTCCGAAACTATAGCTCGGATTTCAATGCGGTTTCTTTCTTAGGATAGCTGTTTCATCTTGGATGGTTCCTAGCCACGTTCGGTGGAGAACGATGTATCAGCTTCCATGCTAACCTGTTTTTAATGGAATTCGGGCATGATTGCAGTTTTGACTATTGGGTAAAGCTCTCCGTCCATACTCTAGGGTCTCATACATAATATGAACAGGTTCCAGGGTACATTTAAATAGACGGCATCCAGTTGAGAATTTGGATCAAGGGGAACTGTATGAGACATTTGGTTGAAATAACCTTTTTTTTTTTTTCACTACACATTTAATCTTAACCATAAATACCCTATGCATAAAAATGAATAAGTTAAGTGCGAAAAATCACAAACTTAACAGGATCAAAGGTGCTTGTTTAGCTGTTAAGTTTGTGCAAATGAAAAAAAATTGGTGTTTTTGTCATTTTGTTTCGGGTTGAGAATTTTTTGTATCCTATAATAATAATGTAATATTGTATTGTATTTGTAGCTGCGGGCACTTCTTCGGGGCGTGTGCGTCGCGCGCATGCTGCGTTCGCGCATGATGATGACGATGACTCTCCAGCGCCCTCTGACAGCACCAGAGGTAACACACACACAACACTCATGCGTACATTATTTTATGTAGACCTTAATGCTTTCAATCCAACGGTTGTAATCCAATGTCTTCTATCCATATAGAAAAAGGCAAGAAAGAGAAGGAAAAAAGCAGAAAGGAGCGCGACAAGAGTGACAAGGAGGAGAAGAGCGAGAAGGCTGACAAGAGCGACAAGGACAGCAAGAGTGCCGAGGAGAAGAGGAAACATATAAAGAGCCTCATTGACAAGATTCCCACGCAGAAGGAACAGCTGTTCCAATACAAACTCGACACCACCCAGGTATGGAGGGCGTCTCGTGTCACGTGGTGCCACCACCGGTGCCGGATCCAGGGTTCCAGGGGGAGTGCAATATTGTGCTTGGTTTGGTTGGTGGTAGGACTTTGTATAAGTCCGCCTGGCTAGCTACCACCATCTTACCTAATTCTGTCGCCATAACAACACTCCTGAAACATTGTTGTGTTCCGGCATTTGGAGGTAAGATAGCCAGTTGAGGATTCTGGCCGAAGGTGGAGCCTAATTATAACTTAAAAATCAGGTAAGATGAAGGTCAAGCAACTCTCCGTCATACTATGAAAAAAAATAATGTTAAAAAATCATAAACATTTACCTCATACGTCTGGAGATCATCGTTAGGAGATACCAAAATTTCAGTTTCAAGACAGCGAATATTTAACTATTCTATCTGTAATCTAGTACCTATATTACAAGTTAATATTACTTAGTTAAGGGCTTTATGGCGCTGTGTGAAATTAATGTCCTGTTATATTTATTTATTTTATATTGTGTATCTCACACTTTAAATATACACCAGGGTTCAATTTATTCTAGATTTTCTCTTATCGACATTTCAGTGGATTTTCGCTATTATTTATCTATGTTTCTAAATAAAAGAAAACAAAAAAAGTTTGATTGAAAATATCAATAAATTCATACGACTGAACCATTTTCAATAGTTGAGTCGTGTTCAAGAGCCAGTACATTATCATTATAATATTATTTACAAATAAATAATATGTATAAAGCATTAATTAGTTATCTGACATTCAATATCAATCGCAAGATTTTTTTATTTCATACATTTGTATATGAAACTTTAATGTATACGTGCATTTTGCGATCTTGTGTCTTTCCTTGCGATCGCCATGACATAAAGCGGGTATTGCTAGCGCGTAGCTTCACATAAGAAAGGTAATTAATTTTGCCGCGCTCTGCTCTGTTAATTTCCTGTTAAATTATTTATTATTGTGATGTCCCAATCTATCTACAAATCTACCTCCTTACGCCTATTTAAAAAAAACATAACGCGGACGAACTCGCGGGTAAAAGCTAGTTTTCAATAAAAAAAATTGAACCCCATTTTGAACCCTTTTGAGTACGAATTTTCAAAATCCCGTTCTCACACGATGTCACACCAACAAACATACCAACCGACGTTTAGCGGTTTATGCTGTGCGTTGTCTGTCAGTTAGCATTTTATAATAAATGATTATACAGGCTGAGTTTTTTTTTCAGGGCCACTGAGGCCGAGTCTGAAACTGTGGGAGTTATCGAAAAGTCATTTTAGGAGTTACGTGCTCGATTAAAAAAAATAAGTGCATTTCAGAAAATCAAAAGTTGGAGAATAAGCGATACTGAAGTTCAAAGAAAAAAAGTGCTCAAGAAATATTTTTCAAATAATTATTTTCTATCTGCAACTGTATGGTGGGTACGACAATATTTAAAATGTTCAGCCATTAGTGTGCCCGTGCCTTGTCATCAGCTGCATTAACACGAAAAACGAACGTTTTTAATCCGATTATGATTAAATTTATGCTCATCATGAACATATAATACAGCAAAAGAGGTTTTAATAGCTTAACTTAAGCATAGTCTGAATGTATAACCTTTACTAAATGGTTAAAGTTAGATTTATAAATTTTCAATTTTGAAAGTGTTCTAACAACTTTGGGCACATAGTCATCATACATTATTTATTTTATTATCGAACAAAGAACACGAATAAGCAAAAATTTTTTTTTTTCAAAAAACTCACTTTTCTAGAAAAACGTTAGATGTTTTTAAATGCAGAACTTATAAATAGCACGTAACTCTTAACATGACTTTTCGATAACTCTCACGGTTTCAGACTTGGCCTCAGTGGCCCTGGAAAAAAAACTCGTATACCTGTATATATCGCAGTAAAAGACCAACTCAGTATTTGAAAAGACAATCCTTGGACAATCAATCACTTGACCAACGATTCTGCTAGTAGTTAAGGAGTAAATCCAACTGAAAAGTATTTAAACAAGGCTTACTAGATATAAGGAATTATTTGAATAAAATTACCAGAATACTGAAAACAGTTTTGCGACTATCTGCTGTTCGTGTGTGTGTTGTCGTTTTTAATTATATTTTGAATTTCACAAGCAACATAGTTATAATGAGTGAAATAATTATTATTGCACTCATTATTATAAGTAACATACTTATTTGATAACATGAATGTTAAACCATGCAAACCGAAATGGATATGCGTTTACAATTATTCCTTGAATTTATAAAGATTTTTACATTAAATAAGGTGTCAAAGCGACTCCGATTAATTGGCATAGACTGGCTTACAGTCTATGCCATTAACATTTCAGATATATTTTAAATGCTCTTTAAAATACACAAATACTTCTATAATTTCTAGATACTTTTAAAATATTTTTTAGACAGCAATAAATATAAGGAATTATTTGAATAAAATTACCAGAATACTGAAAACAGTTTTGCGACTATCTGCTGTTCGTGTGTGTGTTGTCGTTTTTAATTATATTTTGAATTTCACAAGCAACATAGTTATAATGAGTGAAATAATTATTATTGCACTCATTATTATAAGTAACATACTTATTTGATAACATGAATGTTAAACCATGCAAACCGAAATGGATATGCGTTTACAATTATTCCTTGAATTTATAAAGATTTTTACATTAAATAAGGTGTCAAAGCGACTCCGATTAATTGGCATAGACTGGCTTACAGTCTATGCCATTAACATTTCAGATATATTTTAAATGCTCTTTAAAATACACAAATACTTCTATAATTTCTAGATACTTTTAAAATATTTTTTAGACAGCAATAACGTGACTAAATAACGTGAAAGTCAATGCAATTTAATTGGTTTTCAGTTTGAGTAAATCAACAAGGGATTCTACAGGCAATAAATTGTCAAAAAGCCTGGATTCATAGATTTGATTACATTTTACTAACCGTCAGAGTCAACCAAATTGACATTTATGAAATAAATTCGTTGGAAACACCAAAGTCGAAAAATGAATTAATTTAGTGTTCTATTATCATTTTTATATTTTTAACCTAAATTATTTTTAATCCAAAGGATCTTATCCTTAAAAGCAGTGACCAAAAGCTGTTGCGCCTACGTATATATGTACCGTTATGTATGAGAAAGTATACAAATGAATGTATCCCCATTTTGTTTTTTTTAGATCGACGATATACTGATGGAGAAGAAGATCCGTCCCTGGATCAACAAGAAGATCATAGAGTACATCGGGGAGCCGGAGGTGACTCTCGTGGACTTCATCTGCAGCAAGGTCATCGCGGGCAGCCAGCCCCAGGGGATACTGGATGACGTGCAGATGGTGGGTGGCGTGGGGCGTAGCAGGGGCTGTGGGAGTGATGGGGGGACTCGGTAACTTGTAGGGGGACTCGGGCTAATGATAGGAGACTCGGAATAATGATAGGGGGGGACTCTGGCTAATGATAGGGGGACTTGGGCTAATGAAAGGAGACTCGGGCTTATGATAGGAGACTCGGGCTAATGACAGGGGACTCTGTAACTTGTAGGGGGACTCGGGCTAGTGATAGGAGACTCGGGATAATGATAGGGGGGGACTCTGGCTAATGATAGGGGGACTTATATAGGGGAGTAATGTTTTGAATAGCTAGTTCTGCAAATGATAATTTGTACTGATATAATCGACACATACAGGTACTGGACGATGAAGCGGAAGTTTTCGTAGTGAAGATGTGGAGACTGCTGATATACGAGTTGGAAGCGAAGCGCGCCGGGTTGCACAAGTGATGACGTCACGCCGCGCTGCCAGCGCGCCGCTCCGCGTCCATCGGGGACTCTGCCATACCACACGGTAATGTTGCACACACTGACAACAAACCTCAGGCACACCGTGTTCATGAAACTGATATTGATAATAAATGTTATAGCAATAATTATTTACCGCAAAGTATTTCCCTTATTACTAACAACACTGATAGCACAACTCACGAAACTTTAAATACTAATGTGATAGGTGATACAATATGTTTAAGCGGTAACGATGAGCCTGAAACCCGATCGCGTATCGCTAACTGTACAGGAGGTAGCAGCACTGACGTCAAACTTAATGTAACTGATGTGAGTAGCGATGTTTCTGTAAATATTAATGATATATCACTAAATAGAGATAATTTAGGTAAAGTTGATAATTTTAATACTACCGTCGATACAGGGAAACGTAGAGTTATCAGCTTTTCGAGTTACGTTGCCAGAAATATTAGCAAGGTGCACGACGGTCGTAATAAATACGATACTGGTGATCCTAATGTAGACAGCTGCCTAGTTAACAGAGACGACCTTTTCATTAGAGAAGACAGTAAGAATGACTGCAAAATTTACATACATAACAATTACAAATCTAGGGATACAAGTAAAACTTATATGAACGAAAAAGCTCAACATCGAAACAGGAATATGATCTGCAATAGCTGTGACACAAGTAACAATGTCGATGAAAGTTCTAGAACTAATAGTGATGACCTCACGAGAACAATAATTCGCAATATACCATCACACGTGTTGGTCCGTCGCAGGAAGCTCGTGATCACGTGGCTGTGGGTTTACTACGGCTTGACCAAGTGCGTTGTAAAGCTACACGAGTCGGCGGAAGACATCCGCCTCGCCCACGGCTGGATCACCTGCTTTTGTAGCTTCTATTTTCATAATCGCAACGATGCTATTTCGAATTTATTTACCACTTCTCATTCTTCAGCTACATTAGGATCTACCAGGTGTCTTGCAACTTGTATGAGCGCTTGCGATCGCGCTGAAAATACCGATGGTGCTGCCAGCACTAAGGGTATTTTCAATAGTTCGACGCGCAATGTGCCAATAAATTCTAACTTAAACGTAACCGGTGAATACGTTTCATCAAAGGTAATTGCTGATTGCAAAGACAGGTACTTGTACGTCAACCGACTCCCCGAGGATCTGAGTAATCACACGAAAGCTCTTATGGTCCGTTTAAAAAATAGCAAAGCTGATAAAAAACTCGGGCTCACTACACGGAAATCTCGCTCGAATCCATACAAAAAGTTTAAAACCACACACATGAAAGAGTTACTTGCGCTTGTAAATGACCGCAGTGCTTTTAAATCTGACGTCGCTCGGTCCCCTAAAACTACAGACGTCCCGGAAACTGAAGCGGATGCTTCATTAGCAACCGAAACTCCCCCAACCCCGCACGCGATTGTGAAAAATACGTTACTCGCGTACTCAGGTCCGAAGCAAGCTAAAACGACATTGAAATATAAGCTCAAGCTAAAGCCGACTGACCAGGTGGCGAGAGAACTGATCACAACGGACGAGGAAATGGAATCCACGAACCAACCTTCTGACACCGAAGGAGTGGAATGGACTATTCTAGCAGACATCCCCCTACCAACTTCTGATGTCTGCGTTCCACCGAAGCTCCTTAGCAATAATGAATTACCTCCAGCTGCTATTTCCCAGGAGCGTGAATCGAAAGTCGATGACTCAGATTCAGAATTTGGTGGCGCCAAATCGACTCCGGTATCGCCGTTTCTGGGGTTCTCTCAAACGACTCGATCGGAACCTGTCGCTAAACGCCTGGACACGGATGAAAATAGCAACATTGTGTCGAAGAATCGCATTCCACGGATAATATTGCATCGCTGGCTGCCGACAGCTAAAACCCACCCGCTTGTGGAAATGTCGAAAACGCGCGTGCCTGCACTGACCATACAGAGATCGATCAGTCTGCGGAAATCGCCATTACAAGTGAATCCAGATCAGTTCCTGACGATCGATCTGAAAGATCCTGACGAGTCGATTGGAAATGAACAAGGAAATACGAATACGTCTGAATCTTCGGTTGATTCTTCACTGGCTTTATTGAGCTCGGTTCGTCAGCCCACGACTAAATGCGATGTCAACGTGGCTTCCATTCCACTACCTGACGAATATGATGACAGCGAATGATAAATGATGATCATTATTTTATTTGTATATTTCGATTTTAAAAAGGGTTTCGACAGAATAGATAGTGATAAACTGCTGAAAAAAAATTGTAACATTGGTTTTACAAGCAAATTACTTAAGTTCATTGGGAATATGCGTGATGGACAGCAGTTTATTTGATTTTTACTAATTATTGTACCTACTTTTTGTTATTTTTAAGATATTCCGACACAATGTATATTGTTTGTGGATGAATAAATGAAATGAAATGAAATGAAATGTTTGTGCAACATTTATGCATTGTTTCAGCTCCATATCATACACGGTCTGGAGTCAGTCAGGGCTTGATACTGTTAGGCTAGGTCCGTTAGGTCCGCTTTTGTTTGGCATCATGATAAATGACCTTGATACTGTTCTTTAGCATACAATAAAGTGTCTTTTGTACGCTGACGACTTGAAGTTGATCTATAGGATTGTGCAAATGAATGGCTTCACATATCTGAAGAAAGACATTAACGCTGTATTTGAATGGAGTCTTGAAAACAAACTTTTCTTCAATATGGCCAAGTGTTGTACGATGACTTTCAGTGTCGCGCGGGAACCATTCCGAACACAGTGTTTGCCAATTCAGTTAGGGACCTGGGAGATAATATTGATACGCGTCTAAATTTTCATAAACACTTGATTGTACTTGCTATTGATTGCTATCGTAGGTTAGGTTTGTTCGTTCTCCAAAACGCCCGTGAATTTCACGAAAGGAGTAAGATTGAGGCGAGGCTGCGTCTATCGAATGGCATCCATATGAGAGTGCTTACGCCTTGCGACTAGAGAAGATACAAAAAACTTTCTTGAGATTCTTTTAGGAAGATCTTTGAAAATAATCCGTTTCTTTACCCCCACATACTGCGCGGCATTTCGGGCTGCCCGGAATGATAGCTCGATTTGTCAGATTGTCTGTTCCTGAAATTTGAAAATAATCATACTAGTAGTAGCAAAGCTTTTTACACAGAACAAACATTAATATTCATCACATAAATGTTTGTGATGAAATGAATGAAATGAATGAAATCTGGGTGGGAATCGAACCCAAATCCTATAGCTCGGAAGGTGCGTTGGCCGAGCACTGTTGCGCACGAAAATTACCTCTTATTCGAGTCTCGAAATGATGAAATGCGCTCCCGACATCAACATTATCGAGTGATCTGTTGGCTGAGCAATGGACGAATGTGTGTAGATAATGTCTGAGTTATTGCGAGTTGATTGATAGCGTTCAAAAAACTTATATACGTTTATAAAAAACGTTATTTTCTAAATTGTTTATATTTCGTAGCGCATTAATCATAATACTGTAATGCTAATATTAGTGCTTATTAAACATACTTAGGGCATGTCTTACTTTGGCTATGTCATGTCTTACGGCTTAATATGCAAAAGTACTGTTCGTTACGACTTTGACAGGCAACGAGTTACTGAATGAAAACGTTTTGGGGCTTCATCGGTAAGATGCCTTATTGCAACTTTGCATCGATATTTAAACCTAAGAAAGTACTTAGTTTCTTCAATAAAGTTAAGTATTTCCCCATTTATGATACTAATATTATCATAAATGGGGAAATACTTAACTTTATATTACATTGCTCACTTGAGTATTATTAAAGTTGAATCAATACACGTCCCACGTTGGACGCCACTATGGCGTAGTCGGTTGGTAGGGACTGGCAGCCGAGCTAGGGTCTAAGGTACAATTAAACATAATTATACGAGTGTACCGATGTTTGATTTCACTTTGCTTTGCCGCAGACTTTGAAATAAAGTCATATTGTCGTTACTGGCCTGAATCCGACGGACGAACGGAGGGGGCAGAGGTAGCTCGACAGGGCGGGCACACCGCGCCCTAGGTAGCTAGGTGATGGCTGTCGTCAAGACTTGGGGCCCCTGGTATGGAAGAAACTACAGAATGGATGGGTGATGCCTCGGAAGGGATCGCTGAGCCTTCAGGAGAGTGAGGTTGATGATGATGCCTCAGCGGAAGAATACAGGAACGAATACTGTCTTAGTACTGGGTTAATCAAAGCTATCTGTCGCTCTACGATTTACATTACGTGACGTGACGGCAAACAGCTATACAAGGTTTGTTCATCCTTTCTATAGGTAGGTATTACGAATTAAAATCGAATCACCCCAGCGGGATCGTAATATTCTGCGTGTTTCACAATAAAAATTATAGAATTATTAGGCACAGGAAATGCGCGTGCGCCTCGCTCAGTGGTCGAGAGCAGCCTGTCACGCGGTGTTGACACGATACTGCGGACCAGCAGTGGGTGTATTACAAAATACAATGCATTTTTTTTTCGTGTTAAACACGAGGTTATTTACAGTAAACTTATCAAGAAGACCCAGAGAAGCATTAACACAATCATTATAATCTCTACTATTACTCCTATCGACTAAATATTAATGGTTTATCCTCTGCAAATAATACAATATCTCATAGGTATCAGAATATACACAGGAAGACAGATCATTGACATAAACTAGAAACAAAAAAGGACCCAAGATTGATTCTTGTGGTACACCTATGTTAGTGGATGTTCCCGAAGATCTATAGATAGGTAGCTATTTATGAGGTTTATTGCCTGTTTCTGCATTCCATATTGTTTAAGCTTTAAGGTTAAAGTGTCATGATCTACGCAGTCGAAAGCCTTAGATAAATCACAGAATACTCCTATGGCATCCTGTTCTCCTTCCCAGGATTCAAATACGCACCTTCTTCAACAACATGGCACCAGTTTTGACCATGTCAGTTATTGAACGATCTTAAATGAATATCATTCAAACTAAAGACGTCCATGAAACGAAAACGGATGCTTTTACTAACAACCAACGCTAATCCGACCCCCTTTAAACATACATGAATCGCATACTCAGGTCCAAAAGAAAGCTGAAACAACTTTGAAAGAATAAATTAAAATGAAACCACGTGGCGACATTGTGTCGAAGAATACTGCATCGCTGGCTTTTGTCAGGTAAAACCCACCCGGTTTTGGAAATGCCGAATTCCCGTGTACTTGCACTAACCACGCAGAGATCGATGAGTCGACAGAAATCGCCATTACAATTGAATCCCGATCAGTCTCATCATCATTTTTAACCTTAAGTTACGGCTTAAAAGTCTTTAAGCCGTGGTTCGCCTTCTGGTGTCAGAACCAGAGGTCTCGGGTTCGATCCCCTGGGGAAGTACTTCAATTCCAACAATTCCAATTTGTTGTGTTCCGGCATTGAGAGATGAGATAGCCAATTCCTCGGACAGTTGAGGATTCCGGGAGAAGTGCGCTTCCACCTTCGGCCTTCTCATAGCTTGAAACTAGGTGAGGTTAAAGCCAAGCGCTTCACCTCGGTAATATAAAATAAATAAAGGAGCTATCGATAACATAGTTTAGTAGGTAGGTACATGTAAACATTATGGATTCGAGCGGGGTACCTTATTTGGCCAAAAACATTGCACATTCGTCCTAAATCTAAGTTCAGTATAAATAAAAATCTAGTTTTAATTTACTATGTTTTTAATTACTAATTTAATTTAATTTAATTATGGTAATTAAACGGTCCTTAGGTAATCTGACTGATTCCTTTGTACTTAGTTAGTTTAATTTATTGAATAAATGAAAATTATCTATAAAAAAAAAAAAAAGTTTTAATTACATTTATCTATTGACAAATTTAAGAAAGGTAGACTACCAAATCCCAATTATTCTCAGTCAATTGCACGGACCAGCTAAAAGGTTTTAAAAGGATATTGAAAAAGTAAATCAAATATCTACTATAATTCAAGTTATCAATGGACAATTTCACCAATCGAATGCATACTTAGTATGCTATTTTATTTATGTCTAGGTGCACAGTAATTATGTTTCCAAATGTTAAGTTTAAATAAATTTAACCAATAAAGCAATTATTTATGTGACTGTAGGTACTGTGTCAATTTGGTATTGTGGCTATATAGGAATTAGCAGATGAAAATGTGTATCAATACGCTACACAAGCCTGTGTTGTACACGCTCGGTACAAGTTTTCATATATTTTCTCTACTGTTCTCGATAGCGACCGTAGTTGGCATAAACCTGTGTTGTTAGTGTTTGAAACTAAGTATCAAAATGATATATCATGATGATATTTATATCATTTTGACCAACAAAAAGAGCAGGATTAACTTAGGACTTCACATAAATGTATTATTGATTGTGTAATAAGCTAAGAATGTGCGTAAAGTAATTTATTATTATTATTACAGACATAAGTAATTACTACAAAATACACCGTTGTAGCCACAGAACACATGATAGAGGTTAGAAAGGCCATCTAGAAACATTTGTTCTAGCACCGCTGTGGCAGGCTACACACACTCACGTAGCATGTCAAATTAACAACACATCCAACACTTATCATTCATTGGTCGAGTTTCCGATAATCGAAGTCATTGAAAATAAACCTTTGTGTCGACTTGGTTATGGATGTCTTTGACAGTTTGTAGAATCGTGCAATCTTTGATGCTACCACCTTGTGAAAACTGCATACTAATCGTGCAGTTACCATAGTTTCGTGAGGCTACCGAAATTCGCAAAATAGAGAATAAATAATATTTACATAAACGAATAATTCTATAGTGTGTGCTTAATATTTTGTTTAATAATTATTAATAGACAGTTAGTGGATTGTATAAAAAATATAAAATAACTGATAAAATATAAATTGCAATACATTTTAGCTGGTATCCCGGTGATAGAGATGTACCCGTATTCATCGATAAAAATAACTTTAGCATTGGTACTCAAAATTAAGCATGTGGCTCAAAGTAATACCTTACACATTTACTACGAGCACCGATCCATCTACCAAGCGTGGAGATTTTTCTCTATGTTTTTATGACGGGTTACATAATGAAATACAGTTAGCCCGTTGCTCCGTTTTTTATACCAATAATATATACTAACTCCGTTGCTAGCGCCAGCCGCCCGCAGCGCAAGTGATAATATGTGGTCACGTGACGTCACGATCTACACAACAAAATTTAAATCCATGAACGTGTACGAAGTCACGGGCTACAGCTAGTTGTATAGTAAAATGAGATTGATATAAAAACGGAATCTACCAACTTAGCTCAAGTGTGTCGTAAAAGTCGATTGAAGTACTCACCAGAAGAAGCAGCTCTCATCTGTGTATTTAACACCATATTATATCATTTTACTCGAGATTCGGAGGAGGCTCTGTTCAGTATTGGACATTAATGGGCTGATAATGTAATACATACGATACAAACTATTATTTATATTCTTGCAGTGTATGGTATCAAATAAAGAAAAAAATCACGGTTCTTGTATCCCTCGCTCCGTTCAAGATTAAACACAAGAATCCCTCGCTGCGTTCGGCATCTTACTTTGAAAGAGATAAGATAGACAGTGTGTTAAATAAAAGTAGCTTTTAGATTTGTGATGAAAACCAATTTGATAAAATAAAGCTATTCTTTTCAGTTCAATTCCAGTCAAGATTGACCAGTCACCTCAATAGCACCCAATCACAATCATGACTCATAAGTCACATTGGGTTCTATTGTGGTGACTGGTCAATCTTGACTGGAAGACAAAACATGACATCACTTGCAATGCAATGACATTTTTTGAACTATAATAAGGATATAAGTAAATTAAAGTAAGTGTATATATAAGTAAATGTTGTGAGCATATTGTGAAAGATGATCTAGGCATCCATTCAACTCTGCCCGTTGACTCAATCCACTTTTTTTTTTAATATTTACATCTTTTGGGAAACTGAAAATATATTTTTTGTGTTTAACTAAGCGTTACGAACTTCTACATACAAATAAAATGAAATTCTGAGAACTAAATTACTAATAAAGTTAGATAACTTGTGTCAATAAAATATGTGTTGCGGTGAACAAATGAAACAATCCTTTACTTACAAAATATATTAGGTACTAATTTTCGAACAATACAGACAAATTTTATCGACATGAAACGCGTAATCTTTGATTGCACGAATCTCGAGCAACCACTAGTCGATGCGCGAGCGTCTTGGCCATTACTACTAAATCGTAGTGCAAACAATACCTTCATCGCTGTAAACGCAATACACTGCGCGGTCGACAATGTAAAAATAAGGTGGTATCCATGCATAGTAAGCAATGTACAAAATTACATCTGTTTGCGATTGTATCGTCTGTAAACTACATAATACTTTTACAATATCTTTAAATATCACGTTTATTTAAAGGCTTATGGACTAACCGGTGAAAAGAAATCCCTCCTTGCCTTTTACTACACACCTGGCTTCTTTTCATACAGCTTAGGACAGCGCAATTCGGCACAATAATATATTTTATGCAGAGCTTTGCACTGTCACATCGCCCGAGAGCGACTACTAGCGGTTGAAGCGAGTTTTTTCAATATATGCCCATTTTGAGCATATATGCGGCGCGCCTGCCCCGCCCACAATGCCTTTCTATTAAGTAGATTCATTGTTCTGTGGTTGTAGCAATCGTTGGTAAACTTAATAAATATAATATGAATAGAAAGTCTTTCCCAGCTTCAATGTGTAAGTATCATAAGTAAATGATTACAAAATACTTAGCCAGCTTATATTGGTGTGAAAATATGTCCTCTCGTTGTCAGCTGCCTCACTCACATGTACCGTATGGATCAGTTCCGCGTACACCCAGCAGTCAACGAGTTAAAGGTTACCTATGTAGTCATAGCTAATTATACACTATCGTCTATACTTGATCTTGGACTGTATTGATTTTCATAATGGAATAATTATGTCAGACATGACAAACTTTGCGACGAAATATTGAAACATTTTATGGGTTGAATTAATCAAAACATACATTTATTTAATTAGTTACCTACTTGAAATTCAAAATCTATAATACCTTTGTAGCGTATTTTTGTATGGCAAAAAAAGTAGACAAGGATATAAGTGTAAATAGTAGGTATAGGTGAATTCTAGAGTCGTCATTGTGTAATGTTTTGTAATTTGTTTAGTGTAAATTTAGATAAAAAAATCAAAGGATATCGCACGCCTTACGTTCACTGCGAAAATTGTGGCATATTTTTTCACGCGATGAAATGAAAAGATACCATAAGCGTCATATTATCGTGTAATACCAACTCTTAACTTAAAAGTTATGAGGGCTTAAAATGCAAAGTAAGCCATTGTTCGTTGCGACTATAGACGAGTACAGAGTAAATGAATGAAAACTGCTGCTCCATTTCCGCGTTTTGGCGGAGTTTTAGTTATGACACATTCTGACAGATGGTGCGAAATCCTTTGTTTTTTTTTTCTATGAGTGTAAATGTCAAACCTAAGTGCGTTTTGTAATCTTGTATACGGACGAGACTATTATAAATTGTAAAAATAATGTTTCACAGCGCGATTGCGTTTATTGTGTATCATTACATTAGATGTATGTAAATTGTAGTAAACCGCGATGTAGGGTGTGTTTGTGTGTGTGTATGAGGATGTATTATTGGGATAAGTAGCCAGTGTCCTAAGTATCAAGGCATTTTGTATGTGGAATTGTGAAGTGTTTGAGTAAGATCGCGAGTTTGGGTTATTCTTTAAGTTAAACGTGGATAATAAAGTTTTGAAACGATCATTTATTTCATTTGGATGATAATTTTGCGTGTCCGTAACTGTGATTGGATGATTCGTCTCACTCGAAGACGTTATAAAATTTAATTTGTAATCATTCAGTGATAGATATGGATTTGAAGTTGGTCATCTCCCTGACTTTGGTAATATTTTATTTTATTCATCAATATTTATTCAAACAATATTATATACCAGACTAAAATAAATGCTCCTCCAGAGGATGGTCAATCACCTATGGTGAATAACAAACAACGACAAAAACCATCCCGCCGTTCGGCTAGTGACTGAACAACCAATGACAAAGACCAACCCGCCGTTCGGCTAGTGACTGAATAACTAATAATAATGACTATTCCGCCGTTTGGCTAGTAACTGTCCATAATTTTAATTCGAGAAACGGGTATTTATCGCGTATTTTACCTCTATATTTATCCCGACGTTTCGGCAGGGTTGCACCAGCCGTGGTCGCGGGCAGACTCTAACTGTCCAACCAATGGCAAAGCATGTTTATGTGTATTGCGCCAATACACCTTTGTATGCGAGCGTAACCGGACCCTGATGTTAAGTGCATCTCTTGCCTATAAAAATGCCTTACTGTGTAGGTCAAATCCACAAAGAACATAGCCTACACAGCACTACATTGCGCCCGTCAGCTTGAGGCATAAAGGTGTTAGGCCTCACGTGCCTTTAATTTCACCGGCGACCATACCCTTCAAACCGGAACACAGCATTGCTGCTTGGCAGCTGAAATAGGTATGGTGGTAGTACCCCCCGGACGCACACAATATGTTTTGTTTTTTGGAATAAATAAATGAAATGACGAGCCCTTTCACAATGGGCTCTACTACTCCTAATATACATTACTCATTAATCTATAGAATTCATATATAGGTTCATCTATAGTATCGAATGAAACTAACTCTATACAAGAGGTACGGTCTGTAGGTAATTCAACTGATCCAGAAACTGGTCTGGTACCTCTGGAAGCGTGTCTAAGACACTGGCTGCATTGCCACGCTGATCTATGCTAATTCGCTGGCCTAAATATGAGCCAGCCCCTTGCGTCACGTGTCGTCTCAATCAAAGGCCCCGTGTTCTTGGAAACCCCCACGGACCCTACGGAGGTCTCTACCCCTAGGCTCAAATAAGTAAGCTCTGTCAAGGCTATATTTATGTTTTTTTATCCTCCTTTTATTTATTTGTGTTTTATTGAATAAGACATTTTATATAGGTAGGTACGTAAAAATAAGTATGTATCAGACTCACGTCTGTTTCCTCAAGGATTCTGATCATTACTAGGGGGTATTCAGAGGCACGTCCAAACTTACGTTCCGCACGTGCATGTGTCATAACAATCCAATATATAGCATAGAGGTGAGATAGCCAGTTCCTCGGTTCCCGGGTTTGATCCCTACCTCTAAATGCCGGAATACAACAATTTAAGAACTGTCGTTATGGCGGCAGAACTAGGTAAGATGGTGGTAGCTAGCCAGGCGGACTTAAACAAAATCCTGCAACCAACCAAACCATGCATAATATTGCTCACCTGGGGATCGAACCCGGGATCTCGGGATATGATGCCGGTGTTGAAATTATAATAATACATCTCTAAATTAATTTATATTTTTAGTGTCATTATGTATTGGCGCGTCCGCCGCTTGCCGGAGATAATCATGAAGTAGTAAGTTTATTGCGATTTAAATCATGTTAGGTAAATGTGTTACAGCTTACAGTTACAGCTTTGTTCATCCAATTATATGAAATCGTCGTACCTACGGAATGAAAATGAATGAACAGTGCCAGAGTCAAAGACAGTCAAAATGCGTTAATTAGTTATGATTTTTTAGCATCATTTAGTAACGTCATACAAGGAGAAAGACAAGAATGTCGGGCTTATAAATGTTTTGACTATCCATTTAGAGTCATTTTCAGGGTAGCTTCCTTTTATGTTGTAAGGGTGCAAAAAAGAGAAGATATTTTTAAAGGATATTAAGAAATTCCCACGGGATGATAGGAACAAAGCCCCGGTTGTTTCTCGCTTCGATACAATTTAATTATTGCTCACCAAAAAAAAAAATTTGATCTACTTAGTTATATATGTACCTACAATGGACTGTCTTATCGATAAAAACATTACACATTACATGACACAAGTCGTTAGTTACGACTGCTTCATGTTTAGTGACCTCGACAGTTTTGGCGGTTCTGTGAAAGTTACTTGAAATCAGTTTCAGTTCAGTTTAACGACATTTATTTCTCAAAAGAACATAGTTCACTGGAATGAGAATAAACATTTTGGTACTTAGAACTAAATAAAGTAGTTATAAGCTAGTAAGTGTAGAAATAAGTGGGTACCGGGATTCATGAAATATTCTTATAAATATACTGTCTTAACTTTTGTTTGAACATACGTATTGTGACACTGTTTTTCACGATATCAGGTAAGCTATTGTACAGCTGTCCACCTTCATATAATATGTTTCTTTTTCCATAAAATTCAGTTCTTGGTTTTCTCAGTGCCACTTTATTTATTTTCCTTAGATTGTATTTATAAGTAGGTATTGTAAATATTATTTGCGTGTGAATTATTCTTGTCAATATTTTTTTAACAAGGATCAACTTGCAAAGTTAGGTAGGTGTATAGTTGTTGTATATTACATATTTTTGTCTGTTCATAGATAGTTTGTGTGCTGGTGTGGCAATCACAGTTATATAGTAGTTTAACTATTTTCTTTTGTGAGACTTGAAGTTCCTTTAGATTTATTTTTTCTGCAGAGCCCCAAATTTCCAAAAGATACTGTAGATGTGATTTGTGAAATTGATAATGTTCCCCAGAAAAACGCGATATCGAACCTGCAGCTACTCATCCCACTTCTGATACAAGATGCTCAAACCAAACAGGAATCCAATTCCCATGAAAGCGAGTCCGAGAACACCAATCAACACCTTCCCATGCCGATCCAAGCATTCCTCCAACCCAACGACGAATCCCAACACCCTCAACCGAACACGCCAAAACAGAAACCTTTGCCTCTCGATGGTCCCTTCAGCGATATACCATTTGAAGCGTTCCAAATCGACAGGAGCAGGTCCACCAAGAAAGACCTGAGCAGTACTCCTGAGGCTGTAGTCCCTGAGGATCTTGTGCAGCAATGTACCGGGTATTTTGGAGGCTCATTTCGCCCCAGTCGCGGCAAGGAGGAACTTATACTCAACGTATGCACTGAGCTACTCGACGCAGGGGTTATCAAAAACTACGCTAACGTAGCTGAGGGACAAGAACACGCGTTGCGAATCGATACCCGTGGTTCTATCTCGCAAGGTATGGACGATGAAGAATTTCTATTGAAAGTTCGCGAATTTGTACGTGAATATGAGAACCTACTAAAAAACCGCGAAGACAGCAAATCCTACGAATCCACGAATATAAACGAAGCAGAAAAGCCCGATGATGAATCCAAATTTACAAATCTCGATAGATTCAAAGAGCGAGATGATGATGCATTTAACGAAATTAAGAATCTTGAGGACTTCTATAAACATAGCGACAATACCTTCCATAAATTTAAGAGTCTTGATGATCAGAAAAACGACGATAATATATTCCACGGAATTGATAATCTCAAGTCAGTCGAAAAAGACGACGACAACACTTTCCACGCCAATCCTGACGAAGTCAAAGGACTCGATGTTGAAAAACCCGAATCGAAAACAGAAAGAATAAAAGAATTTAGAATAGATGTCGATAACGAAAACGATGTAAAGCTAGTTGTTAACGGAGAGACGCTGGCGCATTGCGACTGTTGTCCTAACGGCGTCCATAGAGTCAAGGCAGAAGCCACTGCGAGAGGTGATGGTGATGATGATGCTGATGAAGGCTCGGTCCAGGCAGCTTTTCAGAAGATCCTGGGGTTACTGACGCAAGCTCGAAGCCGGAAGTGAACTCGCACCCTAATAAAATGTAAGTTTTTCAAAAATTTTGCCTTTTTATTTTATTGTACCACGGGGAAGCGCTTGGCCTTCATCTCCCCTGGTTAAAAGTTAAGATAAAGCCGAAGGTAGAGGCGCACTTCACCCGGAATCCTCAACAAACTGAGGAGCTGGCTTTCGAAACCTCTAAATGCCGGAACACAACAATATTTAAAATTGTTGTTATGGCGACAGAATTAGGTAAGATGGTGGTAGCTAGTCAGCCTTATTTATTGAAGTGAATTTCACCTTTCATATAAGTTGATGTTTTTCGAAACTAACATTTACTAGAAACTATTGCGTATCTACCCCAGCATATAGACGCACTTGCTTGTATCAAGTTTAAAAAGGCTATCATTTAAACTGTCACCTAGTTAAAGAGGTTTTGCTCAAAAGGCCTCCTTTTTTTAACTACTTACTTATCCTACAATACACCACCAAAACACAGGGCAAACATCAATATCACACAAACATTAGTCCTGGGTGGGAATCGAATCCACAACCTACAGCACAGAGGGCCATTATATTAGGATTACTACCAACTAAGATGAGAGGCAACACAAACTGTTGATGAAATATATTCCGTTTATCCTCAACAGAAGGCGACAGGATGTGGACATGAAGAAGTAAGTTCCTCTAGGTCACAATAATGCCTTGGAAGAAATTAACGCAGCTTATTTATTCAACAATTCGTCGTCAAATGTATCAATAAATTAAAAACTTGAACTCGGACTCAAAAAGTCTTTATTTAATCAAATCACAAGGTCTCGGGATAAACTAACATACATAAGCCAGCCCATTAATGCTGGACCTCCTCAGAAATTTGAGGGTTTTGCCACACTCACCACGCTTGGCAGGAAGATTGGTAAATAGGTAAGATAATCTGGTCACCGCCTCTGTGGTAAGAAGTACCTCGTAACCCTCCGTTGTCAGATCCAGAGGTCCCGGGTTCGATCGCCAGGGAAGTACAATATTGTTCTTATTGGTTGGTTGGTTCTTTCGCCGATTAGGTAGTACGACGTTGGTAGCTAGCCATCGATGCCCTTCTTGAAAAAGTCTGCTGGACGGGAGGCAACAAACTCTTCGAAAGCATTTTGTACTGCCTCCCGGGTATTGAATTTTTTCCCGTTAAGAAGTTGTCCAATTTCTTTAAAAAGTAGAAGTCGGTAGGCGCAAGGTCTGTTGAGTACGGCGGATGACAGAGTTTCCAGCCCCCGCCCTTGTAGCGTGGAGACGGTCTGTTGTGCGGTGTGAGGTCGCGCGTTGTCGTGCAGCAGTAACGGGGATGATTGATTCACAAAAGCTTGTTGGCGTTGTGCGAGTTTTTCCATCGTATGAAATGTTCGAAATGACCAGTACTACCAAACGGTAACTTTATAGGTGAAGACCAATTTTGCGTTTAGCTCTGTCTGTATGGATAGGGAGTCTGTATTCTCGCAGTTGCTCCGAGGGATAAGATCCGAAACGAATGTATTCGTCAGAGAACTAGAGTTTTACGACTGGTTCTCTAACAACGGCTCAGTTGCAATTCTTGGGAGAGACTTATGTCCAGCTGCCGACTGCATTGGGTCGATGATGATGATTAGAGCTCTGTCATAATAATACCGAAAGGCATAGCATTATCAAAGCACTATTGTATCAATGTCGTAGCTATGTCAAAGCACTGTTGTAGCATTGACATAGCAATGTCATAGCTCTGTCGTAGCTATGTCAAAGCACTGTTGTAGCATTGACGTAGCAATGTCATAGCTCTGTCGTAGCTATGTCAAAGCACTGTTGTAGCAATGTCGTAGCTCTGTCGTAGCTATGTCAAAGCACTGTTGTAGCCATGTCGTATTTCTGTCGTAGCTTTGTCAAAGCACTGTTGTAGCAATGACGTAGCAATGTCATAGCTCTGTCGTAGCTATGTCAAAGCACTGTTGTAGCATTGACGTAGCAATGTCATAGCTCTGTCGTAGCTATGTCAAAGCACTGTTGTAGCAATGTCGTAGCTCTGTCGTTGCTATGTCAAAGCACTGTTGTAGCCATGTCGTAGCTCTGTCGTAGCTCTGTCGTAGCTTTGTCAAAGCACTGTTGTAGCAATGTCATAGCTCTGTCGTAGCTATGTCAAAGCACTGTTGTAGCATTGACGTAGCAATGTCATAGCTCTGTCGTAGCTATGTCAAAGCACTGTTGTAGCAATGTCGTAGCTCTGTCGTTGCTATGTCAAAGCACTGTTGTAGCCATGTCGTAGCTCTGTCGTAGCTTTGTCAAAGCACTGTTGTAGCAATGACGTAGCAATGTTATAGCTCTGTCGTAGCTATGTCAAAGCACTGTTGTAGGAATGTCGTAGCTCTGTCGTTGCTATGTCAAAGCACTGTTGTAGCCATGTCGTAGCTCTGTCGTAGCTTTGTCAAAGCACTGTTGTAGCAATGACGTAGCAATGTTATAGCTCTGTCGTAGCTATGTCAAAGCACTGTTGTAGGAATGTCGTAGCTATGTCAAAGCACTGTTGTAGCAATGTCGTAGCTATGTCGGAGCTATGTCAAAACAATGTATTTGCACTGTCGTTGCTATGGCAGAGCACATTTTCCGATAATAAGTACCTACCTAACTATTGGTCGATTTGCCCTTCAATTTACGGTTCATAAAATAGTGTAAATCGATAGATATTACTAGACATTTACACAACGCTATCTAGCCCGACCAAGCTTGAGATATGTGAACAAGATATTTTTTTGATATGTATTATTGGTCAGTTCTTGACTCGAGTGAATAGGCATACTAAGTCACCTTTTTTGTGCGTAATTATTATGATAATAAACCACTAAAACACACAACAAACGTCACACAAATGTTTGTCCCATTCCACATATGGCACCTGCGAAAAATACCTGTCGAATACCTCGGGTGCCGTTAGATCAGGTGCCCAATGTGGCGTCACGAAGCGAACCAGAGCCGCGCAGAAGTCAGAACTACCTACTGAGCCGTGAGGGCTCAGTATCGTTACAAGCTATTTGCCAGAAAGTAATGGAAGCGTCACTGACAGCCCAGCACGGACTTCTTGCAGCAGTTACAGCATCGTGGTAGCACGACGTGGGGGGGCCTGGTCTGGGGGTAGTCTCCCTGGTGGGGGCGGCGGCTGAACGCCGTGAGGTACACCAGCCCGGCGCTGTCGTACTTCGGACCCTCGGGGACAAGCACGTTTCTGTCACACAGGCGTCCCTGAATCCATTCCAAGCTGTTTAAAACTCTGATAGCAATCAATGTCAATCGCCTCTGTGGTCTAGTGGTTCAACCCACCGATTTCAGATCTAGAGGTCCCGGGTTCGATCCCCAGGGGAGCATTATTGTGCTTGGTTTGGTTGGTGGTTGGGTTTTGTTTAAGTCCGCCTGGCGAGCTACCACCATCTTACCTAATTATGTCGCCATAATAACAATTCATAAAATTTTTGTATTCCGGCATCAAAAGAAAACAGTTAGGATTAAGCTCGGAACAGATTACTTTGTTTTTTTAACAACTGAAAACGAGCAAACTAGCAAAACAACAGGATTACGGCTATACTTAAGTGGGCTTACCATGGGTTACGTAACCTCACAGTTCTGGGTTTGATGCCCATCTGGACTGAATCATAAATTGGTGTACCTATATACAATAAAAGTATATAAACATTTCACTTTGAAAACTTGTGTGAGTGTTATTAAATACATTTCTAAGCACGGGTTTTCCTGTACGCGCCTCAAACAAACTATGATCTAATCCGGAAATCACACAATGATGGTTCCCTGGGAGAACCGAAACAAATTTGGTGCCGTTTTTTTTATTGTACGATTTGGAAGCGCTTGTCCTTCATCTCACCTGGTTACAATTACAAATTATGATAAGGTCGAAGGTGGAAGCGCATTCCACCCGGAATCCTCAACGGTCTGAGGTACCTACTTGCTAGCTTATCTCTAAATGGCGCAACACAGTAATTCTAGAATTGTTATGGCGACAGAATTAGGTAAGATGGTGGTAGCTAGCCAGGCGGATGTGAGCAAAGTCCGATATGGTACTCCCCTGGGATCGAACCCGGGATCTCTGGATTTGACACCGGAAGGCGAACCATTAGACCACAGAGGCGGTTGATTTGAGTAATTCGTAGAGAGCGGAGCCTAGATGTCTGAATGCTTGCGTAGTGCCGTCTACAAGCGCGTTGATTTTAGAATCTGTAAGCTTAGTTCCTACATTTTCAAGCCTCATAGCTCAGTTGGTAGTAAGTGCACTTTAGGTTGTGGGTTCGATTCCCACCCAGGGCAAACATTTGTGTGATGAATATAGATGTATGTTCTGTTTGGTTGTTTTATAAAATAGTACGTATGTATTTACAAAGTATTTAAGTATTATATCCGTAATCTTTGGGGCTAGATGACGCTGTGTGAAATAAATGACCAGTAAAATAGTCTAGTATTTTCTCTACAGTTTTGATACATATTTATAACGTAGACGCTAGCGTGTAAAGTTTGCCAAAACTCACGGTAACTATACCACGCATTGAGATGATCCGTCAGCCAGGAACCATACTCAGAATATTGTGTCCGAGATATGGCAATCGTTTATTCTTATACTCAAATCTATCCAACTTTATTATACTACTTAGAATTTAGCAGAAATAGTTCAACGAAACATTAGATACAACAATCTATCTTCAAACTCTTACATAGGTATGGTATTCAAATTTTATTTGGTAAGTACATGCAATATTTTTTTTATTGTCTTGGGCGTCTTGGACAAAGTCGGCAAAGAATACAAGCCCCTCCACAACTGCCTGTGGATGTCGTAACTGGCGAGTAAGTGTTTTTAATTAGAACCAGAGGTAGGTTGGCAATACCTACTGCTACTACTGAAAATATTTCCAACGCCATATTATGGCAATGACGAGTTTATCAGCAAAACAACCAAAAGCAAACATCCTGAACAGTACATAATATTTCAGGACATTTATTTCACCCAGCGCCATCTAGCCCTAAATTAAGCAAAGCTTGTACTTATATGGGAACTAGTAAAATACTTGTATACTTTTTTTTTTGTAAATATAAACTTATCATACTATACAACACCCAAACACAGAACAAACATTCATATTCATCACACAAATCTCTGCATATTTATATGTGTAATTATTTACCTACTGAAGCTGAATTAATTTATTAATTTTATATCCGATTGGGTCACCCACCGGTATCAGATACAGAGATCCCGGGTTCGATCCCCAGGGGGGTACGATAGTGCGCTTGGTTTGGTTGGTGGTAGGAATTTGTTTAAGTCCGCCTAGCTATCATCATCTTACCTAATTCAGTCACCATAACAACAATTATAAATAGTTATGTTCCGGCATTTAGCGGTAACATAGCCAGATATCCATATCAGAGTCCTCAAGAAGTCATTGGTAATCAGTTATCCCCGGGATAATTTCAATATATGAGTCAACCAGCCAATGAGAATAGAAGAGCCACGGGAAAGAAAAATCTCCCACAGCACTATTAGTAGTTGCAATTTTTTGGCCCATATCCTACTTTTTAACTTGTGTAAGGCAAGCGTTTGGCCACCAACTCACGTGGAAAACAAGTAAAGATCTGGCCTATGATAGAGCACGCTATCTAGAACCTGTTCATTCTAGACTTTAAGTTTTTCGTTCTGGGAGGATTCTGGGAAGTCTCGCTCCATCGTAGACCTCATCCGTGCCCATTCAAGTCTCGAGATCAAGACCTCATCCGTGCATAGGCAAACCTCGAGATCAAGACCGCACCTATGGCCAGGCAAGCCTCGAGATCAAGACTTAATTTGTGCCCAGGCAAGATCATGACCTCATGCGTCCCATGGCAAGCCTCGAGATCAAGACCACATCTATTACCAGACAAGCCTCGAGATCAAGACCTCATCTGTGCCCAGGCAAGATCATGACCTCAATGCGTCCCCTGGCAAGTATCGAGATCAAGACCTCATCTATGCCCAAGCAAGCCTCGAGATCAAGACCTCATTTGTGCACAGGCAAGCCTCGAGATCAAGACTTCATCTGTGCCTAGGCAAGATCATGGCCTCATTTGTGCCCAGACAAGCCTCGAGATCAAGACCTGACCTGATATAAAATGATATAACATGTGGCATAGCAATAACAAGTAAGTTGGGCTTACGTCGACTCGCATGCGTTCAACGCGACCTCCTATTGCAGGTGACAGGTCGAGCTGGTCTGGACTCGGGAATATGTCCTCCAACACCTCAGGCTTCGCCCTCTTCCCGAACCCCGTCTCGTGACTTGCCAGCATCCTCAACCCTGGCTTCGAGTCCTCGATCACGTCCTGCGATTCCAGACCTTTGTTTTTCAAAAACGTGTCTACCAACTCCTTATTTGTATTTAGAAAGCCCTTAAACTTCTCCCGCTGTGATTTGGCGATATATTTAGGGTAAGCGTCAGTTGTGCTTTTTGATTTTGCTATTTTTGAGCTTTTAGGGGACTTTGTTGTTGTCTTAGGTGTGGTGGTTTTTGGACTGAATGAGTATTTGTTGTAATCGATTTCGGCGCTCAAATCCAAGTATCTTCTGCTATCAATTTTTGTTGCTTTTGAACTGTTTTGTTCGCTGATGTTGAAAACGATTGTGTTAGAGAGTTGGTCTACCGCGGTAGACTTAGATACGTCTGGTATATTGGCCTCAGTCAAGATGGAGTTGTTGAATTTGTCGATGTAGTCATAGTTGTTTCTTCTCAAATCTTTCTTCAGTAGATCGATTAGCTTGGAATCGGTATCATCTGCAAAAAACATTATTCTCTGTCTAGTTCTCTCTCTTACTCAACTCACATCAAACAACGGTAATGATACTTACTGGATGGTGTACCTTCACAATATTGTTGAAAACTAAATAAAACCAGCATCGATATCAACATCTTCGGTATGAAATGTCGGTTTCAAAGTATTTTATTTGAACGGTAATAAAACCGGCACTTGTGTTTAACGCTTTGTTGTAATATTTATTGTGTAACATTACAATCCGCAACGGGACTCGAACCCGCATCATTTCCTGAGGCCACGAGGGTCCTTAGGCAGAATTTTTGTGTCATATTTTGAAAAGATGCGGGTTCGGATTTTGTGTGTATAAAACATTTGTAAGTAACCAAGTGCAATCACTTGAAATACATTTTGAATTAGATGATGTGTTCACTCTCGAGAAGTGTGCTAATGGTTGGATTCTGAGAGAGTGTCTATTTCCAGTTGAGAATCGGCTCCATCATTGTCCATGTACTGCCGCCTCCCTCGGGGCAAGCGGAACTCGGGGAAAGGTTCATCGTTCAGATTGATGATAGCGACTCCATCTGCTGTCTCCTCTTGAATGAAACTTCTATAAGCTTGGCCGCTTCGCCTATTTGCAAAGGGCTGTCTTACCTGTGAAATAAATTCATAGAAATCTTTCCGTCCTATTGAAAAGCCGGGCAACAGAACCGCTTGGAACTAGCGGGTACTTTTGAATGATCTCAACTCTGGTAGGACTTGTAAAGTAGAGCCTGGCTGTTGAGTATGTTCCTGCCAAAGTCCCGCGCCAGGCAGTTTGCTGTGTTGCTCGGGAGAGCCAGTGCTCTGGATAAGCTGGGTAAGATCCTGATCTGTGCTTACGTTACTTGTAAAAAAATAAAAAATGCAAATTTTAGTCAATAACCGGTTACGAAGGAAGATTAAAATTCCATTTTCGTTGCTGGTTAGGAAATCTCAGCTACGTATTATAACGACACTAAAATACTATGTATTATATACAGTAAATTGCATAGATTTAAATTTCACATGCATTGTTCCATGTCTTTAATTTGTTTTTTCTGTATGTTTTTTGAATTTTTCGTTATTTTCGTGTACGCAAAATGTTCGTAGTTGGTTACAAAACTAAACTATTTACTTGAATGTTTACACTTTATTTATTTTTTACTTATTATTGTAGGTAGTTTTTACTAATGATTGTACCTACTCAATGTTATTTTAAAGAATAAGCTTCAGAGATTCCGACACAATATATATTGTTTGTGAATGAAAAATAAATAAATGAAATAAGCTACAAGCGAAAAAATATTTCTTATTTTATAACCGGTTACGAAAGAAAGAGTAAAATTCCATTTTCGTAGTTGGTTAGGAAATATCAGTTACGAAAATGACTAAAAGAAAATAAGGTAGAAATGACTGATATTTTTCTAATGTTTTAATACTTATTTAGTATTCATAAGTATTTTGTTCGTATGTTAGATTTACAGGTGAATATGCAGCAGGGCTTACCTTTAAGACCTTATATTTTGGCTTAGCGCTAGTTTCATCTATTGGCTCTGCAGCTTTCAAATGATGCATTAATCTATCATCGTCTACGTAGTACAGCAGATCTTTCTTATCGACTGGCTGGCTGTCATCTTCTTTTGCTTTTGGTTTATAGTAGTTGGTCCGTGGTATGAAATTATCGTTGATATCTGGAGCTAGTTCTTCGGGTTTAGTAGTCTGTGAGACTGGTGTGTGAGATGCAGCTAATCCGGTGCGAAGCCCCCTTTTGGAGAGGTCGTCTTCGCTTTCCGTGGACATGTAATCGTAGTTTTCTTTCATCAGCTGCCTCCGGATTTTTTCCAGCAGTATTGTTGGATATTCATTGCGAGCTGATGCTGATTCTGCAGCAAATTTAAATGATTGTTATATAGGTTAGAGCGTTTTCGGCTTTAGGAAAAGATGCGGGTTCGAGTCCCGTCGTGGGTTGTAAATTTTTGTGTCATAATAACATTTGATAATGTTGTAACCAAGTGCAATCATTAAAAAAAAAAAAATTAATGAGAACGTTTTATTTTACACAAGGTTACAAAAACTATGCCATAGTATGTTTCAAAATCAAAATTAAAATCATACGCTTAGTGTAATTTCTCAAAATTGGAAAACTATTAGTTATTATAAAAGTAATGCTTTATTTATAATAACTAGTAATCTTCCAAATAAGAAAGTTTGCTCAGAAGAAATTACAATATTAATAATTATACGAATATTAGACTTATTCTGCACATGCGTCAGTTCAGCAAGGCAGCGGCTGAACGAAGAATTCTTCGAAGGGAAGGCGAGTAATGAGAAAAAAGTTGATTGCAATGTATTATTACACTAAAATACTATGTATAATATAAAGTAAACTGGATATATCTGAATTTGAAATGCATTGTTTCTACCCCGTCTTTACTTGTGAAAACCTTAACTCACTGTAATCCTAATTCGTTTTCATACTGTAACTGTTATTATATAATATTATATAAGATATTATATATAATTTACCTTATTGCTAAAAGCTTGTATAAGAAGCTTTTAGCAATAAGACCTATTTGTAGAGCATTATAGGTACTTATGGAGCTGTGTGAATTTAATGTTCTGTAATTTTGTAATATTAGATGTCATTTAGTTAAAATGGTCATACATTAATTTAGAGAATATGTTTGACAGTAAAAATCTCAGTTACGAAAATGTATCAAAATGCTGGATTTGGATACATTTTCGTAACTGAGATTTCGGAACCAGCTACGAAAAAAGAATTTTACTCATCCTTTCGTAACCGGTTATTGAGAGCCAACTGAAACAAGGGTTACAAAAGCGAAAAACTTTCGCTTATATACGGAATATTGGTTCCGGAGAAAAGATATTGCGAGGAATCCGACATGGCAGGTTTCGGTTCCAACAGCCTTCCGAGAAATTGAACAATCTGATGAGAAAGTAACACAAGGAACGTGCCTCCGCATCACTTAGTGTTTGAGTAAATCATTCAAATTGCAGGATTTATTTTTATTGGTTGTGGGAAAGTTGGTTTTCCTGATAATAACGTAAAAAGGTTTTTATTTACCAGATGAATAATTAATGTCTTTTCGTAAAACTGAAGCTCAATGTGTGCATCAATTTCGCAAGACCTTGGGTGGAATCCCAAAAACATTATCGTTATTATTACATACCAAATTGATTTAACTCTTTTTCTTTCTGCAAAGTCAAAGTCAAATATAAAAAATATTTTTTTTAGGATCGTTTTGAAACGTCAAATGTACCGCCTGTTCGGAATTGCGACCAGCACACAAGGAGAGAGGCAAGAACCTCGGGCTGGTTAATTTTTTGATGATCCATTCAACGTTTAGGTAAACAGAGATTATAATCATTTAAATAGGTATCATTAAAGTACCATATCAACCTTAATACTTAATACCATCTTAAAACATGTAGTATTACCGAACTACCTAATGGGGAGGTTGGTAACTTGGATGTTTATACTTATTAATTCTTCACGATAACGACTGAACCGATTAACCTGAAATTTTGCTTAGGTAGGTATTGTTCCAGATCAGGAATTACTATTTTAGTTACTTTTTATCCGGGAAAAGCCGGGATTACTAGTCAAAATTAATGACAAACAATTGAATGTTTGATATTATTTTATGTGCTATATGTGCGAAATGTTTATTAATCAACGTTTTGAATCATATTCAAAATGTTTTATAGTTATTTCATTTATTTATTTAAAAACAAATACAATAAATAATAATAATAATTAGGTAATCTGAAGTACCTACTATTTTTACCCAACTACCTCAGAAGGGTTATGTTTTTCAAGAGTATGTGTGTATGTATGGCTTGTCTAACTTCCACTCTACAGCCTTAAGTTTAAAGTATGTCACTCGTACCTTGAATCTATTGTTAAAATTATCGTCTGTGTAAGCTGGTGTTGTCTATAATACTTATTGAACACCTGTCTACATTTTTTTTTATTGTAGAACGGGTAAGTACTTGGCCTTCATCTCACCTGGTAAGTTGAGATCATGCCGAAGGTGGAGGCGCACTTCACCCGGAATGCGCAAGAAACTGAGGGACTGGCTACTTTAGAATTGTTATTATGGCGACAGAATTAGGTAAGATGGTGGTAGCTAGCCAGGCGGACTTAAACAAAGTCCTACCACCAACCAAACCAAGCACAATATATTGTACTTCCCATGGGGATCGAACCCGGGACCTCTGGACCTGAAATCGGTGGGTTGAACCACTAGACCACAGAGGCGGTTGAAATGTGAACATGCTTATCCACTGAAAAACAAAGTATTTTATAGCATATAATCACAGTATAGTTAAATATACTTATTTCAGTTCAAAACTAGATGTCGCCACAGGAAAAAATAGCATACGTTACCAAAGCATTTCGGCTAACGTAACATACGTAGCATGACAAACTGTTTATTCTTAGTAAATATTTATCAGTCGGGTTTCCGCAACCTTCTCTCCGCATTGCAAAGATTTAGTGCGAGAAGAGGAACAGCTAATCGGATCTACTCACTTCGAACTTCGACTTGGGGACTTACAATTAAGGTGTCGGTATTCTACTCTCTGATGCGCTCTTTCATTGCTTGCGTACCCAATTTTGCTGGTAAAGGTACGAGCGCGCTGGGACAGGTTAACGCCCCGTTGACATAATCGTATTAGATGTAATAATGCGCTGGTGGTCGGGCCTTGAGCTTCTCGCTTTATATCTAACTCCCCAAGACGCTCAGTTTCAAGTATTAACCTGGTCGTGAATTTGACGTCTCCATTCAGGGCGCTGTGCTACCTTCGCCTCCCATTGAGAGGGCTCCTCTTTGCATCTTTTCATGACTTTTCAGAACATCTTTATACTAGGTACTGGCCACCGCTGGACAGGTGTCCGCAGCATGTTGGCGCGACTGAGGACGATGTATCATTTTGTTGTATGTATGGCCGTTAAATAAAAGCTTGTAAAAACAATCTCAAGCGCACATAAAGCTGCAAATATACCGAAAAAACAGTAAGTAATTCCCTAGTTTCGTCGCGAGCTAAGTAGTAAAATATGGTGATTCAGCGCGAAATAATTCCTGATAGCGAAGACAAATCACCCAGTTCCGCTGCAGCTGTAATTCACACCGAGAAATGTAGAGTACCTCAGATAGAACCCACTTAGGAGCCACAATGTGATCCTACGAGCAGGTATATTAACGGTTAACTTGGATTTTAGGGGGGAAAATCAGAGAATGCCGGAATATCGAATTATATAAATAACATTTAAATAAATAAATATTAATGGACATAAAATTCACACAGCGCCATCTAGCCTCAAACTAAGCAGAGCTTGTTATGTGCAAGCTAGATGACGGATAGAATACCTAATTAAATACTTTAATATACAAATGGCGTGTAACTGACTGATAGTGTAAGGGAACCAAGAAAGAGTTTTTAGAAATTCCCACGGGAAGGGGGAGGGGCAGAAGTCTGGGGCATTTAACGAGTTCGTGATATCAGTTACATAATATAAAATAAATTGATTGTCTAAACATCAAATAATAAGGAACAAATAAATATCCGGTGGTTTGTTTTTGTACGATGGCTTGGCTTTCATCTCACCTTGTTATAATAAATTAAACAGAAGGTTCCCTCCATTTGTCGGTCGTTACTGTCATTTGATGACAGACGTCAAACAACAAAGATATTTAACGCAAACAAACACCTTTTGACGCACACAAGAAACCTTGAATTTGTGATAAATAACCTGTCAGGTTGTTTCTGTTTAACAGGTATATAGGTAGGTAACTTTCGAATACAATATGAGGCGTGTAATGAATTATATGTAATGGATTCCTGAAGAGAAATTGATCTACTGGATCTGTAGTGTCGTTGCTGAGTCAGGCAGGGCTTCGGGTCGAGCCCCATGGGACTCCACAAAGGCTGCGAGACTGAGAGCAGCCCGGGGCTGAAGGCTGATCCACTTCTCTGGATTGTCGTAACTGATATAACTATAACTATAGCCTATAACTTATTCGATGCAACAAATAAGTTTGTTTCTACGTTTATTTCGTAGTGTAAACAAAAAATAAAAACCAGAATAAGCATTTATTTTCCATTCAAAAAATATTTAGGTACCTTATTTAAATCTAGTACTATTCAGTTATGGGTTCGATCTCCAGAGGAGTACAATGTTGGGCTTGATTTGACGTTTTCTTTTTTATTTTGTTTACAGGACATTAATTTTACACAGCGCCATCTAGCCCCAAACTAAGCATAGCTTGTAATATGGGATTTAGATTACGGATAGTATACTTAAATACTTTTCTAGATACATACGTACGATATGATACAACACCCGAACACAGAACAAATATCGTGTTCCGGCATTTAGAGGTGGCAAAGCCAGTTCCTCAGTTTGTTGAGGATTCCGGGTGAAGTGCGCTTCCACCGTCGGCCTTATCAAATATCTTGGAATTCCTCTCAAGGCCAAGCACATTCCAGTCGTACTATTAAAAAAACTGCCACACGTACGGTCGTCGCTGCATTAAATCAAATCAAACAACATCTCACCATCGCAACTGATCCTGGAACTGAGAGCTACCACCAGCATGAGCACTGCTCCTCTACCCGCCATATAAGCTAGCCCTGATTACATTCAGTAACCACTTGAACACGTGTTTTGTTTATGCAATAATATCGTTATATTTTATGAGTAAAGTGTACCTATTTTACTCACCCAACTGTAGGTACTTACATCTACTGTGGTCGTTAGTTTGTTTGATTGTAAACTGGGGCTATTGTTTTTATAACTGGCATGAAGTGAGAGAAACCAAATCTTACGGTTCAGTTTATTCAGACTGGTGCTTATAGCGGCGGCTTGTAAAGACTGGGAATTTTAGAAAGTTCACGTTAAAGATCAAAGTATAGGTAATCGGATGACAAAAATATTTTTCATCCCACCATCTCGGAAAGAGTATTTTTACTATTCGATATCTGAGTGCAAAAGCCGTTTTTATCCGCTAGAGGTTAAAGTAAAATTGAATTTAAAACATCGTGTGCACTAAGTTTGTGAATTCAAAACATCAATAAACCTATTTACTTCTACCTCCATGGTGCCGAATTCATCATACAACCTTTTCTAATTTGTTAAAAACTCGAAATCGGAACCTTCTTGGTGTATTTCTTGTAAAGGCATCGTAGGAGCCATTACACTGAAAGAGCCTCAGTCAGATCCTTGGACTGGCCCTTCTACATCAAAAATGAGCCATTACTAAACACCTAACCATCGCCCTTTCATGCCAACATTTACGCCAAGGGAATCCGATGAATCGGTACAACTATTAAGTATGACAGATAGTTTACCGAAAAACAGTACACAAGTGACTAACACCAATATTACAGTACCAAACAAAAATATTACACTCAATTTAAATAACTGTAGCAACGTTACTTTCAAATTTTCTTAATTATACCTTAGTATTATTTTGTTATAATTTAAAGATTATTCTGTAATACTTACCTGTCATAATGTAGTAGTTAATACCTAAACTGAAATAAAAGTACCCATCTTGTGATTGTAAACGTTTTTTTTTTGCATTTAGACATTTCCTCGCTGAGGTGGAATGAAAAATTACGTGTTGCACTCGAGTGCAAAGATTTTTCACCTCGTGCTCTTTTGATTCCCTCGCTAACGCTCAGGATTCTAATTTTGAATCACTCGCTGCGCTCGTGATAAAATTTTTGAATCCTTCGCTTGCTCGGTCATCAAAATTGAACACGCGGTTAAAAAACAACTTTGCACTCTTGTATAACAAATAACTATTTCCGCACTGGTATACAAACTCCAGAGTAGATGGTATACAAACTCCAGGAGTCCAGAAATCCAGAATAGGTCTCTTCTAGACAAGCGGTCCGTTAGGTACCTACCTAGGTAAGCATGCCTGCAAATATATCCTTTATTTTTTTCACGTATCTCGAGATCGTATCGTGACCAGATCGCGTACCAGATCATGGGAAAATAAATAGACGGGATGCACACAATATTCACACTCAGAAGAGAAATATAATACCTATAATATACAGAAAAATATAGTCATCCTCATATAGATATGGCATGCTTAAAGATTCCGAACAGGCGGTAAATTTGACGTTTCAAAATGATCCTAAAAATCTTAATGAATAAAACCATGTTTTTCTTTGACTTCCACTATGTACAATAAAAATACCACTCCCAATAAAAGAGCTCAATTAATTCCAATTTAGATAATATCTCAAAAAAAAAAACACAAATGTTACTACAGTACCTACCTATCTATTATTGATGAGACTGTGAATATTAAGCTCTATTCCACTCTTATCCATCAAACAAATCAATCAATGGATCTGGATTAACTTTTCGTTCCAATCTAATCCATCAATGGATCTATTTCTACGTGTTGTTCCACTCTTGATGATTTTTATATATATTTTATATAGATATATATATTGCTGTATGATTCTATTTTGATTGCTGTATTTGGTTACATTTTTATTAAAATGACTTGACCGTCACTGGAAGTTAATAATAATAATAATGAGAAGGCACATCCGTTTTCGTCGTATAGTACGTAAAACTACGTCAGATTTCCAGTCTCAGTGGTGACACCTGGCGGCCGCGCGCCTCTTTTAGTTTCGTAAATCTGTGAGCGTCATTTTTAGTTCATTGGCGTTTCGTTTTCCGTCGAAACAACTTGTGCGCAGCTGCTCGGGGTCTACGTCGTTGCTAAAATAGAACCAATTTAAGAGAATATTCAGCGCTACAAAATAACAAAGTCTTGGGGCGAATGTTTTTAAAAGTGAGATGATGGGTATAATGTAAGACTCTTGATAATACACACTACCCTCGTTATTACGCAATCCACAATATTAGCGGTTTTGCCGTTCGGATTTCGGTACGTATTTGAAAAACTGATTTTAACAATTTTTCTGCTAAGAATTATCGTCTTGATTGTAATTTCTGTTGGTACGTGTTAAATATTTAACGGTTTAGCCGTAGAATTTCGTACCACTTGGTGATTTTATTTTCAGATATTTTATTGTACGTCGGTAATATAAAAGCTATACATATTTATGTCTCAGATATTAACAGTTACCTTTTTCAGTAGGACAGGACAAGTCTGTCAGGACAAGTCTGTAAATGCTGTTGGCGCAGCTGGCCCGAGCACGAGGGCTTGTAAACGTGATGAATACATACGTTGTTATAACATTTTGTTTTGAGTGAAAAACACAAGTAGATATACTTGATCAAAGTAAAATAGAAAAGTAAGTACTCTGATCTCTTGCACTAGCTGCTGCGACACTTATGCTGAAATCATGAGATATAACCTTTTCTACCACTGAACAAATGAGTAACGCTAGAAAAAGCTTAATCAAAGCTTTTTGGCTCTTTATACGTGTAGGAAGATAGTCAGAACAACAACTGCTTTTCGCGGGGGCAGACCTCAGCCTAGTCAACAGGTCCATCGAGTGGATATACATACACATTAAGAGAACTCTGGTTCCCAATTATACGTGTGCATATGGTGATCATGCAGGTGAGCACGTAAGTAACTCACCCTCGCGGGGATGCATAGCAACTATTATGGAGGTCAACCCTCAAGTACTTACTACAAGAGCCATTCCTCTAGTGATAAAGGTCTCATTTTCAACAGAGGCTCGCGGCCCAACCGTAAGACTATATGGCGGAGGACGCACAAGTGCTCCCTTAAAGCCTACCTTATATAAATTAAAAACGATTCAAGGTCAGATAGTTTACCATTTCAATTTAAGAATTTTAATCTCAGGGGATCTCCCATAATTGTTTGGTAATGAACACAAGTATTTGGTCTTGCATACACCTGTTTCGAAACCCCCAAAATGAAAAACGAGTCTTCACTAATGCTCATCTAAGCAGACCCATGTGTGGCGGCGGGTGAATCAACACGGCACGGCACTGTCGAAACCGCCGTAAGAAAAAGTATAGCCCTACCCGTTCTGACCCTACGCTGAGAGAACTAATTGAAAATATATGCAAGAATCTAGTTATATTGGAAGATTAAATCTCAAATCAAGCTGCTATGATATGAGTTAAGTAGGGAATTATACAAACAATATTATTACGTCTCTGACCTGTCCGGTTTAAATGAAAAACCGTTCACAATTTCACATAAATATACCTATGGGTATTCTGATATGCCTATGGAGACAAATTGAAAGGCTAATTAAAGCTTAGTAACGGTACGCTAATGGTTTTCTATGAATGCTACTTGAATTAAAAAAAACACAGTAAAAAACAACAACATACCGTTTTTGCTCTTCACAATTTTAACAAACATAATTGCAAGAGAGTTCTATTCACTAGCATTTACGAATATGAAGTTTCCTTAACGAGTTGATTATCCAGTGTATAAATTTTCTGTGAACTACTGTACTTAGTTTTTGTGAAACACGTAATTACTGTGCGATTTTGTCGGTCTTCAAACTTATTATATTTCTATAGTGGGTATATGTTCAGCATCAGCAATGCTGTCCGACCTACCCTACTCGTTTGTTTACAACTAAATTCGACCTTGACATACAGATTCGGTTTTTCGTCACTAACATAAACAGCGAGTCTGTTATAATTGTTTGTTATTATTGAGTTGCTACAATCTCCTGCGATTGTAGAATATAGAAAAACTATATATATATATATATATATATATATATATATATATATATATAGTTTTTCTATATATTACGTTTACCTAGTTAATAATGACACCACATTGGCGCTAGATTAACTGTCTTCGTAAATGGCGACGCCAGGCGATACATATCATACATAACAAACAGGTCTCATTATTATTAGCTTCAGTGACGGTCAAGTCATTTTAATAGCAGCGTTTTACCTGAAATAAAACGCATATTAAAATACTTACCTCACTGAAAGCTAGGCTTTTATCGCTGCCTGGTGTAACTAAGCCAATGTAATAAAAATGGCGCTCAGAGATTTACGAAACTAAAAGAGGCGCGCGGCCGCCAGGTGACACCACTAAGACTGGAAATCTGACGTAGATTTACGTACTATTCGACGGAAACGGATGTGCCTTCTCATTATTATGATTAGCTTTCAGTGAGGTAAGTATTTTAATATGCGTTTTATTTCAGGTAAAACGCTGCTAATAAACTCAAATGTTAATTAAAAATGTCCAATGATGGATTAGCTTATTTTTTAATTTTATTTTATTTATAGTTAAGCTTAATTTATAATTTGTTAAAATTTGCATGCATTTTAAGGCATTTTAGAATAGATAATACCTTTATTTTACATATACTTATGTGAACCTAAATTATGCTCGAGAAATAAAAATATCTTAATCTTTATCTTTAGCCTTGAATAGGTGCGTACAATCTACTAGACTTATTCAGCCTAACCCACAAGAAACAAACGATGTGGAATCAACAAAGCCAGGGTAAAACTTAGGTTATAATAAAGCTTGGTTTATCGGATGTTTATTTCTCAGTTAAATCGAATAAAAACTATACATTGCGATACAATACAAATGTTATTTTTGATTACACGTAAAATAACTAAAACACAGGTAAAATAAAATTATGCTAAAGGTTAAAATTGGCGGTCTCATCGTTAAGAGCGACAAACTCCTTGTTCTCCGGACCCCTGCACAGTGCAGACGTATCAACGCAGAACCAACAATTCGTGACGTGGCTGCGCTAGCTCACTGCCTGCCGTGTTCTGCGTTCCTGGTACCTACTGCAGTAACAAACTATGCCGCTGCAACGCTCTCTTTTTCGACCTGCCCCCGCCCGTCATACAAACTCATTTAACTTCCGAGACGGACATAAGCGGACCGCAGGCTACTAAATCGACAACTAAAATGACTGTCCCTCGTTTAACGCGTAAGCATGCGACGAGTGATTCTTATATGTATGTTATGGTCGAGGAAGCGCCTTTGATATTGTTAAACGGAGTTCTTGAACAGCTTGTGAAAGAGCAGGAAAAGCGATTCCGTGCGATTATGAATGAAGTCCGGGATGGAATTCGTGGCAACACAAAGCAAAATAAAGACATATCTGGTTCGATTGATTTATTCTTCAATAGTATGACGCTATGTTGGCTGGATTTTTTTATATTTGAAGAATTAACATATTATTATAACCTAAAATGCTTCCAAGATCAACTGAAATTGAATCCAACTCGACATGGTCTCACAGCGAGAATTAGATAGATAAAGATATTCAACATTTCAATTTTGGATTATTACCTATCTATACTAATTTGCTGATACTGCTACTTGACAACAGAGGTCGTTACTAGTAATAAAAATACAATGGATAAATGTTCTGGATGTTTTCAAACTCTTCCAAAAAGAGAATACTCAGCTTGTGCTTTTTGTAACAACAAGTATGATACGCTGATGTTTTTTCTATGCGGTTTTACGGGACAATGACTACAGAACGTAAAGCAAAATGGAAATGCCAAGCTTGCTTTTGTAAGACGCCTAATGCTGGTAATTTAAATAGTCCAGTACGTTTTTAAGATCCTGAAATTATTCAACGACAGGATAGTGAAAATGTTATACTAAGGAAAAAAACTTCACGAGAAAACGAGACAATAGCATAGGACGATTTGAGCTTTATAGGCGACACATTTAACGCCCAGGACACATCGAAAATAGCTTCACGCTCTGATTTAACTTTAGAAAATATAAGTACTTTAATGGCATTACAATTGAAGGAAAATAATGCATCAATTATATCAAAAATTCAAGATGTGATTCAAAAAGAAATAAAACAGCAATTATTAACTAAAAAAAAGGAATAATGAAAGATACAGACGCACTATTTGAATTTAATTAAAAAAGAGAGGACAATATACACATATGTGCAATAAATGATAATAATAGAAAACCTTATATGGGAAAATAATAAATTAAAAGGAGAAATAAAAGAAATGAAGACAGGAACCATGGAACCTTTGAGCGTGGAGTCAGGAAATAATAAGAAAAAGGTAGTGTTCTACGGACTCAATGAATTTTATAAAGAGCCTGAAATGGATACACATAATATAATAGCAGAGTTGTTAAGAGATCTGTTGAATATCAACATACAAGGTTATATTGAGGACACCTACAGAGTAGGCCAGAAATACAATAACAACAATAGACCATTAGTTATTGAACTATTTAGCAAGAACATGGTTAAATACATAGTAAACAATAGACAATACTTTCACGGAACGGCTCACAAGTGGTTTATGTCTTTTCTAAGTGGTAGAGAGCAGTTCGTGGAGGTAGAATACTTAAATCCTTTAACTAATGAGATGTCCCATGTAAGATCTGGCAGCATGACAATTACTGCATACCCTGGGGTATACCCCAGGGTAGTACTTTGGGATGTTTTTTACTTTGTTGATTTATGTAAACGATCTCCCCAAGATGATAACAGATCCATGCGTCTTGTTTGCAGATGATATCTCCTTACTTACGGTTTGTAAACGCAACGATAATGTAACTAATAAACTAAATTATATTTTAGACGTAACTACAGCGGCTGAAAGATACACCGGCTAATTTAGAAATCAATTTTAATAAAACAAAGTTAATGTGTTTCCATCCCCATCAAAAAACTGAATTATATCTGGACTACCATTATAATAACGTTAGATTAGAAAAAGGTCAATTAATTTATTTTATTAGGTTTGGTCATAGATTCACATATTCATTGGAAATCTCAAGTAAAAAAAAATTGATCCAAATAATCATCTTTTGTTTATGTACGAATTTTCAGAATTCTTTTTTTAAGCGGATGCCTACACACCAAGACAAACATATTCTCTAGGCTATGCGTTGTATAAAGTTGAATCAGTCAGTCAGTCAGTCACTCAAGCCTTATCTTTTTATATATTAGAAGAACAAGATAAAATAACCATATAAATCAATATTTTTAAGCTTGGTGGGTACGTGCGACTGAATCGCACTATTACATATTCTGTGCATTCATATCAGGGGATATGAATTAGCGATGCCCTCTGTGTGTAGGTACCTACCTAGTGTACAGCTAACTGCGATATGGATGTATAATATACCTAGTTAGGTACTACTCTTAATCGTGGTTAGCTGTTGATGACTAAGAGGTGGTCATGAGTTTAGAGCCTTACTCGCTAGCGTTTACGGTAACGTACCTATTAATATTCGTATGAAAACCTTTACAGCGCGTAAGTAGATAAAGTTTAATTTATAATACTATACGTATGAGGAATTGGCCTTCATCTCACTTGTTCACAAGTAAAAATAAGGCCAAAGGTTTAGGTAAGATGCGCACTTCACCCGTAGTCCTCAATAGTCAACAGCAAGTAAAACTGGCTATCTTACCTCTAAATGTCGGAACACAACTACTACCTACCCAATGTGATTGTTGGTATAGCGACATACTTAGGTAAGATGGTGGTAGCTAGCCAGGCGGACTTAAACAAAGTCCTACCTCCAACCAACACATACAAAACAAAAACAATTAAGTTGCATGGTTTATGCACCATGTAACTTCACAGATTTTTTACCTTTATGTGTATATGTAATATATGTTAAGGTAATGTAGATACCTATCTATGTATAGGTAGAACTGCTGCGAGTTGGTTGGAACCTGTGCTGAGCAAAGTCAAAGTCAAAAATATTTATTCAGTAAGATTTTTTAGGATCACTTTGAATCGTCAAATCTACCACCTGTTCGGAATCGCGACCAGCACACAAGGAGAAAAATTATCTAATACTAATTACTATTTATTCACTGGAGCAAATTCATTTTTTTAATGCCAGGCTTTCTTATCTTCTAGGTAATCTGAAATTTATAATAAGCTTTCCTGGATAGCTTTTGTTTTACAATTTTTTTTTGTAAAGCGTCCGAGAGACGTGCTACGAGACGTGTTAACTTAACACTAAAATGACTATCTGACAGTTAAGAAGCGGCATTATAGGTAGATATTTTTGACACAATTTCCTAGATAGTAGAATTTCGTTTAGGCTATTCTGTCCGCATTATAGGTAGGTTTTCTTGACACAATTTTCTAGGCAGTAGAATTTCGTTTAGGCTATTCTATCCGCATTATAGGTACATATTCTTGACAAAATTTCCTAGATAGTAGAATTTCGTGGTCCCTGAGGCAAGTGTTAACATTGAATTACTTGCGACCGACCAATATCTAGGGCTGGTACATCTGCACTATATTTACTCAAATGGCCAGTTACAAGGGTGACCAAACTTTCTGGGTCAAACTTTTTCAAAAACGATGGAAAAACCTGGAGTTAGTTTTCGGCGTCTGTTTTTTTAGAAGAAATTGGCACAACCTCAAGGTTTGGAGGCACTTGCAGACAATTTACAAGATGGTCCAGGACGGAGCTCACCCAGAGAGCACTGGCTCTCCTTAGGGGCGGTGAGGTCCAGCTCGGCGTGGGGTGGTGGCTCGCCAGGCGGGTCTTTGCAGGTGCTACCCAGAGTGGTATATAACCGCTAACAAAAAAAATAACATTTCAAGACATTAATTTAACACAGCGCCACCTTACCCCCAAACAAAGCAAAGCTTGTAATATGGGAGCTGCATTACCGATAAAAAACTTCTGCTTATACCGATTTTTTTAAAATATGTACATACTTATCATAGAATCACATCTCATTAACAGCCCATTAGATTCCACTGCTAGACAAAGCCTCCAAAGCTGGAGGGTTTTGCAATAATAAACTCGCTTGGCAGCCGGATTGATGATCGCTGTAGAAGGGTCTGGTGGAATTCCTTAGTCGGCTTTTACGACATCCATGGGCTGAGTTGGAGGGGTCGATTGTTAAGCTGCGACCTCGCATCGGCACAATAAATATTTGAGTACCTATTACTCAACGTCACTTGAATAATTTTTTTTTCATAGTATATTTTGAGTCAGTCTTATCTAGGGAGAAAAAGTATAACTTTTTAAAGATCCATTTATGGTGGTCTCCTTAGAATTCAGTTGAAAATTGAGGTCAAGTCCCTTGACACTGGCAACCCTAACAAGCTCTGAGTCCTGTGGGACCGACTGTTATAATTGTGAGTGTCGGCAGCGAATTAATTCTCAACTTGGTTTCGCGCAAAATAAACTGAGAGTTGTAGAAGTGACATTCCTTTTGTACATTCTACAAATTACTTTTATAACTATTAACCGCCTCTGTGGTCTACGGGTTCGATTCCCAAGGGGAGTACAATATTGTGCTTGGTTTGATTAGTGGTAGGACTTTGTTTAAGTCCGCCTGTCTAGTTAGTACCGTCTTACCTAATTCTGTCGCCAAAACAACAATTCTTAAATTGTTGTGTTCTGACATTTAGAGGTAAGATAGCCAGTGCCTCTGTTTATTGAAGATTCCGAGTGAAGTGCGCTTCCACCTTGCCTAACTTACACCTTGATAACTTGAAAAATCATTTGAGATGAAAGCCAAGCACATCCCCGTTCTACAATTAAAAAAAAATCTTTCGTATCCTATACCTTATATACGTTGTTTGTGACTCCTGCTAAGCGGCTGGATTGATTTTGATGATTTTTTGTGTTTTTGAGTGGGTTGCTTGATGGTTTAGATTTACAATTGGGCATGGTAGGTAACAAAATCTCTGTTTTATTTAAATTTTAATTATTAATTAACTCCTTACCTTACTGCAAAGTTTTATTATATAAGAATAATGATTACTATACAAAATATATATATTTATAAGAACGATCTGCAATGGAGAGCAAAATCGTGAAAATACTTTAGAATAAGGTAAAGTGAAGTCTCCTAAGCGATAGGACAACTCATTGTATATACTCGTATTTGTGAAGTTAACCCTGTAACATTTATTTATTTAAGGAATTCCAAATTCAAATTTAAACAGCTATTTACTCATGCATTTGTGTTTCGAAAACCGTAATTCATTTGTTTTTTTCTCTTTTGCTTTTTTTTTCTGCGTCATATGTACATTATTGGAAGTTTGCGCAATTTCCACGTTGTTTTTACTGACGTCTACGGCGTAAACTTTTCGAGTTTATGAACAGACGTTGCTAGGGTTTCTCGGAAAGTTTATAAGCTCATTTTGTCACGTGGTCTTGCTTAAAAGAAACGTGATAAATTAAGTTCAGCTTTGAGACGAGAAGTTTACAAACATTTGCCAATAATTACCTCGAGGTCTCTTTGCCTCAAGTTTGTCAAAAACAAGTCGACGCCATACAAATGGTGTAAACTTTAAATTTCAACACAACATATTTTCGTATTTCACAAAATGGAAAACTTAAAATATCGCATTATTTACGAGTACGAGTTCCACCGTGGCACCAGTGCTGCAGAAACGGCTCGAAGGATTAATGATGTGTATGGTGGTGGTGTCGCAAAAGAAAACACGGTGCGTTTTTGGTTTCAACGCTTTCGTTCTGGAAATTTCGACCTGCAGAACAAGCCCCGTGGACGGCCGGAGACCAAGGTCGATAATGATGAATTGAAGGCTATTGTGGAAGCAGATCCATCGCAAACCACATCACAGTTAGCTGCAGGCTGCGGTGTTAGTGACAAAACCGTTTTAATCCACTTGAAGCAAATTGGGAAGGTGAAAAAGCTTGAAAGGTGGGTACCTCATGAATTGAGTGAAGCAAACCGACAAACGCGCGTCGACTGCTGCGTTACATTACTCAACCGGCACAATAATGAAGGAATTTTAAATCGGATCATTACATGTGATGAAAAGTGGATCCTGTACGATAATCGAAAACGCTCATCGCAATGGCTGAACCCTGGTGAACCAGCAAAATCTTGCCCCAAGCGAAAATTGACTCAAAAAAAGTTACTTGTAAGCGTTTGGTGGACTAGTGCCGGTGTCGTACACTATAGCTTTCTTAAATCTGGTCAGACGATTACGGCTGATGTCTATTGTCAGCAACTGCAAACCATGATGGAAAAGCTCGCTGTTAAACAACCGAGACTTTTCAATCGCTCTACGCCACTGCTGCTTCAAGACAACGCTAGACCACACACGGCCCAACAGACGACTACTAAATTAGAGAAGCTTCAATTGGAATGTCTAAGACATCCACCGTACTCTCCGGACCTTGCTCCAACAGATTACCATTTTTTTCGAAATTTGGATAACTTCTTGCAAGGAAAAAAAATCAATTCCGATGAGGCAGTCCAAACCGCTTTCAAAGATTTCATTGATTCCCGTCCGAATGGTTTTTTTAGTAAAGGGATCAATGAACTACCTATAAGGTGGCAAAAGTGTATAGATAGCAATGGTACATACTTTGATTAATAAAATATATTTTAATATGAAAAAATTGCCTTTATGTTCCTCCCATACAAAACGCCAATTTCATATGTAAGGACCTATACATACCGACAATCTACCACAAATCTATATACCCACATAAAAAGTCTATATCACAAAAAACTGCTTTTATCACCTACTTATACTAACTATAAATTATCATTCACCACCACGTATGATTTTAAATCACACACAAATACCCATGTATGAATATGAATGAATATATTATATCTCCACTGATATATAAAACTCGTACCGTAGATTCATATATACTTAATATAATGCCTCATTTCTTTCAACTACCTTGAAAATAATTATCAATTCTCACGAAAACTTGAGAGACAATACCAACAAACTTCATGGTGTCGCTTTTGGGTGGTTGGTGTGCGCGCGTATAATATCAAATATTTTTTTCCCAAACGCGCCAAAAAGAGTAGTATAACTTAAAAAAAATCACTAGCCCTTCATAAATGTTCTTACATTGTGTTGTGTTCTTACGTACATTACCCTTATTCTGAGGCAGTTGCGTACATAGCCGAAATTCAGTTCTATACCGCAGTAAAGCCGCGCGTTCACAGCAGACGATGCTTTGTTGTCAGTAAACATACACGTGAGACAACGCTTAATATTTTAGGCGAGTGTACTCTAGGTACCAGTAGGCACCTATGCAAGTATGCTCTACTTTAGTACCTAGGTCTAAGTGCGCTGAGCAGATTAAATTGGTGCGTTAGAGGTCGCCTTGAACCTGCCTTTACAATAAAGTACATTATAATAAGGCCATGGCTTGAGAAATTTGAATGGTAGGTAAGTTCGATTAAAAATATATTTAGTAATATTTATTCAGTATAATCGAATAGGAATTTTGAGCTTTGAGACCAAGTGGGTATGGGCCTGCCTTAGACATATACATAGACATAAATTTATTTACTTTTATATGTACACATTAACAGTACGAAATTGACAGACAGAAAAACACGAGTATTATGTAAATACAGTTAGTGGTGTGTGCTACAGCAGCAAATGGGACACAACTCAGCATTATGCCTCACTGCACAGATCAACGCTGATACTCTGCTGTGACCCAGCTCAGTCAATCGACCTCATGAAGTGATGGAACATTGGATATCAATAATATCATAGCAAAAATGTATGAAGGGCAAATCTATTACATATAAAACTAGTGGGTCTGTAAGAACGTAGACCTCGCGAGCCCTTATAACTATGCAATAACCGATGCTTTCCTCTTTCACTTTTCCTTTTAGACTTTTGAGCAAAAAGAGGTAAAAGCTTTTAAGAAGTGATTACTCGTGTTCCTCTGATCTTAGGCGGTCATATCTGATGTCTACGAGTTCGTCTCGCAAAGGCGGAGAGACTGCATTATCTGATTGGTATACGTAGGTATCAATTTTCGGCCGGCATGTCTTTAAAACCAAAAGCCGAATAGCATGTTTCACTGGCCAATATTTTTTATCTTGTACGTCGGGGAAGCGCTTGGCTTTCTTCTCATCTAGTTTCTAGCTATGATAAGGCTGAAATTCGTAGCGCAATTCACCCGGAATCAATAAACTAATGAGCTGGCTATCTTACCTCTAAATGCCGGAAAACAACCATTTAGAATGATTATGACGACAGAATTAGGTAAGATGGTGGTAGCTAGCCAGGCGGACTTCATCAAAGTCCTACCACCAACCAAACCACGCACAACATTGTACCCCGCTGGGGATCGAATTCAATTCAATTCATTTATTTAAACCGTAGGAACACAAGGAACACTTAGTTTCGTCAACAAATCAGGAAAAAACAACGCATGACAACACCAATGGGGTAGGCGGGGAGACTGCGGGGACGCCCGAACCCCACGGGAGTGGCCATCGGGTCCTCTCAACCGGTCGCCAACCGGCACGATGGAGCACTCCGGGATTTTTCGCAAGGCGGCGGGGCAGCCTTTCACGTGTGGCTGGCACGTTACTTGGGCCCCGTACAACCTGCGGTCGGCCACCGGAGAACCGTGCTTTGGATCCCGCTACCCACCGCACCTAGTCTCCCGGTACAGCTTCAACGTCGTTACTCCCTTTCTACTCCGACACTGTAGTGCAAGAACTAAACTGATCCGTACTCTCTCGGTTGGTTCATGGCTACACCGACCTGCGTACCGGGGCCCAATTCTACTAAATCAATTGTTTCACAGTGACAATGATTTCATCGTAGAATGGCCATCATTGATGCCTTTTGGTATTTTGCTAACCCAACCTATTTTCTATGACTGTCATTGAATTGCCTTTAACGGTCATTGAAAAAAGAGAGTAAAATTTTCGTATTCTGTCAATGACAATCAATGACATAGCAATTGCTAGCGATAGTGGACAATATTTGGTATTCTGCAATTTTTGACAATTCTTCCAATCGTAATTTCGTCTATGAATTAGTCATAATGGTATCAGAGTGCAAAAGTTGCTTTTTACGTATAACAGGTGGAGCAGTGCAGCAGGATATTGTTGATAGGTGATGGACAGGAGAAATTCAATGCAAATGTATAAATATAATTTAATAATTTACTTGTGTAAGTATTTCCTATTATGTAACATATACAGAGGTGACGGTAACAACTTCTTTAGGTGGACGGTTCCAGTTTCGTTTTACTCTATTGCAGAGAAAACGGTGTGCAGCGTTCATGGTCTTCTTGTTATTTTTTTATCAATTTATTACATTTATTCAATAAATTAAACTAACTAAGTACAAAGGAATCAGTCAGATTACCTAAGGACCGTTACAAACGGCCTATATTTATTTTATTTGAATTAACTTGATTTAAAATTCTTGCAGGAAAATGCTGTGCAACGCGTCGCGACTCCAAAGACCTTATTTGGGGTCAGAAGTAGATATCACCCGCCGACGTCGACATCGTTGTCGTTTCTAAGTTTAAAGATAATTATGTATGAGAGTAATAAATAACATCACCATCATTGAAGTTTATTTACTTCCGCAATCTTGATTAATAGCATAGAAAATACCATTTGTAAGTAATGAAGTATGTTTTACTCACTAACCTTTTGCGCCATAATACTCATAAGTTGACCGAGTCTGTCTGTCAGGAGTATCAGCACAAGCTGCCCAAAGCTACCTTGAGGAATTGTGGCCCTTGCTCCTGTGGACGTGCTTGCTCCTGTGGACGTGACCAAGCACCAACCACCACTTCCTAGACTCGTGGCACTCTAAGAAATCAAAGAAGGTTTCAATATGCACTATGTGTAAGCCGCTACTAGAGCTGTGGTTCTTCAGATATATCCTGAATTCTCGAGAGAAAATAGTTGAAATAATAAACAATGAAAATATTTGTTTGTTTTGCATATTTATTGACTTGTTAGTTAACATGACGTTGACAACTTTAACTAAAGTATATTGTCTATGTAATTTAAGGTCCATCTTGCGCGTAATATTGTGATTTAGATGCGTTGGCAACACCGGCAAAACCAGTGTCATTGGAAGTCATAGTCAGAGATAAACTATGTCATTGAAAATTTAGCAGAATACCAAAATAACAACAATCTTAATGATCAACCAATAGCATGGTGCCACAATGATTATTTCCTAAAAAATAGCAGAATTGCCTACCCGGAACACGACTAGGTCGTTTGGCGGCAAGGCTTATATCGGTGGGTGGTGACAAGCCGCGGCCAAAGCCTACCACCAGAAAAATGAAATTTGAAATGAAAAAACAAAAAATTGATGTAAAATCTTACACAGTTTCCATCAAAACTCTTATTACACTTTTGTAACCTCTATGCTGTGACTTGTAATTTATCCTTGTCACGCGTATTATATTTGTGAATATCACTTTGTTTTTTATACAAATTAAGTTTCCGTACAAACATAATATTTTCATATATATAGAGACTAGGAACTGTCATGAATCCCTACATTTTAAGTTATATATCGCACGTATGGCTCTCTTTTGTAAAATAAATACCTCATCAATAGCACTAGCACCCCATAACAGAATACCGTAGCTCACAATGCTATGAAAGTACGCGTAGTATACGAGTCTGGTAGTATTGATGTCAGTGAGCCGTCTAACCTCACGTATTGCGTAGCAGGCCGAACTTAACTTCCCTCCCATCGCAGAAATATGGGAACCCCACTGGAGCTTACTGTCTAAAACTATGCCTAAGAACTTTGTGTAGTTATTTACTTACTCAAACATTTATTCAATAAAAAGTACAATTAAACTAACTATGTACAAAGGAATCAGTCAGATTACCTAAGGACCGTTACAAACGGCCTATAGGTAACTCAACTGTTCCAGACCAGTACCAGACGGAAGCGTGCCCAAGACACTGGCTGCATTGCCACGCTGAATAGCTATGCTAATTCGCTGGCCTAAATAAGAGCCAGCCCTTGGGTCACGTGTCGCCTCAATCAAAAGCCCCGCAATATTTTTGAAAACCCGGAGGGCACCGGCTCCCCACTTTACTTACTTTAGTCCACATTGTCGATGTTTGTTCCCGTTGTTGTAACACTTGGGTGTGTTTCTTTTACATTGGGTAAAGTGAATTTTACTAATTTTGTTTTTGAGGCGTTCAGTACAGAATCCAGGACCTCTGCATCTGATACCAGTGTGGATCCGGTGATAGACCTCAGCGGTTAATAAGTATTCCGCTAAGCGGTGATGGACTTCTAGATGATACTCTTTTGATCCTTGATCAAAACAATCAAATCAAATTAATCAATCAAATTATTTATTTAGACACAAACAAAGAAATTAAAACATTTTCAATTCAATCTACCATAAAGTGGAACATAAAATCATTGTTATAGATAAAATATTGATTTGGTTAGCATCAGATGACTAAGCTAGACGGAAAGCCTGTGTTATAGTCATCTGCACTCCCCTAATCTGTGACTCAGATTAAAGTTAATTTCAAGGAATGTAAGTAGATTCAATAAAATAAATTATAATTAAATGTGTGACATGTTGTTTGTGTGTGTGTTGTTTGCGTGCGTGCGTGTATGTGTGTGTGTGTGAATGTGTGATATAGGATTGTTGAAGTAAGTATGTCATTTGTATTAGAATTGATAATATTATAACATTGTCAGACTATATTACGTTTAAAAAAAAAAAATGTAGGTAGGTGGTATTATTTATATTTTTGTATTAATATCGTAAAGTAAAAATAATTATTGTTAGTCATTGTGAAATTATGAACAAGTTCTCAGTACAATCGTATGTGTATGTGCGAAGTATCTTTATAAGGTGTGATTTCAGCTCAAACGTGCTAAAGTTAAGAATGGAGCCATTTTTTGAGATTTTGTTGTATAAGAATGCACCTAGAAAACAGTAGAATTTATGGATGAAATTTGTTTTAAAATGTAAGCCATTAAAAACTATGTCTGTGCGACGTTTATTATTACGACCACTAGCAGTTGCTAGTGGTCGTAATTTATGTTGTTTCACAACATTCACATCAAAACAGTGATGAGAAGTGAAGCTTCGCACTGCATAAAGTCGTGAGTCTATATTTTTGGATAGATGACTGATGCTGCTTCCACGGAACGTTGAAGAGATAATTTAAGATTTTAATAATAAAAACAATAACCGTTTGAGTTCGTGTACGAGAAAGCTGCAGGACGTTTCAAATAGTCCAAAGAACGCTCAGACATTTCCTTCTGGGAAATTATATTCATCTTGCAGCGTTCCTTACTGTTCTAGAGTTTCTAAAGGTCTCGCGTTTCTAGACAAATGTTTTAACTCACCGTAAACGTAAGCGTTGTGTATAAATAAAAGTATTTTTTCCCGGCACACCACTAAGAGTGCAGGTGAGGTAGCAATGCCTTGAATAAGAGTAGCCCAAACTAGAAGCGATCATTGTCAGGGTAAAAAAAAACTACTATTTGGGTGATGAAAGGTGCAAAACATGCCAATAAATAATATCAATTTAAAGATTAAAAAACTATTATAAAGCGAAAGTTTTAGTAAAATCATGAAGTTTTATATAATGCAACAAGGTTTTAGTTTTTGCAACATTCAACTAGTTTATTTTATAATCCAAATGGAGTAATGGATCATTTTATTGCAAGTTGCATGGAACTTCGTCTTAATCGATCTTAATCTTAATCGTTTGATTGTTGCCTTCAAGTTAGTTGTAGGAACGCATATTAGAAAATAACGAAGGAATAGACTATACAAGGATAGAGAGTAGACCGTAGTGTTGAAATTAAATTCTCTTATTTTTAACCACCCCTGTGGTCAAGTGGTTCACTTCCCGGTGTCAGATCCAGAGTTTCTGGGTTCGATCCCCAGGGGAGTACAATATTGTAGTTGGTTTGAGCGTTTCCGGCTTTAGGAAAAGACGGGTTCGAGTCCCGTCGCGGGATGTGAACTTTTGTGTCAGCAATCACTTGAAATACAAAAAAATAAATTTCATCTCACCTTAGTATGTCGCCATAACAACAATGTTTAACTGTTGTGTTCCAGCATTTATAGGTAAAATAGCCAGTTCCACTGACTGTTGACGATTCCGGGTGGAGAGCCACCTTCGGAATAATCATAACTGGAAACCAGATGAGAATAAAGCCAAGCGCTTCCCCGTCATTCGAGAAAAAAATGATCTGCTGTTGACCACAAAACTTGCATAGAAACTTTTTTTTTATTACTGTACGACTGGTAAGCACTTGGCCTTCATCTCACCTGGTTACAAGTTGAGGTAAGGCCGAAGGTGGAGGCGCCCGGAACCCTCAACAAACTGAGGAACTGGCTATTTTACCTCTACACAACAATTCCAGAATTGTTTTTATGGCGACTGAATTAGATAAGATGGTAGACAGTCGGACTTAAATAAAGTCCTACCACCAACCCAACCAAGCATAATATATTGTATTCCCCATGGGGATCGAACCCGGGACCTCTGGACCTGTAATCGGTGGGTTGAACCACTAGACCACAGAGGCGGTTAATTCATATTTAATTCAGGGACTTATATCCAGATTTACATTTAAGTTTCACTTTGCGACTCCGCCATACCAGTCTCCTTTACGCTTAGGTACTCTTAAACCATTAAGGTTCTCTGAACTTGGTTCTTATGGTCCACGAGTTATTTATTTCCATGTTATGTTTTTTAAAACTCTACGAACTGGAGACGCCCGAAAATAGATATATTATAACGCTAACGTTTACACGAAAGTTTTGTCTAGGACCAAGGAATCCGGAACACAAAGGCAAGTAATGTTGGAAATTAATGCAAACATCGATGCACTTTCACAAATAACTCGAAAGGTTCTCCATTCTCCATTTCAGCTTTGACAAAAATGCTTTCGTATGCTGTGCTCCTCTCCAGGTGGCCTACCATCACATAATTAGACGCCATTCATTTCCGGTGCATTTCAGTGTAGGTTCCTAAATTGGATCGCTCAATTTGGTACCATGACGTCTATACAGCTGGTTAGCGTTTGAATTGTTGAATGAAATTAATTTTGTCTCTGGTCTAAGAATACGTCCTGAAATTAAATCAGGCAGTTCTTTCAGTATATTACGGCTGCTTAATTGAATGAATGAAATCTTTGTTTGCGATTCAAACCGCTCGTTTAGAACTGAACCTACACTGAGACGCTTATGCAACGTCGTGGTACGAAATAGCAATGCAGCTCAGTTTATATCGTCAGTTAAATCGCAATAAGACTTCATGGTACGGCCCCAGGTCACATTTCTCAACCGATTCTCTTGAAACTTTGTGAGTATAATCTATAAGGAAATTGAAAAAATTGGAAATTATTTTAAGAAATGGGAGTTGAAAACCTAAAAGACATATTTCAGCCATTTTGAGAAATGTTAAGAATTTCACAAAACTTTTTGTTACCCTTGTAAAGACACACAACCGCTAATCGCCCATCGGTAGCAATGGTTAGATTTAAATATATATACTTGTCAGGACTTTAATTACACACAGCGGCATCTACGTCCAAACTGAGCTATGAGGCTTGTTAACCAACTGAGCTATGAGGCTTGTTAACCAACTGAGCTATGAGGCTTGTTAACCAACTGAGCTACGAGGCTTGTTAACCAACTGAGCTATGAGGCTTGTAAACCAACTGAGCTATGAGGCTTGTTAACCAACTGAGCTATGAGGCTTGTTGATTTGACAACAACACTGGCCCAACCACAATGGTTTCCGCAACCGTTCTCCTATGCCATTGGACTGTTCGTCGACAGGACGATTCGGTTGCTAATACGTTGCGCTTTCTCGGGCTTAAAGACTTACCGATATAATCCTGGAGCCTTTTAATTTTGATCGCCTCACCAAATCTATGAAACTCCTTCTTCTGCGAATCGAGGAGCAAAAACGGCTCAAAAGACTGGTGGACTGAACAAATCAAGATTATATTTAAATAGCGTATGCTCGCGGCTTCGCCCGTGTTGTATATCCAGAGTATGAAACAATTTCATACTAAATTTCATCCAAATCCGTTCAGCCGTAACAAACGTACACACTACTATAATTCTTATTAGTGTGATATACATATTGTCGCTGACTGTGGGCCTCGTAAATAAGTCCAAGCGAGCTATGGAGAGAGCTATGCTTGGTGTCACTACGTGATACAATCCGAAATGTGGATATCCGTAGGAGAACTACCGACATAGCCCTTAGAATTGTTGCTGGGGAGTAAAGGTTCTCACATAGCGAATACGATTATATACGAAACGGAATGTGGGGAGACTTGATGGACTAATGACATTGTGGCGGTTGCGGGGAGTCGATGGATGGAGGTGGCGCAAATAGTGTGGCGTCGATTGGGGATATGTTCAGCAGTGGAAGAATGTAGGCTGAAATGATGTTGATAATGATGATAAAAACATTATGGTGGTTCGGTACCTAATAACAACATTGAGTTTCAAACATTGTTGTTAATATAATGTTGTTAAGATACGTAAATTAAATTAAATTAAATACGTTTATTAATCCAGACATTATATATTAATTCAGATTGAGTAGACATACATGGTCGAAAATATAATATTATTTTTCACATAGGTACACAAAATACAATTAATTTAGTTTATGTAATAAATTTGTTTAGCGCAAGGGTTTATAAGACTAGACATCCAGTGCCTTTGCAGGCTACTGCAATGTCTGTCTGCCAGAACACAAAGCAAGCTATTGGTGGTGCCCAGCATCCTGTGTCTGACGGATGTTGTTTTATACAGAATAACAGCGAAGAAGTCTTTACGTGCCTGACGCACTACAGTATCTGGGCAGCCTCACCAAAGCCCTAAACAAATTATTATAATAATTTGTTAAGTGGCCTTTAGGTAGCCTTTAGGTAGTGGTGATTTTAACAACTATGAAACCACGATGTGTTTCAAAGCCATAATTAAAAAAAAAAACTACAATATACATACTACATAATACTACATACGTAACTCAGAGCAATCCTTAAAAAATGTTTGTTAGTTTTTGTTTTCGATAACGAATACTTGCTTGCCTACCATAATAATATTAATTGTAGAAACTTGGATAGCGTCAAGTCGCAGACTGCCTGACCTTGCAAATCGATAATAATCGTTTAATGGAAACATTATTGGATTGATGAAGCTCTTGACTTAACGGCGGTAGCGCCCATTTGAAAGCTCAGCTTTATCATTAATTCGGCTTAAAGCTATGCAAAGACAGACTCGCGAGGTCTACAGCTCACAGAGATACTATTATATAATTTTTAACTATGCTGCCTAACCTTACATAATTATGATAATTCTTCCCTCGTTTATGTTTATGTTGCTTGTGTCATTATAATTTTGATTGTAAGAAGAAACGTAATAACATGATTGTTGCTCCTGTTCTATTGATAACATTGCTTGTTTAAAAGTGCAGTCGGCTCCCAGACTAAGGCTTTGCCTTGTCTAGGGAAGGAGAGGAAGAAGGGGGGACAAGGTGTGAGGGGGAGGGGTTCTCTTCATTTATATAAGACATTGTGTTGCGAAGCTCGTTTGCGGAATTGTTTTAAAATAGAATAAAACGACGACCCGCTCAATCGAAGCAGCGAAGGAACAATTTGAAAAATATTTGGTTGACTGAAACGATATTAACGGGACCTCAGTCGGTAGTAGCTCTGCCTTTTGCTCTGTAGGTTGTGGGTTCGCATCCAGGATAAAATGCATTTAAGCTTATCTGGGCAAGCGTTCGGTGGTGGAATTTTCTTGATTACATCAATCAAGCCTACGTCGTAAATCAAAGTCAAAGGTTAAATTGATTTATTCACTAAGATTTTTTAGAAGCATTTTGGCAAGAACTTTGTTCTAGATCGTTTTTTAACCGACATCAAAAAAGGAGGAGGTTCTTAATTTGGTTGTATGTTTTTTATGTTTTTTACCTCAAAACTCCCGTCATTTCTCAAGCGATTTGATTTTGTTTGAAATGATATGATTCCAGATTATAGAGTTTTTTTTTTCTTTAAATAAGAAAACAGGATAATGGGAACAAAACCGCGCAGTGCACACGCATGTAGCGACATATTTTCGACAACCGGTTAACGCGAAAGAGTTTTACGTTATAGTACAAATACTTATTTGAGTGTGAGTACCTTCCACCCATTTTAAGTGACTCAGAATAAAATGTCGTCAACTCCCGTTAAAGGATCGTCATCGGGTGGAAAATGTGACAATGATTTACAAAAACGAGACAACAAACGCAAAAAACCTGATTGCGATATTCTGGATTCCATTAACTCGCTAAACTGGCTAAAACTTGGGTGTTGTATCATATAGTAAGTATGTATTTAAAAAAAAAGTATTTAAGTATTCTATCCGTAATCTAGTTCCCATATTACAAGCCATGCTTAGTTTGGGGCTAGATGGCGCTGTGTAAAATTTAATGTCCTGAAAAAAAAAAAAAAAAACCAGAGTTTGAATAAATCAATGAATGCTTTACGTGGTGACATGAACAAGTAATTCTCGGAAATCAGCTGTTCCATGAATACTGTTAGGACGGAGCTTGTTAGTCTCAACGCAAGTACTAAACTAATTCAATCTGATTTAGACTCCATACGAGCAGAAAACTTAGTGACCAGTCGAAAAGTCCAGACTCTGGAAAGTCTAACCTCAACCATCTCAGAAAATGTACCCGGGCTCCAGTCCCTGTCACGTTTCACCTCAGATACAGTTTAGGCTATCTGTATTTATCTACGTTCCCATTATTGCGTAGATGTTTCCCAGAACCCCGTATTATAGCACCTTCACACGTCTCTCAAATAAGGTTTCGTAGACGTCGTGGTGTCGTAGGTTTTACAACGAAAAAAGCTAAAAATAAGATATTTTTGAAAAAATAAATGGAACCGATTTTACCATTAAAAACTTAAAAATAACTCTTAGTTCATATAATTTTAAGGCGGTGCCACACACTAATATATTATAAACATGTTGTTTTGCATAGCAATTCGGAACTTCAAATTATATGGATTATTACCATATTACCATTAGAGTTATTTTTAAGTTTATAGTGGTGAAGTCGGTTCCTTTTTTTTTTAAATAGCTTGTGATAATGACAAAAGCCCCTGCGTCTAGAAAACCTCAAACCATCACGTTAATCGTAATCTCCGTCTAGTTCCCATATCACAATATAACTTGAATTATACACAATATAAAATTTGACTAGTTTTTAAGTTTTTGTGTAGTTTAAAACTAAAAACAGATTTTTTATCCATAGCCATACAACGATAATTTCAAAAGTGTATTAGGTTGTACATGGATTGTGCTTAGCATCGGTACATCGTGTTGAAAAACCTGCCAAGAGCGAGATAGACTCGCACACTAGGGTTCCAACTTCCAACAACCTATATTATATTAAAATAAAAAGTGTAAAAACCATTTTATCTTGTGTTTGTGAACAATTGTAGGTCCATGGCGCGGACGCGGATTTCATTTATTCGCGCCTTTTTCCAGACGCAGATTAAATTTCTTAAATAACACAATATTTTCTCGAATGCAGTGAGCTCGGTCTATGAGCGGATATTACCGACTCAGGTGAGTTATGAGCTGCCTCCCTCCACCGGTCACAGACGCAGGTGTCGGGAATTCCTTTCTAGAATTAATGTTAGTTTCGTAGCTGCTGTTGTCTTTTATTTATTTATTTGGTAGAGAGCTGTTGCCCGTGACCCAGCTATAAAAATACTAAAATCTTAACAACTTTGCTTTATTAAGAAAAAAAACCGCATTGCACCCGTTAACTTGAGGCGTATAGGTGTTATGCCACGCTTGCCGTAATTTCAACGGCAGCCTTACCCTATAATCGGAACACAGCAATGCTGCTTGGTGGTCGAAATAGGTATAGTGGTAGTACTTCCCTGGTCGAGCTCTTTCGCACGAGAATAGGTTCTCAATTCGTCGGAATCATTTTTTTTATGTATGTTCCCTGATTACTTGAAGACGCCTGGACCGATTTGGAAAATTATTTATTTGTTTGAAAGGGCATATTTTACAGGTGGTCCCTTTGACATTAGGTCAGGATCTGGTAATGGGATCCTGGAAAAATCGAGGGATCTTTTCGAATATTATAGGCACACTTGAAGCAATTTGGGTGTATTACCTCAAAAGTTAGGAAAAATCGGACTCCATATTGGATCACGCGTCACTCTGTCTGTCTGTCTGTCCATCTATCATCAAAATAATTGGGAAAAATACGTCATACAGGTAAACGAAATTGTATCATATTCTACATCGAAGTCGTTTTCTTTTTAAGTTTTTAAAACGTAATTATTTGTATATCGCGAAAAGGTAATATATTACATAGGTATTTTAAGAGTAGTAGAAGCCCCTAGTGAAAGGGCTCGTCCGGAGAATTACTACCACTTTACTTATTTCAGCCGCTAAGCAGCATTGCTGTGTTTCAGTTTGAAAGGTTGCCGGTGAAATTATGGGTACGTGAGGCTTAACACCTTTATGCCTCAATTTGACGGTCGCAATGCAGTGCCGTGTAGGCTATTTTCTTTGTGGATATGACCTATGCAGTAAGGTTATGTCATAGGCAAGAGTACACTTAACACCAGGTACGCTACTTGCTTGTCCCGTCTCCTAGTAGTATACAAAAAAATTCGGCCATATTACCATCCAATACCATTACATGAAGTATGTGCCTAAAAAAACCTATTTATCAAAATACCGAATTGAAATAAAGTAACGGCTCAGTTGGTAGTAGCTCTGCCATCTGCGCTATAGGGTGTGGGTTGGATTCCCACCCAGAACAAACATTTGTGTGATGAATATTGATGGTTGTTCTTTGTTTGGGTGTTGTATTTTGTGATAAGTATGTATTAACAAATCAAAAAAGTAGTAAACCAGTTCCCATATTACAAATTTTGCTTAGTTTGGGACTAGATGGCGCTGTGTAAAATCTGTGATATCTGTGGGTCTTAGAATAAGTTTCATAACATCTGTAACATTTTCTAGAGTTATCTAAAATACAATTTAATCATAATATTAATAAAACCTTACAAGATCAATTTTCCTCAAAAAATCCTCAATTTTGTATTGTTTCATTTTCTATCACAAAAAGTGAAAAGTAGAGTGTTTAATTCGAGCCCTAATCATTCATTAGCACTCGATTTCCCTATCCTCCCTCGCCGGTAGTCTGGAGTGCAACCTCGTATACAATGGCTCGTTTTAGTCCCTTGAGTAATTATCCCAATCTACTATTTTGTACCCACTTCTCCATTATATATACTATACTACTACATTGCCGAATCTCACAATCCTACGTACTCGAATTAATCCTGAAAAGGGCACTGAAGTTTTATCTTAGTGTATAAATAAACCGAATAATTGTAAGTATTCCTCCAACTTTGTGAAAATCGAAGTTATTTCGGACCGAAAACTCGCAACCACCCATCGAAGTCCAAACAAGTTGCAACTATCGAGTCGGCTCCAACTTCTACAAATAAACTGGAACTAGCTTTATCTTCTACGAGTGCAGAGCTCCATCACTCCATCATCACACTCCGAGAAGTCCGCAGCAGGATTTGGCCTTCCCAAAAAATAGCAATGACCTTAGGCAGGTCACAGTTTCATTTATTTACCGCCATAAAAAAAACATGCTCACGACCTTTTTCCCTGCGAAGATTCATCTTTTCCACCATGGGTTCTTGATCGTTTAGTCTTTTTTTAACAGGCTTAAAAAAAAAGGAGGAGGTTCTCAATTAATCTTTTTTTTTATGTATCTATGTTCCCCGATTACTCAAAGACGCCTGGGCCGATTGGGATAATTATTTTTTTGTTTGAAAGGGTATACTTTTCAGGTGATTCTATAGTCATCAGGTCTGGTGATGGAATCCTGGAGAAATTGAGGGAACTCTTCAAATATTATAAAGACACAGTTCAAGCGATTTGGGTGCTTTACCTCAAATGTAAAAAAAACACGGACCCCATATAGAATCACGCGTCTTTCTGTCTGTCTGCCCGAAAAAAATACGTCATATAGGAAACGATTTTATTTTCAGATTCTTCATGGAGTCAGTTTTCTTTTCAGTTTTTTTATACGTATAATTATAGTCATTAAAATACCAAAACAGACAATCAGAATTATGTGGTCTAGTGGTTCGCCTACCAGTAGTAGATCCAGAGGTACTAAGTTCAATCAACATGGACATATTGTCTTATTGAGCTTTGATTGGTGCTAGGACTCTGCTTAAGCCCACCTTTCTAGCTACCACCAATTTACCTCAGACTGTCGCCATCACATCAATTCTGAAATTATTGTGTTCCGGCATTTAAGGGTAAGATAGTCAGTTTCTCGGCCTGCTGGGGATTCCAGGTAAAGTGTGTTTACACCTTCGGCCTTATCATATAATTAGATGAAGGCCAAGCGCTCATGGAATCCCCAAGGGGATTTTACTGGGATTCAAAGTTCGAAGTTAAATGTTTGCAAATCCATACCGGACATCTGATAATGGTGTATATTAACTTATTTAATGAAATGCTATGAAATACGGTGGGTGGAATGGTGCTTCATTATGGATTTGCATAAAGTAAGTATTAGCAACAAGAGAGAGCCTAAAATACTCTGAGGGATAGAGATTGAGGAAAAATGATATCAGAATAAGGTGAAATGAGAGCACACTTTAATCTTACACTTTTTACCTTACACAAACCTGACATCACATTTTTTTTTTATTGTACGTCGGGTAAGCACTTGGTCTTCATCTCACCTGGTAACAAATTGAGATAAGGCCGAAGGTGGAGGCGCATTTCACCCGGAATTCTCAACAAACTGAGGAACTGGCTATTTTACCTCTGAATCCGGAACACAACAATTTTAGAATTGTTATTATGGCAACAAAATTATGTAAGATGGTGGTAGCTAGCCAGGCGGACTTCAACAAAGTCCTACCACCAACCAAACCAAGCACAATATTATACTCCCCCTGGGGATCGAACCCGGGACCTCTGGATCTGATATTGGTGGGTTGAACCACTACACCACAGAGGCGGTTAATTTCGGCGCGAACTACTAGTTTAAAACATATCATATTTTAAGTTGGCTTCAAAATGGAATTTCTAAGAGTATGCTGCAATACATTTTACTATTTCCAGGTTATTCATTTTCATTAGAGCGCGCCGTAAAGTTATGCAAATTTTGTTTTTAATCAAATCAAGGCAGCGTAGAGGGTCTACGGCGTAGCGGGTCTACGGCGTAAGCGGTATTCTTGCGAGAAATTCTACAATTCATAAGCTCTACAAGAAAATTAGTTAAAGTGTCTGATTGTATTGACAAAATAACAGCTTTACATTAATACATATACAATTATTTGAGGTACATAAAACACAAAAAAAATATGTTTTAGTTTGTTAGTCGGTCTGTCGGTTTGTTTGCAAAAAAAAACCTCTATCCAATAATACATCTACTAGAATCTTTTAGAGTTAGGGATACTTTTTTTCGTGGTATAGGTATATTTTATATTTCAAATAGGTTTCTAGGGCGTTTGCTAGTCATATATAAGAAAAAACCTGACTTCCAGAGGGTTAGACAGAGACCACTATTCATTGTTGAATAAACTTGCTAGCTACTAGCAAAGGACATAAGCCAAAGGTAACGTTAGGACGTAGTAGCGACGAGAGCTGGATCTTTGATAGAAAAATCGTAGTCAGTGGTGAGTTTTTTTCCTTCACCGCTGCAACCAACGTGTAGAGTTAGACAAGCCTTGCCTCTTTGTAGGCTTTAGATTCAGACACTTTGGGATGCAGAACGTACTTACTATTCACTCAAGAGAATTCGAGGTAAATACGTTTCGGAAGACGCGGTAAGGCTTGCTTGTTTTGGGAAAGATGATTTTTGTGTTTGGAATATAGCCGAAGGATGTTTTATGGAAGTACACTTGACAGCTTTTAAAGATAACGCTAGAGATAAAGATACAGATAAACTTTAAGACAAAGTTTCAGTTAAAGATACGTATTGAGATAGAGCTAGAGATAAAGCCAGAGATAAAGCTAGATATAAAGCTAGAGATAAAGCCAGAGATAAAGCTAGAGATAAAGCTAGAGATAAAGCTAGAGATAAAGCCAGAGATAAAGCTAGAGATAAAGCTAGAGATAAAGCCAGAGATAAAGCTAGAGATAAAGCTAGAGATAAAGCTAGAGATAAAGCTAGAGATAAAGCTAGAGATAAAGCTAGACATAAAGCTAGATATAAAGCGAGATATAAAGCTAAAGATAAAGCTAGATATATAGATAAAGTTTGGTTGGTTTTGAGATTATTATTATTAGAGGTTTGTAAGAAATTCGTATCCATTGCGTTTGTAGAAACGATAATTGTTTACCAGGGCCGCCAGTATTTCACGGATTTATTCGGATAATGGCTTATGTTATAATAATAAAAAGTATAAAGCACTATATGCAGACACAAGTTATTTGCGTCCTGTTTTGATGTCATACGGAGTTCTAAAGATTTGCTGAAACTTTCACGATAAATCATTTTTCCGAAGCGAGTCTGCCAAAGGAACGGCTCGAGGCTAGGCTCACCAAGGCTAGGACTGTGGCCCCACCATGGGTTATTATAGTCAAATCTACGGTTTGACGTTTGAGCAACGTGCGTCCTAGGTTCATAGGCTGTGATTCGCTTTTGGCTGTGGTCAACTTGCATAAGTTTGTATACAGACGGGATTCATACTATCAGAGCTCTATAAATTTCAGTATGGTGAATGGGTAAACGATATCCCCTCCTTTCCCTCTTGAAGGAAGGGATATAGTGTACACATTCAGCCAGTCGGTCGTCTGCAACTCAACCTTGAAAATGTTCCGACCTTCGATTTCCTTCTGCCTTTGACATCGGCCCGTTTACAGCCTCGCACTTGACTGGTTAATTTTCTCGGAGTATACTATCTATGCTTGCGGATATACTTTCAACCAGCTTTTTCCCGTGGCTTTGCTTGCGTGCGACCTAGTCAAATAAAATATTCATATGTTTTTCTTATTACCCATGGCATATACGAGTACTATATTCATGACAAGTTTCAAATGTAACAAACAGACAGAATTATTTTCGAATTTATAATAAGGATTGGATTCGCATTTAAGTTCCTAACTACCCGCTAGAGGTGCTATAAAAGTTTGCACCAGACTATTTCCTCGACGGTTTTTCAAACATCTTCCGCCATACATAGTGAGCAAATACTCATGGTAAGTATGACCTATATCCCCAAAGTGTTTCTTGAAACAGTGCACTGAAGCGTCTGACATCACGGAACGAAAATATTGTAAAGGAGTTTTTACTGAAATATATCAACAGTTTATATTACATTAAAACATGCTGGTCTGGGATCGACACTCAGCTCGTGAGTGTCGTAGCAGGCGGCTAAGGGATCTCTCCACGGGGTGGGAAATAGCTACCAGGGTCTGCATTTTCTTTGTCTTATGACCTTTATTCATATTAAAGAACATATAAATGATAAATAATAATAATAATAAGCAACAATAGATAAATTACAGATCTTATTCTTTAGAACTTAGTCTACGGCCCATACCCAACCAACACATACGGGTTGCATGAGAGCTTTATAGCGTATTTTTTTGCGGCTTATGGCTGTAATACTGAGTTCCATAGCACGCTAGGCAACTTTTATGCAGTGCTTATGCCCCTAGGAAGGCCCCGATTTTAGCAACTTGCAGTTCTAATTGAGCCGCTTAGCATTGATTGTAAAGTGCTAGAATAGTGAAAATTGCAGCTGTGAGCTACATAGGAGTTCCTGTAGCGCTTAAAGAACTTGCATTCGCTGTACAATTGCATAAATTAAATAAATCGTTCACTCATTCAGTCGCATTTTGTATTGTATGTGTACCAGGCAGCTTTTCTAGATATTAAAGTGATTATCGGGTGTGTATTAAATCTTTTAATCTTCATTTCATTATTTTTTATATAAGAATCAAACAATTACAATGGTGGCAATGATGTTTAAATAAAATGATGGAATATATTGTAGCATTTTGTAACTTTAATTGTCGTGTTCGTAATGTGCAAAACGGTTGCGGTTTAAGTTTGCCGTGAAATATGTATGGTGTTTCAGGGAAAAAAACAATGCGCCATGAATTTAATTTAGATATACTTAGCGTATTATTAGTCAAAATATTCCACTTATTTTTTAATGTTTTTATGAATTTAATTTTCTTTAAAGCTTATTAATGTTCGGATAAGAATAGCAAACACAAGTAAGCAATACTGAGCCACAGTCAAGGTGTATGTTATATTATATTTAATAAAAAAAAATATCAAATATATGAAAATGAGTTACAAATATGGCGTCCAGCTATTGCATACCTGAGTTCTAATTTTCACAACAATTGATCTTATATGGAACTGTGGGTCGTAAATACTACTGTTGTTCAGAATTTGTCTTCACAAAATGTCTACTGAAGTGGAATTAGTCACTTGCGTAGCTAATAAATATTTTAATAGCTTCATTAAAACTGCACAACATAGATCCAAATTAGGGTTCGGTTGAACTAAAAGCGAAACCCAAATCCTAACATAATAACACCTATTTTCTATCCAGTTTCCCAATTAAACTTCTGGTTGGTGGTAGGACTTTGTTTACGTCCACCTGGACCACTGGACTATACCATCATCTTACATAATTATGTCGCCTCAGTACCTCAGTTTGTAAAGGATTTCCACCTTTGGCCTTCATAATTTGAAAATCAGGTAACAATGCACCAACCAAACACCTGCCCGTCGTGGAATAAAAAAACATCTGCAACTGTCTTTGTCTAACACCCTTAATTTTTACCAAGCCTATTGCGCTCACAAAGACCGCGTGATTCAATAAACTCCAACAATATCAGTACCAAAATGTAACATAAACCTATAATTTCTTCTTTAAATCTTTAAACACTCAAGTCTCTACAGTAGATCTAAGTCGCAGAAATAAATAAGTCAAAGTTATAATTTTATCTATTATATATCTATTTGGCATAAAATCTACAACTCGCTGTAAAAGAGTGAAAATTGCTCTTAGAACATAAGGCGTGTCAGAGCCTGGAGTAGAAAAAGATACACAATTTTAATAACTGCTCAACCAAGAGTGGCATAAGATAAAATTATACTCTTTTAGAACTTCAGATGAATTTAATGTCCGCTATGGCACCGCTCTAAGCATCAAAGGTCTAACATAAGATGCAACTTCCACCAGTGTGTTAGTTGGATAGTAATATATACCTTAAAAAAGTAACATGCACAAGTATATGTACTCTAACTATTTAATGGCACGTAAAGTCTGGACGTAACTTGCTAAATACTAAATATGATAAAAATAGGGTTTTGGGGTTCTAGCTTAAGGGTACATGATGTTTTTTTGTTTCTTTATAAATAGGAAATCAGTTTATAATGTAAAACACCAATTACATCTACAGCTATCTAACCCCACCCCGTTACATTTTACACGCATTACATTACATAACATGAATTTTACACAGCGCTATCTAGCCCCAAAATAAGCATAGCTTGTAATATAGGAACTTTTCTTTTGTAAATACATACGTACTTTATGATACAACACCCAAACACAGAACCAACATTTTTATTCATCACACAAATGTTTTTCCTGGATGGGAATCGAACCCACAATCTACAGCGCAGAAGGCAGGGTTACTGAGCTATGAGGCTTGTTTACGTTCTAAGTTCATCTACTTGAATTCTACTGATAAAATCATTTTTAGAATCGATCCAGTTTTTTGAGTGAATTATTTAAAAATAACAATATAAATCTTTTCTGTAGACAATATTAGTGTAGATTTAGGTTGATAGGTATAGAGGAACGCTGTCTTATCCATACACTTCACGCGGAATCTTCAACAGGCTGTGAGGTCTAACTTGAAAACAGACGAGATTTTAAAGGCCAAGGCTTGCCCGTCGCTTTTTTAATGTTTAGCTTAACTTTTACGAGGTTTCAAGTAAATCGCAGATCAATTATTCATATCGTGAATACAAACATACATCTTATATACACATTGTAAGCAGCACGTGGGCCCAGAGGTGGTCGAGAGCAGTTAGTGTGTGAAGCACCCTTTGCTACTTCTTTGAATATTACTCACAAACACTCACGTGCGCGGCGCGTGTCCATTTTCACACGTAGCTTTAATAAAACGTGTTAACTATACGTTTTTATTGGTTGAGTGAGTGAAGCGAACGAGATCTTAGTCATGTTAGGAAATCTGGTATTGTATGATGCACGTATAAATGTATGTATGTATGTATGTGCCAATATTTGTGACATAAAAAAATGGACAGTGGCGGGCGTTTTTTGATCAATGATCTGCTAATACCCTGTATATATGGGTACGCAGATGGCAGCACAGTTGTTGATAGATATTTTTCCAGTCCACGTGCTAGTGCGGACGAAATTTTCAGCCTCCGTAGGGAGCGTTTGAACCTCAAGCATAACTTTGTGTCTGAATGGGGGGATGCAAATCTTGTACGGTTTAATGCTTCGAAAACTCAGGCGGGTGTATTCTCTGCAAAAAATAGGCCTATTTCATTCCGAACCTATTTATAATGGCACTTCGCTCCAACTTAATAATGGTTTGACCCTTTCAGGCATAGAACTTTCATCAAACTTGAACTTTGGCTCCCATATCGAGTCTAAGGCCGAATTTGCTGCTATGAAGCTGGGTATTCTTGCTAAGGTTCAGCAGTACTTCACACCAGGACAGTTTTTAAGTTTGTACAAAGCTCAGGTCCGATCTTGTATGGAGTACTGCTGCCATCTATGGGATGACTCAGCCAAGGACAAACATTTGTGTGATGAATATAGATGTTTGTTCTGTGTTTGGGTGTTGTATTATATGATAAGTATGTAAAGTAAGTATGTTTACAAAAAAAAAAGTAATTAAAATAAGTATTCTATCCGTAATCTAGTCCACATATCACAAGCTATGCTTAGTTTGGGATTAGACGGCGCTGTGTGAAACTAATGTCCTGTAATATTTATATTTTTATATTTAAGTATCAGCTCGAAGCCCTGGATTCGATTGAGCGTCGTGCTGCTAGGCTCAAAGGTGATGATTCACGCGTTAAGGCCAATTTGTAGAGCCTTAAATATAGAAAAATAGAATAATAAGTGAAGTCGTTTTTGAGATATCGGGGTGACAAACTACTATATTTCGCCCAAATCTTAGGAATGGTTGATTACTGTGAATATTTTGATTTGATTACAATTATTCCCATCAATAAGAGTAATCAAACTACCTACAAGGATGTTTTTGTAATATGGATAGTTTTTGAGATATATGGATGTTAGGTGATTCTAGAAAATCTTTGTCTTGTAGGGTAGTTGAATGAGTATTGACACCAATATCCAGAAAAAAAAATATTACATTTTATTTGGGGCTGGTTTTAGTAAAGTAATATGCTCGTCAATAGTATTTAGAGCTTAGTATTTTTTGTGGGATATAATGTAAATAAACGTTGACTTTACAACTTACTATTTGTTTATTTATTTACCTTTGCGTCACCCATTTTAGTATTGTCATGGGTGACATATCTTGCCTTGCACACAAGGCAAGATATGTCATCCAGGATAGACTCCACTTCATCATCTCAGTATGACGAGGTCGGTGCATGTACTCTATTTATTTAATTCGGAAAACCGGAAAACTGATATATAATGTCACCAAAATATATAACCAATTACAGGTTTTCACTGAAAGCAATAGTATAGATTTATTAAAATGTGAACACTTAACTAATTTACGCGTACATTCAACACTGAGCTCAAAACCAAAATAAAAACAAATAATAATATAAATGCTACAAAGGCACACTAGTTACATACTAAATATAATTACAATTTAAAATAAACTACGCACTAAAAAAGTTGATGTCCAGCAACTTGCTGAATTTATTATCAGTCCTGCTCACTCGCACCATATCCGAATTGTTTTCACCATATCCGGATTAACGCTCCAGGCACACTTAGCGGAGGTCAACCCTCCGCTGAGTGTGCCTGGAGTGTCATATGAGTGATATATGAGGAACATTAAAATGTACTTTGTGTGTGTTGTGTTAGAATAGTAGTGTTAGAATCATATGGAATTAAACTTAACTCTAACACAAATGTACCTCAAAAACCGCCTTTGAATACTTTCAATCTGATCAATATGTGTATATTGCATAGCTTGGGCTCCATACCTGAGATGCATATTCCAGGTATAAAACTTTTTGAAAGTCGCATGCAAAGACTTCAATGATTCTCGGCGTACGGAATCCAGTACATCAAAATATCGTGCGACAATGAGCACTGTTACGCGTTTCCGCTCTGTGGACTGTTTTAACGACTGCCCGACGAGTCCTACACGCTCTTGACGATTTAATCGCTACAACACATCGGCCACGGAAATATATTCATTTTTTAAATTAAGGAAAAATAACGACAAAATACTTTTATAACTACGATTCATGATCATAAGTGCATTTGGGTGTTGTATCACGTACGTTTACAATAAAATATTTGCAAAAAAACAGTATCTAAGTATTCTATCCGTAATCTAGTTCCCATATTACAAGTTATGCTTAGTTTGGTGCTAGATTGTGCTGTGTGAAATTAATGACCTATTTACAATACAATATATACAATTTCTATTTACAATTTACAAATAAAACCCAATACGTAGGTAGATTAAATCCTAGACTTTGGCAATTATGTAGTTCCTTTTTTTGCTAAAACGGCTCATTTTTTTTATACGACTAGGAGACGGAACAAGCAAGTACCCCACCTGATGCTAAGTGCACTCTTGCCTAAAACAATGCCTTACTGCGTAGGTCACATCCACAAAGAACATAGCCCACACCTGCATTGCGCCCTTCAACTTCAGGCATAAATGTGTTAAGCCTCGCGTGCCCGTAATTTCACCGGCAACCATACCCTTTAAACCGGAACACGCAGCAATGCTTCTTGGCGGCTGAAATAGATATGGTGGTAGTACTTCCCCGGAAGAGCCCTTTCACAGGGGGCTCTAATACTCTTAATACTCACAGTTGTTCACTTGCTAAGCAGACTATCATTTCGTTTTTTGAGAGTTTTGGATGAAATTTAAATACCGGCCTCTGTCTGACGTCAACCCTTGGGAAATCTTCGGGGATGAGATTAGGAATAAATATTTTTTCACTTCTCTTGCTCAAAAAGTGTATCATAATAGTGTAATTTAGCGGGCCTAAAACTCGAGTTTAATACCTAAGGCTAAAAAGTATTTTTTATTTTAAATTTTTGTCTAAAATCATCAGCCCGTACAAAGCATTCGGTCTCTTACATAAAAATTCGACTTCATGGTGCTCCGTCAATCTTTTTTTTTTTATAATTTTAATTCGAGAAACGGGTATTTATCGCGTATTTTACCTCTATATTTATCCCGACGTTTCGGCAGGGTTGCACCAGCCGTGGTCGCGGGCAGACTGGAACTTTGGAGCCACCGTCGAGAAGTGAAGGCGTTTTTAACAACTACCCTCAGCTTGGTCTTGATTATTAGAATAGGCCACATTTACACCAGCACGACAAACAACACTGACAGTATCAAAACAATTTTTCTTAGGATCACACCTAGTGCACCGTGCTACCACTGGATTCCAAGAGGCAGAGAGTCTGAAACCGTCTTCGCGATTAAAATTAGGATATTTTTTAATCTCAATCGCTTCCCGAACCATCCTCTTATAGTAATGCCGTTCATTGGAAATTACTTTCGGGCTATGCAGCTCTATCCAGTGATTAGGACCTGAGTCCACTAAGTGCTCCGCGATAGCTGACTTGTTGACCTGGCGATTTTTCACAGCGGCTATGTGTTCCTTCACGCGTTCAGCTATAGTACGCTTCGTTTGTCCTATATAAGAACGACCACAGCTACAATCTATCTTATACACACCAGGTACTTGCAAGGGCATAACATCCTTCGGTGTCCGTAGCTGCTTAGCAACCTTAGTGAGTGGGGTGTACACCGACTTAATTGAAAATCTCTTTAGGATGTTTCCAATTTTATCCGTCACCCCTTTCACATAAGGCAAAAACGCTGGTTGCCTACTAGCCTCAGTCAGTTTATTTTTGCGTCCATGGTTATTTTTCCACCTACGCGGTTCATAGCCATTACGTTTAAGTACCTCCTGAACATGTTTTAACTCCAGTTGCAAATGTTCAGGGTCACAAAGGTCGTAGGCTCTGTTCACGAGGGATGATACCACTGACTGCAAATGACGCGGATGATGATGTGATGCAGCGTTAAGGTATCTGTCCGTATGTGTCGGTTTCCTATATACAGTGTGGGACAAGGTACCATCCACTCTAACCATAACTTTCATGTCCAGAAAAGCTAACGATCTGTTTTCTTCTAACTCATAGGTGAATCTTATCTTTGGATGTATGGAGTTCAGGTATTTAGTTAGCAGCTCAACTTCAGGCTTACCTCCATTCAACACACAGAAAACGTCGTCGACATACCTTTTCCACAATTTTATACCGTAGGTTGTATAATCTATGAAAGTTTCAAAATGCTCCATCCAGATGTTAGCGAGTACAGGAGCCACAGGACTACCCATAGCCACGCCATCAACCTGAAGGTAATGTTGCCCTTGGTATAAAAAGTAATTTCCGTCCAGACAATTTTCTAGAAGAAACAACAGTTGATCAGGAAGTTCATGGTCACAAAAAACGTCTTTGACCACATCAAGACAATCTTTTAGGGGAACATTTGTGAAAAGTGACTCAACGTCAAAACTCACCATCACATCATTTGGTTCCAACTTCATGCTCTTGATAATGGTAACAAAATGGCGAGTGTCTTTCACATAAGATGAAGTGTTTCCCGTTAGAGGCTGCAATATTCCAGCGACATATTTTGCCAAATTGTAAGTCGGTGAGTCTATTTGAATTACTATAGGTCGTAAGGGTACATTCGGTTTATGCACCTTTGGCAAACCATAAAACTTCGGTGACTGCACGATCACTGGTCTATGCAAACGCTCAAAATCATCTCCTGAAAATAGGTCTCTATAGTCCTGTATAAGTGCTTGTGTTTTTTTTTTAAATAGAACCTTCTTGGTGATGTTTTATGAAGGCTCATACTTCCCTTTTCGTTGTACTTTACTGTTTACTGTTGTTTACTGTTTCGTTGCGGGTTAGATAGAGATTTAAAAAAAAAGATGGAATTGGCGCTAATTCTCTAGAATTTTCTTCAATCCAAATCACAAACTTTTACGTATAACTTCCCGACTTTTACTTCCAAATTGTGAACGTGAAAAATGTCATCAAGTGATAGTGAAGCTGCTAATATGCAAATGGAAGAAAAGGGCAAAGAAATAATTATGAATCTGTTGCCGACAAAATCAAGTGGAATATATTTAAAGAGTTACGAAAATTTTATAAAATGGAGAGATGAGAAACGTGTGGATTATTTTACTGAAGGGGTTTTTCTCACTTATTTTGATGAATTATCGAAAAAATTCAAATCGTCGACTCTTTGTAGCACATATTCAAGTTAAGAATGACCTTACAAACGAGACACGACGTCGATATTAAAAAATATGTAAATTTGACGGCTTTACTGAAGAAATTGTCCACTGGACAAGGCAAAAAAATCTAAAGTCTTGACGACACAAGAAATCGAAACATTTTTAAATAACGCTCCAAATAAACAATAACAATTATAAACCGTTTTATGTTTAATTTTGAATTATGATATTTTCTCGCAATCGAAGTGAAAAGTATTATAACTCGGTCTTGTCATCCTCCCTCGCTACGCTCGGGAGTATAACAACCTCGTATATAATGGGATGGTTTAGTCCCATGTAAAACAATCTACTATTTGTAAATTATGTGGATATGCAGGAATAAGGATATATATAATATTGTACGACGGGGAAGCGCTTGGCCTTCATCTCACCAGGTAACAAGTATATGAGAATATGGATAAGGGGGATGTGGGTACCATAGTCAAGAGAGAATGGTGAGTATGACACTAACAGATAAAACAGTCCGGGGTGGCGTACCAATAGTGATTTCGATAGCTTACATGAATACATCAAAAATAATATAGTACCTAATCTATATGACTATGTACTTAAGCGTAAAGTCTACATTTTAAATTCATCTTTCTATAAACCACTATTTGTTAAAAAACTTTACTAATTATACTTATACATAGTAAAGTTTTTTACTTTGCTTTTGCCCTGCAGTGGGAGAGCATAGGTTAAAAAAATATATATTAGTAATATAAGTACTTACACCTAATTTTAATTGATTAAGTTAAGCTAACAAATTGTTAGCGAAATAAGTTTAATTCTGAGATTGAAATAAATATGTTGGTAATAATAATGATTATATTTCGACCAGATATCTAATAGAACCACCCTCTGCCTAGCATTAATGCCACATAATAAATACAATTTGTTTACTACCCTAAAGCTGAGAATACGCCTGTACCTACTAGTTGATTTATAGAGCACACAACATGAACTACTAAACCATTCGAACAGAGAACCGCGGTACTACCTTCTCGAGAATAACAAACAGCAGGCGCCAGTTACTGGCATTGCGTATGGCGTGCGAGTAGCTGTGCTATTAACTTGACACCATACTTTAACCGCCTCTTTGGTCTAGTGGTTTGTCCACCGGTATCAGACTGAGACAGATCGGGGGGTACCAATTAGTACTTGGTTTGGTTGGTGGTAAGACTTTGTTTAAGTCCGCCTACCTACTACCATCTTACCTAAGTCTGTCGCTATAGCGATTCTAAATTGTTGTGTTCTGGCAACTAGAGATAAGATTCCTCACACAGCTCCTTAGATTGTTGAGGATTCCGGGTGAAGTGCGCTTCCACCTTCGGCGTTATCAAAACTGGAAACCAGGTGAGATGAAGGCCAAGTGCTTCCCCGTCGAATAATAAAAAAAACATACAAGCTTTTGTATATTTGGTATGAAAAAGTATGTACAAGAATATAAGCGTTTTATGGCGGTTCGGAACCTTTGGTTTGCTTTACTTTGGAAAATTGGTTCATTCCACGTTTGATTTTACAGAATCTGTCATAGAATCTCTTGTGTCAGAGTAACAGTCGTGTACTGTAGACAGTAGCAATTCCTCAGTCAGTACACTGTTTTCTTTAATTGGTTTGCGCAGTAAGTTGGAGCCAATTGGACCAATGAGTACCGTTGATTGCACTAAGAACCCATTATACTTTTCATTCTCAAGATAAGCAAGTGCAAAATATAACATTTCATGGCTAATAAGTTATTTCGTATTGAGAGTAAATACTAAGATTCAAGCGTTATTTTGCGGAAATCCATTGTTTAAAACAAAAAATCTGAAAACAGAAAGATATTAAGTAACAAATCCGCTAAATTCATTTGAAAATTCCGAATCGACACGTGTTTCGCCTCTACACGATACATCCTCAGAAAATATAGTTTTGCTGACGAGCCCTTTACCGACCGGTCAGCGAATTCAAACGGATTTAGCGGATTTGTTACTAAATATCTTTCTGTTTTCAGTTTTTTTTAGTAAATACTAAATTAAGTCTATTTAAGATAACAAATCTAGTTAAGTACACAATTACGGAAACAAGTTAATGTAAATGATGTAACACACTACATCTATACATTTGTGGTTGTGAATGGATCACCACAATAATAACTTGGAATCGGGTCCCAGAGTCTACATTTTCGCTGTGTTACGAGAAGAGGCACCTTCTGGGTAGGCTCGCTCCATTGTAGACCTCATACTTGCACGTGCAAGTTCCAACGTCCAAGTCCAAGTCTTTGAGCAAGATCTGTTATGGAAACTCCATATCAAATTGACTGTATTTATTTGTACCTTTAGGTAGTTTGGACCTTTAACATTGCTCTAAATTCGGCTACATTTCTAGCGAACAAAATGTACTATGAACGTTTGTATCGATCCGAGTGCTTCCCTTGTACATTGTTAGTTTACTTTACATATTTTAGTTGCTTATGAATAAATATCATGACAAAAAAAGTGTGTGTGTACATAATATGTACGCACGTATGAAGTTGTACTTCTTTAGCGTAACAAAACAATTTTTTTTTTTTATTGTACGACGGGTAAGCACTTGGCCTTCATCTCACCTGGTAACAAGTTGAGATAAGGCCGAAGGTGGAGGCGCACTTCACCCGGAATCCCCAACACACTGAGGAACTGGCTATCTTACCTCTGAATGCCGGAACACAACAATTTTAGAATTGTTATTATGGCGACAGAATTAGGTAAGATGGTGGTAGCTAACCAGGCGGACTAAACAAAGTCCTACCACCAACCAAACCAGGCACAATATATTGTACTCCCCATGGGGATCGAACCCTGACCTCTGGATCTGAAATCGGTGGCTTGAACCACTAGACCACAGAGGCGGTTAAAAATAATGATATAAGATATCGATTCCCACCCAGGACAAACATTTGTGTGATGAATATAGATGTTTGTTCTGTGTTTGGGTGCTGTATCATATAGTACGTATGTATTTACAAATAGTATTTAAGTTCTCTATCCATAATCTGTTTCCCATACCTACTACATGCTATGCTTATATTGAGGCTAGATGGCGCTGTGTAAAATTAATGTCCTGTAATATTTCATATTTTAATATAATGAATAATAATGTATAATGTAAACATGTAAAAAGAATACATACTGACAGTTAGCCTCAAATCTATAAACCCACTTAAAATGTTTATAATATAAAAACACTTTTAAGACGAATACTCACAATAAATTATCATTCACCATTATATATATAATTTAAAATTGTACATAAATACACTCATTACTGATATACTCTTTGAACTACCAAGAATATAGTTATCAGTTCTCACGAAAACTTGAGAGACCAACTTACTTCATCGTGTCGCTCAAAGTCGTGTCGGTGTGCGCAAAATTCACTCTCATCATTTTTACCAATCGCGCCAAAAGAAGTATAACTTCAAAATAACTACAAAATGTCTATGATAGCCCTTTTGTGATCAGATTATAGAATCGGATAATAAAAAGGGCTATCACAATACACCACTGGACTTGAGTCACTATGAAGTCACCAATCATGTAATGTAGTTTTTTTTTTCATGCTCATATGATGATGATGATGATATGCGCACGTATTCCGCGCAGGTACTATCCGTAATAGCATTTTAATGGAGTTAGCTCCTTGTCGCAATTAGACGGCAAGCTATAGGCTTTTAGCGATTATCTGGTTTCAGTGGATTCAACGTATCAAAATGATTCTGATCTTACTGAACAAACGTTTACTGATTTTTGAATTCAGTTACCTTATTAGTTGGCAGTAGCTCTCTCTTCTAGGTTGAAGATTGTGTACTTAGGACACAAAACAACATCCTCTCATCTCTCATTATCATCTCATTTGGTTATCAGTTAAGATAAGGGTGAAGGTGGAGGCGCACTTCCCCCGAAATCAAGATAATGTTTCTATAGCATAAACTCTTCAGCCTGAATGGTCTAATACATTGGGATGTTTGAGTTGCGTTTCGTTTGTATGACCTTTACTACGTTTGGTTTGTATGACCTTTACTACGTTTGGCTTGTATGACCTTTACTACGAACACCGATAAGATTTACATGCATGGTAGTTATTGTGAGGATGTGAGAAGAAATATGTCAAAGGACATAGTCCTTTGAAAATAAAAATGAATCAATGTTATAGTAAGATTTTTTATCTTGACTTTCGTCGCGACAACTTATGGCTTAGGTCAAGTTTCAATCAATAAGTGCATGTCGATTCTCGGAACAATCTTTCCACACTTGCCAATCTTGCTATTACTGGCTTATGCACTCACACACACACACACACTCATACACTCACACACCATCACATACTCGCACAGGTAATAGAGACACACTAGGCTATCACGTGATTCCAACTGCTTTACATGGTGTGAAGATATTTCCTTCAGTTTTTTACATTTCACAGACAGTTATAGAAATGAACAAAAGTGATGGCGCTAGTTTCTTTAAACTGCCACGTGGAATAGACAAGCTGATTCGCTGGCCATTATATAAAAATTGGGAAGTAAGCATCAGTCTGGTACTAGTCTGTAACTGATGAGTTACCAATAGACCGTATGTAACGGTCCTTTTGTAAAGCGACTGCTTTCCTTGTTAATAGTTAATTGTACATATTGTTTATTCAATCTGATAGTTTTTTTTTGTCGCGAAATATTAGATAACAAATAAGTGGACATTACAGGAAAGTAATTTCACACAGTGGCATCTAGCCCCAAACTAAGCATAGATTGTAATATGGGAACTAGATTACGGATTGAATACTTTTACTTTTTTTTTTTGTAAATGTATGTAGGTATACATTTACAAAAAAAAAGTGATACAACACCCAAACACAGAACAAACATCTATAATCATCACAAAAAAAAATTTGTCCTGGGTGGGAATCGAACCCACAACCTACGAGGCTCAAATTGTTGTGATAACGAATACTTGAGAAATCGCTCAAAACACATAAGTACGCACCGTACAATCATGTAAAATTTATGTAAGGCTTACTTAATATTGTCAAATATTTAGACGTTTACATAATACGTTATATCAATAGAACATTTTATAAACGTTGTGCCAAGTCTAATAACTAGAAATACAAAAAGAATATCAAGTATTATCGAGAGTCATTGTTTAATTAAAATAACTTTATATAATACCACATAAGGCACAACAAAACAGCATTGGGTTTCAACCCTGTGGTTAGTCAACACTTCCAGCATTTTAAAGTACATATTTGTCACAAATCGGAAACAAATGCGGGTTTGTCGTGTGGAAGTGAACAAAGAGGAAATCAATTCAATATGTATTTGTTATTTTGATTGAATATGAATACTTTCAGGCTTCGAATTTTGATACATTCGGCTGTCGCTTAATATCCACCCGTTGAACTCAGTTTGCGGAAGTCGTAAAAGCCGAATAAGTGATTCAAACAGTAGAAAGGTAGCAGCTTACTTCTGTGTATTATCTACCATTTCTGCGGTCAATAATGTGTCTGCCAGTAGTGATTATGGAAAGTATCACCAATTTTGTTAGAAGCTTTCAGCAATGGGCATGAAATTGAAAGCAAAATTGTATTATTTGTAAATGTAAGTATAATAATATCATGAATCATTATTTTATATTGTGTCATTATAAAATTTGTAGTAATTATTATTTGTATTAGGTACCTATATTTTTCAAAAACTATTTTAATGATTGTTTATGAAATAAATCAATACTGAAATACTGAAATACTATTATGTATTTTTATAATATATATGTATTGATGAATGGTTGAAGATGTAGCAAAAGAGCGTTATTGAAAGTTTGATGAAGGTCAAATCGTGAGGAAACCGGCATGACCCTAGGACCTACATACGAATGTCAAGTGACACTGGCTAGTATTCTGCTAAGCGGCGATGGACTTGCAAACTGTCACGCATTGAATACTAGCTACTAGCTTACCTCCTACTAACTCCTAGTAGGTAATCCTCATGAGTTGAAACTCATCGCTCTGAGTAGTGATTAGAGGTTGAACCCTCGAACGGGAAAAATAGTCAATTTCTGTTTTCAAAGAAGAAGAAGCAGAAGAAGAAATGTTATAAAATTGACTACCTGTCAGTGGGTGAGTCAATAAGTCAGTAAAAAATAATTGTCAATATGTCAGCTACATGTCGAATTTAGACAAGCATTTGCTCGAGGCTTCGCCTCCGTGGTACCCGCCTGGTAAAAGTAGACTATGTACCTCATGGATTTCAGTATATCCATGACAAATTTCCTATAGCCGTTCAGAAATGGTACAAATAAAAAAAAGCTACATTCGAATTTGTTATTCTTGTTAATATGGAAGGAGAAATGGAAGAAAAGAGAGAAGAAGGCGTTGTCAGTTTTGTTATCATGAACCTATCGTAGGATTTTGTCGGTTTTGTTACAACTCATCGCAGGGTTTTGTTGCTAAAATAAAATGGCGATGGGTTCTATAAATACAGCTGTAGGGTTGTTCAATTGTCTATGTAAAACTTATTTTGCACAGTATGTTATAAAAACAGTAGTGCATATTCAGTATTTTCATCATAAATTTGGACATTACGATATATTGGTATTGTCGTTCGACGATGAGGGAAAGGAAGCTTGGAGGTCAAAAGCTGACCCATCATTTATTTTAACCGCCTGTGTGATCTAGTGGTTGAACCCACCGAATTCAGATCCTGAGGTCCTGGGTTCAATCTCCAGGGGAGTACAATATTTTGCTCGGTTTGGTTGGTGGTAAGACTTTGTTTAAGTCTGCCTGGCTAGCTACCACCATCTTACCTAATTCTGTCCTAATAATAATGCAAAAATTGTTGTGTTCCGGCATCTAGAGGTAAGATAGCCAGTTCCTCAGTTTGTTGAGGATTCCGGGTGAAGTGCGCCTCCACCTCCGGCCTTACGTTTAACTTGTTACCAGATGAGATGAAGGCCAAGCGCTTCTCCGGTCTTCTCTTCTCCTTTTTTTTTATTAAAATAAAGTTCCTGCCTAATCTTAACATAGCTCAACATAGCCGTAGCGGTCGCGGCTTAAGAATCTACCCCACCAACTTAGCCCATGGATGTCGTAAAATCCGTCAAAGGGATTTCGCTAGATAAAAGGCAGCGTCATCAATCTGCTTGCCCAGCGTTGTGATTATGGCAAAACCTTCCAGCTTTGGAGGAGGCTCTGTCCAGCAGTGGACACTAATGGGATGTTGATGAATCTTTATATATGTAATCGTGTCACTGAGTGACATATAATTAGATGTAGTGGCTCGCCCACTGGTGCCAGAGATCCTGGGATCGATCCCAATGAGTAGTACAATACAGTGCTTGGTTTGCTTGATGATGTGTCTTTGTTTTAAGTCCAGCTGGCTTACTACCACCATTTTACCTAATTCTGTTGCTATAATAACACTTCTAAATTGTTATGTTCGAGCATTTAGAGGTAAGATAGCTAGTTTCTCAGACTATTTAGAATTCTAGGCCAAGCGTTTCCCCATCGTACATTAAAAAAAACGTTTAAAATTGTTTGAAGTGATGCTACTGGATCCTTCTTAGTACACTGTGCTCGGTAGTGTGGTTAGAGCCGCTTCTAAAACGCTTCCCGTGTCGTCGTCTGTACTCTATAAGCGTAACATAAATAATGCATGTTTGTCTGACTGTACGGATCACTCAAAGCTGTGAAACGAATGCGTCCATGTATCACAAAATGGTGATTGAGTTATAAAAGTTGTTTTCGAGGTACCCGGCTTGAACACTTCTGCCGGACCCACCCTTAGTCACATGAACTAACATGTATTTTTTAGGGTTCCGTACTCAAAGGTTGCCAACGGGACCCCTATTACCAGTATTTTATTATCTGTGCTATTACTAAGCCTCCGCTGTCCATCCGTCCCTCTGGGAACCGTTATAGGTAGACAGATTTATAATTAAAGGGGAAATAAATGAAAAACATGATTTTGTCTTGAAATGTGGGCCGGAACCTTTGGTGTTGTGTTCGCATTAGAACGGTTTACAATAAACCGTATGTGATGGTTCTTACGTAATCCGACTGCTTACTTAGTACTTGTAAATATTATTTGTAATGTCTTTGCGGATATTTTGCGGAGATCCACATTTCAAAATAAAATCTGAAAACAGAAAAAATATTCAGTAACAAATCTGCCAAATAATTGAAAGATTTTATTTTGAAATTTGTAATGTTTATAAATGTGTATCTCATACTTATTTTTCTCAAGCCTGCTTGGTAATTTGAACATTATTTAGACAACCTTCTTTGAGATAAATCGAAATCGCTGAACTGCGGAACATGTGAGCAGCGGTTTTATCGGGCACATTTCTGTCGTGTAGTTTAAAAATGGAACGATATTTTACTCCGCAACATGGCAATCAAGGAGGTAACTTATCAAAGGTTTGATATAATTTCGAACTGGCTTGTAAATATAATGCTGTTTATTGAAAATAAAAACAAATGAACATTTTAACGCGGGAAAAAAAGTGTTGTTCGTTTTTCGTCATTGGTTTTGAAAAGTCATTGTATTTTCAAATAAAAAGTTCTGTCTATTTAATTTTAATTTTCGCGTATCTTGCTACAAAGGTGCTACACAAACCTTGGCCACAGCTAGGTATTGATGGACTTACGTATGTGTACACATTTCGTTCGTCCACCAATGCCTCTTTTGCTGGCCGCTGCAGTAATGTACCATTATATTTGTGGTTCTCCTTTCAATATACAGCGTGTGTGGGCTGATAAAAATGATATCAATACATTTTTTTCACAAAACATCCGTCTCCAAGGGAGGAGCTATCTCTAGAAAATGATTTTTAATTACGCGAAAGCCCGGCGCTCCCCCGAGTGCGACTAATTCAAATGGAGGTATTTATTTCTAGTTAATTATTTGAGAGCTCCCCGCTCTCCCCTGGGCTGGAAGGAGGGATCACCATGAGACGAGGAAATCTGAAGATGTCTCCAGAGACTGGCTCGTATCGTTCAACGTTACTTGAAAAATACTTTGTAGGTCTACTTATAAACGAAACATGACAGATCTGTTGAAGGATTGCACGTTTTTTAATATCAAAATGAAAGAAGTTCTTTCGGATCCGATGAAGTTCGATTTTCATAGTAGGCCCTGAAGCGGATATAATGTTAAGTAATACTAATATAAAAAACTAGTAAAACGCAAGGGCTTATCATCCCGTGGGAATTTGTGGATTTTATTTCTAAGTGAAAAGTCAGTCAGACTGGCAGCTACACAAATTTTTATATTTTGTATAAGATGTGTACAATTCTCCAATAATCATCTGTATAGGTGTAGGTATTTGGTACTCTCTCTCTCTCATGCCAAGCGTGGTGATTAAGGAATAATACCAGCCAAGTGCGAGTTTAACTAGCGAACTGTGGGTTCCTTACAAACTTGCAGGTAATGTATCTAAGGATACAAGTTCAATAGTTCACCCATGGAAGGCTTTTTCAACAACAGACGTACACACACGTAACAGAAGAGTACATAAATAATAAATAAATAATTGTTAATAAGAACAGGCATCAGTCTCTCCCAATGCAAGTACCTATCTAAATATGTCGGTACACCATAGTTTATAAGTATATTTTAGTGACTTCTGTGAGAGAAAATAAATATATTAAAATATGTAAATAAATATATATTATAACGCGTTCCTGAGAAAACTGAGTCTGTCTGTCTGTACCTCAAGGAAGAATGAACCGGTACAAGATTTTAATGGCTTCTTTTTCCTTTTGAGGTATAAAACCCTAATATCACCTGGGTTTCCATTGTCCCCAGTGGACTTGTCCCACGATGCTAAGTGGACTTCCTTCCCAAGAAAACGCACGTGAACTCACACGTGAAGTTCCGTTCAAGCATACGAGTGAAATAAATCGCTATTCGTTCGACTTTAACGTCAATTAGTTATGGGCCTATCAAATCTTTTAAATCCATCCAATAATCAAATAGGTATTATTTTATGAGGTTAAGGGCACTTAGCTTTTTCAATCAAAAGGCTACCCTTCTAAAGATGAAAGTGTAAGAGCCAAATTCAATATTTTAAATTTGAAATACGATTGAAGGCTTGACTACGCAGAATCGGTTAAATTATACCAGACTGCAGTATTTTGATAGAATATTATTTTATTGGTTTAAAACGTCAGTGTCCCACTGGGAAAAGCCACTCCCCACTCCCTCCAGTTTTATTTATTATAAAAAAAAAAACAATGACACTCCGGGAGTGCCGACAGAAGTGAAAATATTTCGACAATCTTTGCCGAAGAGAAAAGCTGAGATTGTTGGTACTTGAACCTCAATGTGTTTAAAGTCAAATGTGTCAAAAGTGTCGGTAAGCATAACAGAGTCGCGACGTTTTTTCCCATCTAAAAAAATGCCCAATAAAGAAGTTTTCACTTCAAAAAAGACAATTTTAACCCCTTCGAAGATTCACCTCACTACTCAATTCGTGGATCTTATGAAGATCACCTACTAGGGGGTAGTCAGAGGCATGTCTAAGCTACGATCGGCACACGGTTTGCAAGTAGCTAGCATTCAATACGTGACAGGTTGCAAGCCCATCGCCGCTTAGCCAGTGTCACGTGTCATTCGGACTTTTTGTCCTAGGGACAAACCGTCTTCTAGATCTGACCTTCACCGTCAGAGCATGGTAATGTATCAAATGCGCACAAATACTCTCAGTAATACAGTAATAATACGGAAAGGTCCATTGGTGCACGACTGGATTTGAACCGAGAACCTCCGGATCGGAAGGTGAGTCCATCGTCTCTTTAATGTAGGTAACCCCTTCCCGATAAATTAAAAACAGCAGCTTCCGCCATTTATGTGTAGAAATTTCATTCTTTATTCATATTATTCATATTGATAAAGCAATCGGACTAAGTATTGCCAGACATCTTAAAAATGCATATCTCTAACTTGAAATTAGCTGTCTGTTTTTCGCTTTTTATGACCCTTATTTCTTCTGATATCTCTATTCCACTCTAATCCATCAATGGATCTGTTTCTACTTTTCGTTTTACTCTAATCCATCAATGGATCTGTTTCTACTTTTCGTTTTACTCTAATCCATCAATGGATCTGTTTCTACTTTTCGTTTTACTCTAATCCATCAATGGATCTGTTTTTACTTTTCGTTTTACTCTAATCCATCAATGGATCTGTTTCTACTTTTCGTTTTATTCTAATCCATCAATGGATCTGTTTCTACTTTTCGTTCCACTCTAATCCATCAATGGATCTGTTTCTACTTTTTGTTCCACTCTAATCCATCAATGAATCAGTGTCTTATTTTTGATTTTACTAATCCATCAAGGGATTTGTTCCTAACCTTGAGTATACCGCTTTTCCAAAAGGAACCTATTAATTCTGGTATTGAAGACTTACATTTTGTTCTGGTGCGGAAAAACAGACAAAGGCAACGAGTTCCATTCCTCATCACATACATACTTTATGCTTGATTCACTCACATGGAGCAATATATAAAATGTGACAGTAGTTCCTTTAACGAACTACTGCGAACAAATTCCTGTTGCGTCCAGTATAGTTAAGTCTCATCAGAGCAAAGTTATTGTTTTAGCCGCCTTTTATCGAAGAAAGATCGTTGTAATCAAACAAAATGCTCTTCCAAACGACACTAAGTCGGGAACTTGTAAAATATTAATGTTTCTGTGATAATAAGAATGTTTAAATATTTTTTCGACGCTTCATTTTGTAGAAACAACAATGGCGAATATTTTTACGCTGCGAGGTGGCGGCAGTTTCTACATAGAATAATATAGGATAAGGCCTCCAATTTGTTAATGATTCTCAATTGTTTCTGTAAGTAATACACCTGTACATATTGGAATAAAGGGCCACTAAAAGATACCTTTAGATAAATGCAATTCTATGCGTTTGTTCCATACATTTTATTTTACAGACGTTACAATATATTTCGTGATAATCAGCCTTAAGTTTATGCTTTTAACCTCCTCTGTGGTCTATTGGTTCAACCCACCGATTTCAGATCCAGAGGTCCCGGGTTCGATCCCCATGGGGAGTACAATATATTGTGCTTGGTTTGGTTGGTAGTAGGACTTTGTTTAAGTCCACCTGGCTAGCTCCCACCATCTTACCTAATTCTGTCGCCATAATAACAATTCTAAAATTGTTGTGTTCCGGCATTTAGAGGTAAGATAGCCAGTTCCTCAGTTGAGGATTCCGGGTGAAGAGCGCCTCCACCTTCGGCCTTATCTCAACTTGTAACCAGGTGAGATGAAGACCAACTGCTTAACCGTAGTACTATAAAAAAAAAGTTCCTTGTTTAATGTACTTCATTTACATATTTAACAAGCTTTACAGGTCAGTTGGTAGAAGTTCTGCCTATTACGCTAGGTTGTGGGTTCGATTCCCACCCAAGACAAACATTTGTGTGATGCATATTGGTGTTTGTTCATGTGTTTGGGTGTTGCATTGTGTATTAAAAAAACTAGTTCATTGGTATTGTTTCCTGGAATAGATGGCGCTGTTGCATTTATTGATGTATTATTTTATTTTTACCTCTGGATCTGACACCAGTGGGTAGATAGCTTACATTTGTTGCCATAGGGTTTTAGGTAACAAGTGTTGTGTTTTTTATCTTTAAAGCATCTTTCGTTCATGTTGTTTTTCATTATCTGTATACATAACTTCAGCCGCCTCGCTACAAGTCTGGTATTGCGTCACCCATGAATATTTACGTGAGTTCAACAAACTTTTGTTTTTATTATAATAATATCGAAGAGCAATGCTCCGACTTTAGATATACTCACATATTTGAAATATTAATCAAACCAAACACTAAAGAACTCAGGACGCGACTTTTGGTCGCTGTAAATGCAAGAAAGAGTATTGACAAGGGTAGTTGAGGCCGTTCGACAGTTTTACCATTACACGTTATATTGATTGCACATTTTGGCATTGAGTTATTGTATATTAGGATCTTTAAGGTAGCGCGCATTATAACCATGGCATTTTGACGATGGAGCATATTAACCCAAGCACAATTAGACTTCTACTCCCAAAATGCGTTGCAAAGAGGCACAGTTCTCCCGGAATCCTCAAATTCTAGATGCAAATGTGCCTTAAGCCTTCGGCATTATCTTAACTTATAACCAGGTGAGATAAAGACCAAGCGTTTCACCGTCGTACAACCAAAAAAAATATCTGGAAAATCCACCATCCTATTACCATTGAAATCTAATAGCTTGGGATGTAATGGTACTAGGAACAGACGCTGCCTCAGGGATGATTGTATTGCTCGTAGTTCTGACTGGGCAGTGTAGATGACTCTACAACGACTTCTAGAGGTAGTAATTATCCAGGTCGTGTCTACCGAAGCACGAAATCGTCTGATCGAAACTAGACTTACAAAAACATGTGCCCAACCTGGGAATTCAACACTGGACCTCAGTATACAGAACCGAACAGGCTGCCATTAGTAGTACTATTGAGGGTAATATAACCAATTAACTTTCAGCACACAGGGTTTAGTTAACCTTTGGTCGCGACCGAAAAAATAATTGAGAACCTGAGCAAGATGATGTTAACATTTCTGGAAAATAAAAGACGATCATTATAAGGTCATAGAGAATGCTGTGTGGTTATGTACCTCTCCGAGCCGGAGGTTGTGGGTTCAAATCCAGTCGTGCACCAGTAGGCATTTCGGTTTGCAAGAAATTCATGTGCGCTTATGATATGCATAATTGCACATGCTCTGTCGATGAAAGTCATATCTTAAAAAAAAAAAAATCCGAATGTGTTACTGGTTAGTATGTCGCTAAGCTGCGACAGACTTAGTAGGTGATACTCATAAAATACACGCTCTGAGTAGTGAAGGAGAATCCTCGAAAGAAAGTTTTTTTTATTGTACGACGGGGAAACGCTTGGCCTTCATCTCATCCGGTTACAAGTTAGAAAAGGTAGATGCGCACTTCATCGGGAATCCTCAACAAACTAAGGAACTGGCTCTCTTAACCCTAAATGCCAGAACATAAAATTTTTTCAGAAATGTTGTTATGGCGTCAGAATTTGGTAAGATGGTGGTAGCTAGCCAGGTAGGACAAAGTTCTACCACCAACCAAACCAAGCACAATATATTGTACTTCCCATGGGGATCGAACCCGGGACCTCTGGATTTCTTTATATTATCTACATCACCAATCCGCCTGCGATGCGTGGTGATTATGTCAAAACCCTCCAGCGTTCGAGAAGTTTCTGTCCAGCAGTGGACACCACTGGGCTGTTGATGTTATAGTATACGCTTTAGTGTCACTATTATAAGGGCAAACGATACCGCGAGCAACTGTTACTCACATAACTTGTGTCGATTTGTGACGTAAACAGCTCAACAATGCGTAATATCGTTTCGCAGCAGGTTGCTTATGATTATGAACCTTATTATTCATAGATTTTAAACGAGATTGAATATTTGCATCAGAAAGGGCTGTCTGGCGCCACCTTGACGAAGGTAACACAGATTTATGTAAACGTATTTTGAAGCCTTCGCCTCGATATCATCAACAATAACGAGGTTATATTTTCTATATTCTGTCACTTAAACTTACAATCTTCGGACCTTATGAATATTCATGAATAGCAGACTGATTGGGTCATGGTTTAATAGAGTGCCGACCTGCAAAATGCCTATAATAATAAAAACATGTCATGAAAACTGAAGGGGCAGGGGGATAAACACGAACGCCGGGGAATCCCGAACGCTCCGATTTTACTATGTTAGAAAGAGAAGAACGATGAAAATGGGATAGATATAAAATCTTTTCAAAACAAGATTGGATGCAAACGAAAATGCACAGACGGTGATAATCATCGGCTGGCTACCGATACTATATTTATCGTACATTATGTAACTAAAAGCTAAATCATATTAATTAGGCTAGGTCAATTTTACCCCGCTTGATGTTCGTGAATACCCGTCTAGTGCTGGGTAAATGCGAACACCAATGTGACGAAAAACAAAACGTTTTTGATATTAATATTGATTTTAGAAGAAAAATTTTGTCAAGCTGATTTTATATCTACTTAGTATGATAAAACTTGTTCTATTAATAATAAAAACTTACCTATATTATTTTTATATATTGTTTTTGTTTTGTGTGACGTTAACAGATGATTGTTACTAAGGTGTTCAATATTAAATCGTGAAGATCGCTATAAAAAAAACCTTACGTTCCTATGTTTAATAGGAACCTTCCTATTAAACATAGGAACTTAACGTAAGGTTTTAAAATGAATGGATTTTAAGATGGATAAATAACCGAAAATGGTGAGTGGAAAAAAGGAAAAGGGGAGAAATTTGCTGTAGGATTTAAACTTTTGATGTTTTTTTTTTTCGGAAAATGTATACATATATTTACTAATCAGGCAACGCTGTCCTCTCCGTTTTTACAAGACAAATCCGTAGACACCGCGAGGTTCGATCTCCTCAGACCAAAGGAACGCGAGTCATCGCTTAAACTTATATCCCCTATTCACTGAAAAGTGACATAATAAATATTGCATGGTCATAAGGGCTCGCGAGGTCTTCTGTTCTTACAGAACCACTATAGTCCATCAAATCTAAGAAGTACACTATGACAGCTGTCAGATCAACTTGTCTAGGGATGTGAACCAAATAATCGCCATCGAAAATATCCGATATTAATGAGAAATTGGAAAATCGATATTGACACTTTATAGGTAGGAAACAGTCGCTTTCTTTTTGATAAAACTATAAACTCAGATTGAAGTAAAATAAATATGTAGCGCTAAATTAATACCAAATAAATTAATTATTTCTGCTTATTTTTCTTTCAAGATGGCCACCCACAAATAGACGACAGACTAAATTGGAGGTTGTATTGTACCTACTTGTGTCTACGGAGTGAACTTCAGCTTCTTTATTTTGGCTTGCAACCATTTTACTGATTCTGCCAGTGACAAGTGACGTATTGCAAATGTCAAGCTTATGAGTAAAAAAAATATCGAGAGAGACTCCGTAAAAGCGATTGATTTAGAAAGACAAATGCAAATACAAATATAATTGGGAAATCCGGCACTGTGTGTATGTTTATGACGGCATGACTCTCGAACAGATTATCCGATTTTCATGAAATTTAATCTGAATAGAGATAACGTAAATAGAATTTGATTGTGGTGGGGGATTTTTGCAAAGTGGGGTAGTTTTTGAGATATTCAATAAAAAGAGACACAATTTTTCCCTTTTCAAATCGACATCAACCTTTGTATTTTGTTAGAAAGGATATTACATTACGTTAACAACAAGAGAACCTCGAACACTCAGGTGAATAAAGAGAGTTCGAGAAAAAGTGCTTGAGTAAAGTGAGAAAGGTATATTGATAACACACTTTTATCGTTTGTTAATTACGTTCTATTTGAGAATTCTTCTCCGTTATAAACCAGACATCACGAGATCTCAGTTCGGGGCAAACTACTAGAATATAATTATATTTTTTATTTATTTAAGTAGGTACCTATATTTATTCAAGACAAGTAATTCGAAGAACTACTGAACTAAACTTCGGACCGATCGCGCATGGCTTAGTTATTCCGTGGGAGCGCTCTTTCGGTCGCTCACGCACTACACAACACTATCTCACTGAATTTCCGCTAAAAAGTCGCTTCGATTAATTAAATTATTTCAATATTTTTACCGATTATTTGAAAACTCAAGAATTTTAAACTGTCGCAGCACTACTGTAAACAACATAATGACATAACATTGTATAAACGTGAACCTCATTTACAATTTTACTGATTGTTTATGTTTTAAACTAGTTTTACGAGATTCAAGTATAGATTAATGTACAGGAATGTTTAATAAATATAATTATATATCTGAGTAAATAATTTTTCGACATTATAAGAATTACTGCTTGTAATATTTTGTGTCTACGTTTGAACAAAGTTATAACATAATAAGAAATGCGAAACGTCAAAATGCACTTCTTAGATTTGATGAACTATAGTTCTAGCATGTGCGGATCAAATCGCGAATAATTATTGCGTAATTTAGAACTATATTGAATTCGGCGGTCGTAAACAACTAAATTGTTTTCGGTGTAAGTAAATTATTTGTCTTTTGCGGATCTATGTGAAGGCGTTGATATTTCTAGAGCTTACTGAATTGACGTAACAATATAATTCCGTATTGTACTTCATTCGCTTTATTCTTCAGATATAATTATAACCAGGTCGTTATTTACCTTACTAGGTAGCTTCGCACGGCTTAAGAGATTTTAAAAATCGATATTTCTAACGATTTTTTATAAACTAAATCGAGTTGTAGTCTTCGATTTGTCTACATCATCGAATTATATTAATTACACAAATCGAATTAGTTTATAAATAGATCTGTAGATCTACCCTAGAAGTTCATGACATGAGGTAGCGACTGCACGCACACTTTCTACTCGTGAAATAAAAATAATTAGTACATAGTGCCGAATTGAAAAATTGATACAGTGGAAAATATTAAATATCATCAACGAAAAATCAAGAAACTCGAAGAAAAGCAGCGGCAAAACCGCCGACGGATTCTTATTGAATCCTCATCAGATTCAGGTATGTATTTAATTAATAACAAAAACGGATCTTCATCGTGTATCTTTTTATATTCCCGACAGTTTCGACCGTGTTACAACGGCCGTGGTCAAGTATACGGGACACTACCCTATAATCGCTATAATTTAAAAAACAGGTATGTATTATAATCCACCCTCAAACAAAGTTTATAATTCCGTATCCATCTTTGAACTGTAATACAAACCTGGCGGTTAACCTGAGAGTTAGCACGATGGTCAAAAACAGTTCCCATGTCAAAGTCTCGTTTGGTATTTCAGACGAATCTTCTACAAGTTCAGCCCCTGTGCCAAACTTAGATAATGATGAAATAATACCCGCTGCCAACTTCGACGCCGACGAGGATGCCATTGGGGGCGCTGCGCAAGAGGTTGGTTTGACTTCTCCCGGGGATCTCCCCGCAGTCCTGAGCTAGATCCTGACTTCCTCGGGGCTCTTCGAGAAGAGACAGAAAATAATCCAAAATTTGGTAAAAAAATCCATCAAAGCTTAGCTCAACGATGGGAACATCTATTGAAAAAAGGATTGTCAAAGGAGGAGATAAATTGCTGAAAAATTATCTTGTCTTGTGCCTGTAAATTGTACTCTTCTACAAGCACCCAACTGAAAATGGAAGTAGTAGCAGCTATATCGGAGGCGTCACGACAGCGCGATAGGAGAAAGGAAACAGAGCAGCAGCAAAGGAGTGGGCATCTCAGCCATGCAACTAGGAGTGAGCCATAAATTAGGCTTTGATGTCAATGCTATCGAGTGACAATAAGATTGAAGCCATAAAGTTAATCAGCGATAGTTGCCGAATTCTGACTGATCTTCACTATCGCAAAACGGAAGCTCGAATAAGCATAAATAATTATTCCCCTGCGAAAACTCTTTTGAACACAGTTCACGATAGTGAAAGAGATGATACTCTTTATGGAACCAAATTAACAGAGACAATAAAGGCTTCGAAAACAATCGAAAAACAAGGTTTGTCGATTAAAAAGTTTATTAAAACTCAGTAAACTTCGTCGGGATCTGAACAGACGCCATCTAGTACCCGTACTCAGTACCAAAATAAATCACCCGGCGCATACCAGGGAAACTGGTCCGAACCTTCACACTTTCAGCAGAACAGTTGCGCAGAGGGTTGGGAGGACATACATTTTCATTTTTTTCATTTTCATACTGTGAGGAGTCGGCGGCCTCCGTTGCAGCAGCAGACAGCCAGCTGTCCTGTAGGCCCAAGCAGGCCGGGGCAGCCTGCGACGCGTCATTATCACAGGTACAACAGGCCGGTAGAAATTCTACGATTGCTGGTGTAAAATTACTTAAATCCTGTAATATTAGACAGGATACAAAACATTTTCCTATTCCGTTTAATTGTAACGTAACACAAAGTCATGTACCAAAAGTTAAATGAACAACAATTGAAAAAGTGGAAACTTTTTCTAGTTACCAACTAGAAAAAGTAGCTATTAATACATTAATTAGACTAGGTGCAATCAGTCCTTGTATACCTTCTGATGAACAATTCATATCATTTTGGACTTTAAAACCAAATGGAGATAAACGATTTATAGAAAAATCTAAAGAACAAATAATTTTTTTTTCTAAAACGCACTTCAAAATGGAAGACTACCGAATGGCATCTAAGTTAGTATCCACTAATGCTTATTACGATTGATTTCAAGGATGTCTATTTCCTTATACCTATTCGAGTATAGGATCGTAAATTTTTAAGATTTCAATTTGAAAATCAAACGTACAAATTTAATTCTTTGCCAAATGGTCTTTCGGTAGCTCCCAGTCTTCACCAAATGTATAAAGGAAGCAATTTCTCAATTAAGGTATCAAGGTTTCAGAAACGTAATTTATTTGGACGATATTCTTTGTATAGGAGATAACTGTGATGAATGCACCGATAATATTAAAACTAATTTCCTCTCTTTACCGAGTAAACTCGGTAAAGAAGAACTCCTAAGATTCAGAGGCAAAAAATGTTAGCGCTTCGAAAGTTATCGGATTTTGAACAAAAATTCTAGCCTCACGACTTAAGACAGTAAGCTCTGACTGTAAAATGTTCAATGACACTTCTCGTCCTGGCTGGGGAGCAGTGTGTAACCTCGAGTTTATTGGAGCTTGGAAGCATACTGAACTTGACTCACACATCAACTAGGTACCTAGAATTGTTAGCTGTTTTCTTGGCACTTAAATGTTTTGCAAACGAAAGAACTGTTCAATTTTACTCCGTGTAGATAACACAACAGCCATCATATGTTAATCGTATGGGTGGAGTCTAATTTCTAATTATCCATTATTCCAACTTTCTTGGCATTTGGCAATGGTCCGAGGTAAGGAATATCTAGCTTTTTGCATCGTACATAACCACAAAAGAAAATGTTGTTGCCGATGAATCTCGAAGAATCAATCCCGACGCGGAATGTGAAATATCAAACTCAGCGCTTGAGCGAATATCAAGGCACTTTGGAGAACCACAAATAGATCTATTTGCCTCTAGGGCTAGTGCTAAATGCAAGGATTTTATATTATGGAAAAAAGACCATAATGCCTCTTTTGTTGATGCTTATACAGTAAAATGGAACACTAAGTTCATATATGATTTTCCTCCATTCCCACTTATTCTCAAGGGTCTTCCAAAAATAGAAGATGAAAACGCGACTGGCATCATAGACATTTAAATTATGGTGGATTTTCTGTAACATTAATAATTGTAATACTTTCGAATGCTCAGTTCCTAATATTTTGTTTTTAAAGTGAGCAGTACAAAATGGGTGCAGCTTATGGATCAATTAATAGTCACAGATCCGCACTTTCCCCCTGCAGCCGTCGCCGAGGGGTCCCTAGGCACCATTAGAAGGGCTGCAGGGTGGACTAGCGCATCCAAATCTTTGCCAAGTTTTATCATCGATATTACTTATTGATTACAACTTTTTTGCACAAACTATTTTACAGAATGTTATAGTTATAATTAAATTAATATACATTTATTCAATAAAAAGTACAATTAAACTAACTATGTACAAAGGAATCAGTCAGATTACCTAAGGACCGTTACAAACGGCCTATAGGTAACTCAACTGTTCCAGACCAGTACCAGACGGAAGCGTGTCCAAGACACTGGCTAGATTAATTAAAACAGTCTTATTCTTCTAGTTAGAAGGAACTCTGTTTTTTTATAATATGGATATGTATACTTAAAATAAAATTGTTACAATTATGATTAAAACTCTAGTTTGTGGACAAGCATATTTTTATTTACTTATGGATCATAATGCAAACTCTCTTAACATCGACCTGGTTATAATTATATCTGAAGAATAAGCAAATGAAGTACAATATATGATCAAAAGAACTTCTGTGAAGTTCGATCATTACTGTACGAGTCGCTTTATTCGAAGATATAAGGACCCTTCCAAACCCTATTCCGTATACTTAGTTTGCATTTATCTATGGATCTCTAAAAATAATTAACGTCTAGGGTAGATCTGTAACTAGTGCTGAGACAAATCGATTTAGTTTATAAAAAATCGTTAGAAATATCGATTTTTTAAATCTCTTAAGCCGTGCGAAGCTCAAATAACTACCTGGTTATAATTATATCTTCGAATAAAGCGACTCGTACGTTAATGATCGAATTTCACAGAAGTTCTTTTGATCATAAATCATTGATCAGATGAATGCCCGTATCAAAACAAAAAGGCCCTACCTATTTACAGTGTGTTATGATGACACAAAAATCACTATCCGCAACGGGACTCGAACCCGTATTTTTAACGCCTCTGTAGTCTAGTGGTTCAATCCACCCATTTCAGATCCAGAGGTCCCGGGTTTGATCCCCAGCGGGAGTACAATATTGAGCTTGGGTTTGGCTTTTAATGAATGAATGAATAAATTAATTTATTTATAGTTACATTTATTCAATTAAAAGTACAATTAAACTAACTATGTACAAAGGAATCAGTCAGATTACCTAAGGACCGTTACAAACGGCCTATAGGTAACTCAACTGTTCCAGACCAGTACCAGACGGAAGCGTGCCCAAGACACTGGCTGCATTGCCACGCTGAATAAATTGTAATAAATAATAATTTATTTATTGAATAATAGTTACATTACTGCTTAAACCAATCCGTAACTACATACATAACAATTTGAAAGAAAAATGATATACAAATTATTTACACATAAAACAGATCAATAAAATTTACACTAATTACAACTACAATAATTGAAATACATTCTTAGAGCCCTGTATATACTAGGGACACTATCATAAAGTAGGTCCACATGTTGGAACTCCTGAAGAAAAGCATTGAGAATTAAAAATGCTCGTTGGGTCGGCGCATTTTTGTCATGCTGCGTTCGTGTGGTGTGGCAGTCGAACAGCTGGCGACGACGACGGACTCCTCGCAAATAATTATCGGGAACATACCAGGATAAACTACCCAGTATCGTTGGATTGTTCACCTTATTGCGCAATATTATGCAATAGTGTATGGCTAGATGTAACTTACGCCGCAACTGCAAGGAGTCCAATCCAACCATACCGGTAACAAATAGGGAAGGGTAGAGGTATGGGTAGTAGTCAAACATACGCAAATTTACGCTGTATTCTTTCTATAATAAGCGCATATTTGGCCTCACGTGGATCCCAAGCTATGGAGCTAAACTCTAGCCTACTGCGCACAAAGGCGTTGTATAGCATTATGGCAACTCTTACATTCATAAAATGTGAAGCGGTTCTCATAATAAAGCCGAGAGTTTTGTTAGCCTTTTTACAGATCGACATAATATGGTCACGAAAATTAAGGGAAGTATCCTCTGTGAATCCCAAGTCCCGAATACTGTTCACCCTTTCCAACACAAAACCACCTAAGGAGTAAGTGAACGTTTCCGGCACTTGTAGTCGTGTAAAAGTCACCGCCTTGCATTTCGTGACATTAAATGTGAGCCTGTTGGACTTGCTCCAGTCCTCAACTAAGTTGATCCGTGGCAGACTGGATGGATTTATAGATTTTTATTTCATCTGCGAACATCAGGCACCGGGCATTGGCCAATTAAGGGGGAAGGTCATTTATCATTGTCAAGAAAAAAGTCGGCCCGAGAGTACTGCCCTGACTGACCCCCGATCTTGAGTAAAAATCGTGCGACCGGAAGTTTTTAAACTGAACATATTGCCTCCGAGCAACTGAGGAGAAGCGCCTAGAATTGAAAGTTTTGATACAACAACAGTATGTCGTTATCTACCATGTCAAAATTTCGCCTGAAATAGAGAAATTTAGACTCTACCTGCCGTCCAGCATCCATATGAGTCGTGGTTGGTAGCTGTTGATCTAGCAGAACGGAAACCGTGTTGCGTGTTCTTTAGATGTATACTAATTAAATTTGATGTAATACACCCTAAAAATACCCAAATCACTACAAGTGTGCCCATAATATTTGAAGAGTTCTTTCGATTCCTCCAGGATCCCATCATCAGATCCTGACCTGATGACAATGGGACCATCTGTGGAGTATACCCTTTCAAACAAAAAACGAATTTTCCAGATCGGTCTAGGCGTCTTCGAGTAATCGGGGAACATACACAAAAAAAAGATTCCGACGTATTGAGAACCTCCTCTTTTTTTTGAAAGTCGGTTAAAAAGATCTTTCAAACGGTAATTGAACCGGTGTGACGTGGTACTAGCTATAATTCGTTCTGTGGTCGTCTACCGACACAGTATATCCAGCAGTTAGTACGCCCGCGACCGGCGAAATAAAATATTGTTACAGTTATATTGGTAACGACAAATCCGATTACTTCGTCGGGTTGTTCAATATTTTCTATTGAGCTACTGGCACGTTTGGACCACAGAATGCCGAGATGCAGTAAGATTTTACTGTACCTCACTTAAAAAGTATTTCTTCTACGATGCTGTTTTTTTTTTATTATACGACGGGGAAGCTCTCTGTCTTCTTCTCAAATAGTTTCAATTTATATTAAGGCAGAACGTCGAATCTCAATCCTGTCCCAATCCTCAACATACAGAAGAGCTGGCTATCTTACCTCAAAAATGCCGGAACACAATAATTAAGAGTTGTTGTTATTGCGACATAATTAGTTTAGATAGTGATAGCTAGCTAGGTGGACTTATAAAAAGTCCCCTGGGGATCGAGCCCGAGATCTCTGGGTATACCGGTGGCTGGACTAGACCATAGAGGCGGAGAATTATGCAATCAGTTTACCCGCAAGTCCTCATAACATATAATGCCAAATATTACAAAGTCCACGCTTCACAGATGAGGAAAATGAGCAGAAAGCATACAATAGCTCTTCATTATTGGCAAGCATCCTCCGAACGTGTAAAACGGCCCAGATTCCGTACTATATCGAGTGTACTCCGAATTGTTTGCGCATAGATTGCTAAGTGCAGTGAGCGGAATTCTACATAGTCCGGTAATTAGCGAATTTACACAATACGTTACAAATTTAGCCGCTAAACGGACAAACTCAGCGGATAATATATGCTAATATATCCGCTATGTTTATGCATAGACTACTAATAGCAGTAAGCAGTGATACAATTATCACAGCTCTGTTGGTTTGTAGCTCTGCCTTCTGCGCTGCATATTGTGGGTTCGATTCCCACCCAGGACTAACATTTGTGTGATGAATATTGATGTTGTATGCTATGTATGTATTTGTACAAAAAATGTATTAAATCATTATGTATCCGTAATCTAGTTGCAATCATGTGCAAGATTTTCCTTAGTTTTGGAGTAGATGGCGCTGTGTGGAATTAATATCCTGTATTTATTGATTTATTTTATTTTATTGAACACACTCGGTATTAAGTGCCAACTTACACGGTACGTACGTTACAATTATAGCCACCTGAGTCGATAACATGGCAGAGTCCGCTGCTTCTTTATCGTTTGTGATAAAGTGGCTATTAATTACACATAATAAATAAAAAAAAGTATTTAAGTAATATGGGAACTAGATTACGGATAGAAATCCGTAGCTCTGCCTTCTGCGCTATAAATTGTGTTCGGTTCCCACCTAGGTCAAACATATGTGTGATGAATATTGATGTTGTATGCGAAGTATGTATTTATAAAAAAATATGTTTTAATTATTATGTATCCGTAATCTAGTTCCCATATTACAAGCTATTCTTAGTTTGGGGCTAGACGGCGCTGTGTGAAATTAATTACCTGTAATATATATTTTCATATATATTTATTTATTTGTATTTATAATGGGGTGCTTTATAAAAGTAACAATATTTGAAAGTAAGGGTTTTATAAGATCTTATTTAATATTTTGTTATATTTATACTTTATTGCGTTAGGACGTCCCGGGTTCAGGTTCCCAGGGGTAGTACTATGTTGTGCTTGGTTTGGTTGGTGATAGCATCTCTCTCTCATCTACTCTGTCACCATAATAACAATTCTAAAAATTGTTGTGTTCCGGAATTTAGAGGTAAGATAGCAAGTTCATCTGATTGTTGAAGATTCCGGGTGTAGTGCGCCTCCACCCCCAACCATATCTTAATTTGTAACCAGGTAGCATGAAGGCCAAGCATTTCCCCGTAGTACAAAGAGTTTTACGCGGCAAAAGCCAAATGTTTGTAAATGTAAAAACTATCCAACATTATTGTCTCTGGTGCACAAACTCATAAGAGAAGAATAAATCTTTGTTCATTTATTTGCACTAGCCGTAGGTTTAATAGACTGGACTTTATATGTCCTTTCAAGTAAGCGAAGGTTTTGTTTTTTGAAGATTAACACATTTATCATTTCGATAAACGTTTGTCCGTTAGCAAATTAAAAGTCCGCTGAGTATGCAATACTCGAAATTTGCCCGCCATTGACCGAACATTCAAACTCAGTTGGTGCACTGGTTCCATTGTTCTGTGACACAGTAGCCATAGCTACATATAACGAAGTATGTTCAAATGCAATATAATAATCAGAGAACTCTACGGTACCGTACCTAACTACAGTAGTAGGTACCTAGCTATTATTCTATCAGTTTGGATGACGGTAAAGAACATTAATTTTCAAATTGATATACTTATATGACACAAAAAATCTAAATCTGCGTCAGGAACCTCATTGCTCAATTGGTTACAGCATTTCCGGCTTGAGAAAAAGATGCGGGTTCGGATTCCATCTCGGGTTGTAAGTTTTTGTATCATAGACCGAGCGAGCGAAGCGTCTTAATTTCGAGATTTCGAAAGCCGACAAAAATGCTTTGTCCGCTGTCTGTCGGTTTGTTCTCGCCTACAGGTCGCATTTTTCAACCGATTTTGAATGAAAATTGGCAAACCTGTTCCTTGACTTTTTTGTTGAAGATTTTTTTTGATCGGGGGAAAATAGGGAGGAAAGGGAAGTTTGCAGTAGCGTTATTTATCACCTGATTTCAATCAAATTTGAAAGACACACTAAGTATTTAATACTACATAAGATGTTGTGAAAAAAAAACAACAAGGGGAAGTGGAGGGAGAAAAGGGGAAGAAGTTTGCTGTAGGATTTCAACTAATGTAAGGGAGTTTTTTTTTCCGGAAAATTTATACATGCGTTTTCTAATTAGACTACGTTGTCCTCTCCGCATTTGCAAGACAAATCCGTAGACACCAGGTTCAATCTCCTCAGACCAAGGAAAAGCGAGTAATCGCTAAAACTTACTTCACTTATAATTATAAGTACCAATTTACTATTATTATTATTATACCCCTATTTGACTCAAAAGTCACCGTAGATAAGCCAAAGCCTATGCTAGGTATTTAATTCTTCTTATTTAGTTACAAGTTGTGTACAATAAAGAATGATATATTCCATTAATAGTCCTCTCCGCCTTTGCGAGACGAACTCGTAGACACCAGATTTGACCTCCTAAGACCAGGGGAATACGAGTAATAACAAAAGCTTATACCTCTATTTCCTCAAAAGTCTAAAAAGAAAAGTGAAAGAGGAAAGCATCGGTTATTGCATGGTTTTAAGGACTCGCGAGGTCTAATGTTCTTACAGAACCACTAGTTCTAATATTGGATCAATGCCGAAAAATGCCCACGTAAAAGTCGATAAAGTAACCTTTAGTCCTAACAAGGTTGCCTGGGAGAAATAAATATGTGCGATAAGGCCGCCTATTGTACACTACGTCACGTGCTAGTTAAAATTAATATATAAAATATTACAGGACGTTAATTTCAAACAGATCCATCAAGCCCAACACTAAACCCACACCCCACAAAGCTTGTAATATAGGAACTAGAATATATATAGGATAGAATAGGTACCTATGTTTGTTTGTTATCTCATACGTGCTATTTGATGCAACACCCAAACACAGAACAAACATTAATATTCATCGCACAAATGTTTGTCCTGGGTGGGAATAGAAACCAGAACCGCAGAAGGCAGAGTTACTACCAACTGAGTTATGAGGCTGAGTATGACCTGTGATATGAGGTTGTATGGTTTTTTAATTCATTCATTCGTTCATTCGATACACTATAACACTTAACTCCGACCACCGCTGCGCCTGGCATGCGTGTACTGCCAGTGCACGGCTTCAGCTATGGATGATGACTACGTATCACGTGTGTTCACGTGTACCAAATACGAGAGTTCACGTGATAGCGTATTCCGGAACGAATCCACACACATTTACCGGCAAACTTACTTACACTCAAACGCAAAGGCTTTGAACTTGGCACATTTAAGCCGACCATCATCATATACAATGATGCAGAATAGTAATGTCAATTACATTAAATAGACCAAACGATATAAGATAATTTATTTGGTACATGTTTTTGTATTTGTTTAGTTCAACAAAATAAAGCCGAACCCGACTAAGAGATGTCACTAGTAGTTTGTCACTTAGTCACGCATGGTCACATCTGTGTACCCAAGGTTTGAAGAAGATATCGCATAACAAAAACTATCAAAAGTACTAGCATAGTTACTGATCATTACATAATACCTATAATGGATTTGAACGTGTACTTATGAAATAAAATGGAATCATCGTATAATCGCGGTACATAAGCATAAAACCTTTAATTTACCTTAAATTTTTGTGTAAATTTACGTCGTTACTTCGATCACCAAACCACCCACCAAGCGTAGTGACTATGACTAAACTCTAAATTGTTTGGGATTTTTTTGTGAGCAGGTACCACGACCTCTCAAAGCATTCTTGTTTTGATATTACTTTTCTTTTGTCACTATCTGTCCAGTGTAGAAACTAGACAAAAGTTTTGTTATATGAAAACGAGAATGCTTGAAGTGGTGGCGGTAAGGCCCGTGGTGGTCAAACGCATGGCTGTTAACAAAAAAAGATGTCAGTTTTGTCTCAAGTCCAAAGTTTCAGCGTTGCTTTCCGTAGTGCAACGTGACCTGATGCATTTTATATTCATCGCCTCGCTTGCATGTGAGTGTGACACACGCCTTACTTTATACGACGCGACCGGCTTCTTTCGTTTTTGGTATCTACTTAAAAATAAATAAATATATACAGGGACGTTAATTTCACACAGCGCCATCTTGGGCCAAACTTTTGCTCCTCAGTTTGCTGAGGATTCCGGGTGCAGTGCGTCTCCGCCTTCGGCCATATCTTAATTGTAACCAGGTGAAATGAAGGAAAAGCGGTTCCTCGTCGTAGAATGTATATATACATATAAATATATATATAGATATATTTTATTGATTATCATGATTACAAGCCATGCTTTTTATTCTACGACGGGGAACCGCTTGTATTATATGTATATATATATATATATATAAATATATGTATTAATACATAATTATAATATATATATATATTGATTCTATTATAATTATATATTGGATAGAGTTTCCTTGTTACTAGGCTTAGTTAGGCTACTTGAATACGGTATCTCGAAAACGGCTCCAATGATATAGATACAGTTTTTTTCTAAAGGATTTTTGCTATTTTAAGTTTATCCTAATAGGCTTCTTTCCTGAAAAAATCTTCTGTTTTTTTCAATAAATGCACTTTTTCGTATCTTAAGCCGCCACCATCCAATATTGTATGCATTACAGTCAGTTAATGCAACAGTTTTTATATTTGCATACTTTGTATTTTACTGTGAGCTGTAAAAATACTCTTATCTTTATGAGTAGAAATTTCTCGAACACAACATTTACAACATTTTGTATGCAACCACCGATTTCATTTCAAAGTTATTTTATTGAATTATATATTTATATATATATTTATATTTATTAGCATATATATATTTATTTATCATCATCACAGCCCCAAAAGTCCACTACAGGAATTGAGCCCTCTCCATCTGTGGAGAGGGCTCAATTCCTGTAGTTAAAAAAAGTTATTATAAAAAATCCTGAGCTCTGGCTCAGGATTTTTTATAATAACTTTTTTTTAAATGGCTTAGCTCGTCACCTTGTAACTTGCATAGGCGAGAATGAGGTTTAATATGAAGCAAACCTTCCAAGGAGGTGCCTATAAACCCAGTTTTTTTCATCCATTTTTTTTTTATTTTTATTGTATTACGGGGATGTGCTTGGCCTTTTTTTAAATATTTTTACTGTACGACGGGGAAGCTCTTGACCTATATCTCTGAAGTGGAGGCGCACTTCACCCGGATTTCTCAACAAACTGAGGAACGGCTATCTTGAACCTGGGACCTCTGGAGTAGAGATGACGAATATAACTATCAACCAATAAATTTAACTAATATTTAAAATCAACCATTATATTCAATAATCAGAATTAACATTATCGAATAAAAATATCATATCAACTTCAGCCTGAGTTAGAACTAACATAATTGTATGCATTGAAATTTTAACTTTAAAATGCTACAAATAAGAAACATTTTCGTACGTTGATGCTTGCAGAGTTTTCAACTATATAATAGGTTGACTTCATTCAATTGTATGCTTTCGACTCCTCACTATAGAGATTAAATTTCAGATTTGCTGTATATGATATTTTTATTCAATACAAAGTGATGTGATATTTTAAACAAATACCCATAGTGCTACTATGATAGAGACGAATTAGCGGTTAACAAGTAAAATTAACTAATATTTTCAACCAATCAAAATATCGATATATTTTTTTATCAATTAACAGTTAACTAATATTTAATTTTAACCATTACTGCCATCTTTACTCTGGATTTTGCACCGCAAAAATGTACAAAGGAAGCATTCGGATAACCTAAAGACCGTTAACAAACGTCCTATATGTAACTCAACTGTTCCAGACCAATACCGGACGGTAGCGTGCCCAAGACACTGACCACATTGCCACGCTGAATAGCTATGCTGATTCCCTGGCCTAAATAAGAGCCAGCAGCCCTTTTATCACGTGTCCCCACAAGAATGGTCATAAAGGTCATAAATACCCCGCAAGATTTATAAGACCCGTAGGGCACCGGCTCCCCACGGACCCAGTATATATAGGTATTTGAATAAGGTATGTATTGTGTTATATGTTATGTATGTTTGATGTGAAATGCAAGCCAAGCACCAAGAACCACCCGGCGTACAATAAAGATATGTTTGGGTGTGTTGGGACTTAATATTATACTAACCGTATTATATGTATTATTTATTGTACAAATTTATCATATTTTTTTTACGAGTACCATGTTATGTACCTATGTTTATTATTATTACGTTTGTCTATTACTATTACGTTTTAAATTAGATATTTCTGATTTTGTAAATAAGTAGATTAGTAGATATATTTATTTATTCTCTTATATTTTGTGTACTTTTACTATCCTCTCCACCCTAAGGTTGTCTTTAAGAGATTTCATGCGATGAGACCGCCCAGTGTACTGTTAACTTTAGTTTTAAAATTGACAATTATTCTATATGTTTTTGGTGTACTATAAAGAGTTTTCATTCATTCATATGTTATTTATTAATTGTCTCTCTCTGCAACTTGGTTTGCTTGAAGAAAAGTCTTAGTAGAGTAAAGCTCGTTTGCCTGACTTTTTAATTTTTAGTTATCTTGTATTTCTGTGTGTGTGACAAGGTACTTAAAAATTAAATGAAAACTGAAAACTCCTACTTATACACTTTGTACCTACTTTTTTAATAAATGGATTGGAATGGATGAAAAACTAATAGTATGATGCCCACTTTTTGATCCGGAGGCCGTGAGTTCAAATCCGATCGAGATAATCAACATTTGAAGTCGAACTAAGCTAGTTACATGTAATGATATGCTAAATTTAATCTCTGTAATCCCTGACACACTATAATCGTTATGTACATACGTAGGCTTAATGTGTACACAAATATCGTAATGATGTTTGTCTTGGTATTAAATCGACCAGTGGGTTTAGCGTTATAGCGTACGTGTTCTAATCTAAGCAATATCTAAGCTAACACGAGGTTTGGTCTATTAAAAATGATGGTGAGGCCATCATCCTATAAAAACTTATTATGTACAGTAGTTTAAAGATATAATATATAATTTTAGATCATTACATATAAATATTCGGCAATAGAAGCAAGAGCAACAAACTATATGTGACCTCATAATGCAGGCTTTTTGTCCTTGTTTGAGGAACAGAAATACCTAGGGTACAACTTTGCCAATATCACCAGTTTGTACACAGTCAGGTCATAAGTATTGTCACACAGTAAAAACTTTTCTTTTAGAATGCTGGCCACAAAAAAGTTTATTGAATTTGAATTTCCAATTGTTCATGAAAATAAAAATGTACTATTTAGAATTTTACTCATTTTTAAATATGGAGTGGACGCTTAAAGAAGACCGTGTTGCAGTTATTGCGTTGCATCGTTGCGGTTACGCGCCAATTCAAATTTTTGACATACTGAAAAATTTGAATATAACCAAAAGATTCGTTTATCGTACCATCAAACGATACAATGAAGACTCTAGTGTAGATGACAGGTCAAGAAGTGGTCGCCCTCGGTCTGTTAGGTGTTCAGTGATAAAAGCTGTGAAGGCGCGAATTCTAAGAAATCCCAAACGTAAGCAGAAACTGTTGGCCCTTCAGATGGGGTTAAGCAGAACCACGGTGAAAAGGGTGTTAAATGAAGACTTAGGGCTTCGGGCATATCGAAGAAAAACAGGACATCGTTTAAATGCTCGTCTAATGGACCTGAGACTGAAGAGATGCCGCGCTTTGTTGAAGCGGTACGCGGGAAAAAAATATCGGGAAATTCTTTTTTGAAATGAAAAAATTTTTTCCGTAGAAGAGAGCTACAATAAACAAAATAATAAAGTGTACGCACACAGTAGTGAAGAAGCGAGCAACCGTATTCCGCGTGTCCAACGAGGTCATTTTCCATCCTCGCTCATGGTATGGTTGGGAGTTTCTTATTGGGGCTTAACAGAGGTACATTTTTGTGAGAAAGGTGTAAAAACGAATGCAGTTGTGTATCAAAATACAGTCCTGACGAACCTCGTGGAACCTGTTTCTCATACCATGTTCAATAACAGGCACTGGGTGTTCCAACAAGATTCGGCGCCAGCTCATAGAGCGAAGAGCACACAAGACTGGCTGGCGGCGCGTGAAATCGACTTCATCCGGCACGAAGACTGGCCCTCCTCCAGTCCAGATTTGAGTCCGTTAGATTACAAGATATGGCAACACTTGGAGGAAAAGGCGTGTTCAAAGCCTCATCCCAATGTGGAGTCACTCAAGACATCCTTGATTAAGGCAGCCGCCGATATTGACATGGACCTCGTTCGTGCTGCGATAGACGACTGGCCGCGCAGATTGAAGGCCTGTATTCCAAATCACGGATGTCATTTTGAATAAACTTTATTGTCATAAGAATCTATGTTTCGTTAAGTTCATTTTGGTATATAAATGGTTACATAATGAATAAACTTGTTTCAATTATTTTGTATCAAACTTGTGACAGAATTTATGACCTGACTGTGTATATACCTACATAATATAATGAATAATATAGAAGGGCCCATGGCAGTCCTTGTGACCTTACAACACAGGCTTTATTCCTAGTGTAGGGGACAACAACTTCCTTACGAGTTTATTATAGAATATATAAATATGTACCAGCTGTACCATTCTTTGAATAAATAAATTTAATCTTATCTTTATCTTTATCATTCAAAACAAGCCAGCATAGAGCTCAGCTTTGGCATCTACGACGTAGGCTGTGGGTTCGGATCCTGACCGGTGCACAAAGGTACTTGTAGTTCCCCCCGAACTAAGATCTCGTGATGTCTGGTTTGTGACGGAGATCATTTCTCAAATAGAACGTAATTAACAAACGATAAAAGTGTGCTTTCATAACACCTTTCTCACCTTACTTAAGCACTTTTATCTCGAACTCTCTTTATTCGCCTGAGTGTTTGAGGCTCTCTCTTGTTGCTAACGTAATGTATCCTTACTAACATGAAACAAAGGAAAGGCGTTTTGAAAAGTGCTCTCAAAACTGTTGCCTTAGTAGTTGTGTTTTAAAAATCTACCTCTCCAGCCCACGGATGTTGTAAAGTCAACCAAAAAGGCAGCAGCTTTTTTCTTTGTGTAAACAAAACTTTTACTGTGAGCACCAATCTGTCTGCTTAGCGTGAATGAGTGAATAACAATGGATGAAATTACGAATACCCTCTCTTATCTCACAAGACCTGAAGATCATCCTTTGCCCTCTTCATATAAGGGCAAAATAAACTTATTTTGAAATCAGTCTCAACCCCTATTTCATGTTTAAGCACATTTTTAAGACTTCAATTTTATTTACCCTTTTTGCAAACCTTAATGTAAATACAGGGGTGGTTTCAGCAAATCAAAATAAAGCTAATTGTGAAGTCAACACCTTTTAACAGTCTATCCTACAAGACATATCGAGCGTTTTAACCCCTTAATGCGCCCCTTTGTTACAAAAATCACCCCTAATAAAAAGTAAAATATATATTTTATGAATGTGCAGCCGATACTCTTGCCAATGACACCCCACAAGCCAAAAATCATCTCGTCTCACTTAACACCCCTATTTCTCAAAAACTACCCTAGTGTCAATAAAATCCTCAAACCGATTGATGAGTATAATATATATATAATCTCTGCATGTTCAAAATTTTTAATTGATCAATTCAACCATTCAAAAGATATGGGCGAAAATTGTATTTCTTTTTACCCCAATATCTCAAAACCTACGCCATCTATCAAAACTCTTCCGCAACAATCAAATTCTATTTACGTTATCTCTTTACAGTTTAAATTTCATGAAAATCGAATAATCCGTTCGAGAGTTATGCCGTCACAAACATTGCCACATACATACATACAGTGCCGGATTTCCCAACTTAACAGAGAGATCTCGTTCGCTTCGCTCACTCGATCAATAAAGTATTATGTATCCGTAATTTCATTTATTTTACACAGACATTCATTTTACACAGCGCCATCTAGCCCAAGCTAAGCACAGCTTGTAATGCGGGAACTAGATTACGGATAGAATACTTAAATACTTTTTTGTAAATACATACGTACTATAATATAGTACGTATGTACATATGATACAACACCCAAACACAGAACAAACATCTATATTCATCACACAAATGTTTGTCCTGGGTGGGAATCGAACCCACAGCCTACAGCGCAGAAGGCAGAGCTACTACCAACAGAAATATGAGGCTTGTTAATATTATTAACTTGTAATATTTAGTTTGGAACTAGATGGCGCTGTGTGAATTTAACGTTCTGTTATATATTTGTGTTGGCCAACAAACGTCCACTGTTACGTAAGCCCTGCCCTAAGCAACGCCACAAATAGTTGAGCCGCCTCCATACATCGACTCTCCAATTTCGGGCCCTTCACCAGGAATCGTCAAGTCTGAGGAACTGGCTATCTTACCTATAATTGAGTGGTTTTACTTACTTAGATTGACTTGAGACTTAGATATGATGGTGGTAGACAGGCGGACTTAAACAAAGCTATCAAAAACCAAACCAAGCACAATATTGTATTCATTGGTGATCGAACCCGGGGCCTCTGGAACTGACACCGGTGGACGCACCACTACACCACAGAGACGGTCCAGTTGTGGGGTAAGGGAATGTGGGATCTACTTCCTAGTGGTCCCCGGGCAATAGAATCGCTGGCTTCTTTCAGGACAAGTGTCCAGGCAATGTCCACTGGCAGTTGTAATCTTTCGTCAGTGCCCTGGAGACACAGCTCCCCCTGGGTAAGCTCACTCAATCGCAGATCTCTTGGCTTTGACAACCTGCACCTTCTCATCTGGCTGGGACATCCGCTAGAGCTGGTACGGCTGATTCGGCCGAGGATAACAAAAGGCGCAAATACAGTGGTCTAGACAGAACTTACCTAGTCTTTTGCAGTCGAGACATTGGGTCCAGTGCCCAAATGGTTATCCAAAATGTTTCGGGGCTTTGATTGAGGCGACACGTGACCGGCTGGCTAGCGAATTAGCATAGCTATACAGTGTGGCAATGCAGCCAGTATCTTGCCACGCTTCCGTCTGGTACTTGCCTGAACAGTTGAGTTATCTTAAGCCCAGTTGTAACTGTCCTTAGTTAACCCGACTGCTTCTGGTTGTATATAATTAGTATAATGTAATATGTATAAGAAAATTTAAACTAAAACAAACAATATGTACAACTAAACTAACTATTATAAGGGCTGCAGTTGGGTTACCTAAAGAGTTGGTAAAAGTGTACGTAGGTATATGATATTTTTTATTAATGAATAATAATTTAAAATAATTATAATCCTTTGATGTATTGTTTGAGCGAGATGATGATGATATACAGGATAAGTCTCCCGAAATGATCGCGTTAAACAAACATGACAATGTTTGCTTGGTGTGGTAACACGCATGTATTCTGTGGCGAGCTCACCTGAGCCTCTGCCAGTTAAATCGAGGGCTATTTATCAGTGCGCAAGTTTCTGCACAAATAAATATACAAACATCCGTCACTGTTCGAGTGAATTTAACTGCTACATCAATTTGTAGTTATTTTAAAATGAATGTGAGCGAATGAATGAAGTGAAGCTCTGGGCATCTTTTCTCCAAGAGACTGTCATAGACTGAGTTTTGAATTACATACATGAAATTTTTATTAATTATTTCGCGACCAAGGAGATCGAACTACAATATTCTAGGAAAGAAGACTGCTGGCTGGTAAGCGGAATAGGGCGATGGCCTTTATTTTTAATGTACACTGGCAGTCGATGATTATATTCTGTGCTACTGAAGAAAGCGCTAGAGCTTTATGAGTGAGTATACATTTCGATATAAAATATGTTGTCCACATTAAAACCTTTTAATGCCTCCTCCAAAATAGAAGGTTATTATAAAAGGGTATATGATATAATCAAATTCATAGAAAGAAACTGTAATCTTTCTTCTGGAGTAATCGCTCATTTGACGTTTACGACGACATCCAGGAATGTATAAACTGGCCCCACAATCACAACTCAGTTGGTAGGAACTCGGCCTTCTGCGCTGAAGGTTGTGGGTTCGATTTCCACCCATGACATTTGTGTGATGACTATAGTTGTTTGTTCAGTATTTGGGTGTATTTACGAAAAGGATAAAAGTATCAGACTCACGGCTTTTTCTCCTGCGAGGACTTACCTCTGATCACTACTCAGAGCTTCAAACTCTTATGAGGATCACCATCCTAGGTATCTCCCTGGTAGTCAGAAACGTTCAAACTTACGTTCAACAAACCCATCGCCGCTTAGCGGAGTACTAGCCAGTGTCACGTGTTTAGATTGTTGGTCCTAGGGTCATGCCGGTTTCCTCACGATGTGACCTTCACCGTCAAAGCATGTGCATGTGTCAAATGCGCACATAACCTTCCAAAAATGGGTAAAGTTTATTGCTTGTTCTTGAACCCACAACCTCCGGATCTGATAACAGGCCCATACTCACATGGCAAATATATGTAGGTACGTATTCATATTCTGCGTACTTCATCTAGTTCCCATATTATATTTCTTCGCACCAATACAATCTTGGAGTCTTTAGGTCCAGAGTGAATAGGTCCGTGCTCCATCTTAGGCCACATCTTTACTTTTTTCAAGTGAGCTGCTGGTCAAACGCTTCACTATCACCAAAAACGCTTTGCTTAGTTTGTTATTACAGAGATAGCATTGTATAAAATCTCCTCTTATTATTTGTTGTTTATTTAAACCTCCATTCATAATTACAGAATATCTCATAATTTGAACAATGGACCAGATTAACAAAAACAAAACGTTCTGGTAAGTTGTAGTTTATATAGTTGACCCGGCGCGTGTGTGTATTGTATTGAAAGGCTCTATTCAAATGTGGACCCTCATCGGGAAAACTCAAATCTAAGCAAACGGAAAAACCAGGCATACACTGAAATCCAGGAGCGGATTAGGATTAAATACAAAGGTTTTATGTCACACAAATAAGTCATTCTAAGATGTGTGGAAAATTATGTGTTGACGCGCTTACGACAGAATGTAATGAAAACAGAAATTAGTGTTTCTAATTATTTCTACGAAATCTAATTGTTTCGAAGCAATTTGCTTTCATCTCTAGTGTCAAATTATGATAAGGTTGAAGGTGGAAGCGCACTTCACCCGGAATTCTCTACAGACAGAGATACAGAGGCACTGTCATACCTCTTATGCCGTAAAACAACAATTCGAATCGTTGTAAAGGCGATAAACTTAGGTAACATGGTATTAGCTAGCAATGCGTAAAAGACGAAGTTGGACCACCAAACCTAGCACAAATTGGAAATTAAATTTAACGTTTAGTATTTTTTAAATGAACCCAAATCACCTAAGAATATACGTTAGATTAGACTATATGATTTTAGCCTGGGGTAAATCGAGGACTTTCCTTATTTTGAGAAGTCAAAAAATGTAGTAGCAAAATGAATAAATAGCCTATTGCTTACACTACAAAAAGTACTTACTTTCCTTTGAAGATTCACCTCATGATCATGATCTAGATCCTTATAAGATCCTCGCTCTGAGGAGCGTGGATATGAGGATTACCTACTAGGTGGTATTCAATACGTGCCAAGTTGTAAGTCCATCGAAGCACACCGGAATACTACCCCTTACGTGACACATGCCATTCGGATTGTTTCCTCACGACCTCCGGATTGGTTGGCGAGAACATAACCAAATGGTCATAATAACTCTATCGGATATAGTGATCCATGAAACATTTAATTCAGCCGTTATATGAAGAGGAATCAAACGAACAAACAAGTTACTTTTGAATTAATGTTATTGTATGGTTTATGTTTGACATCCTGAGTCCGTGCCGCGGCGCCTATTGTTTCGACGCCTTGTATCCCTGAGTGGGCATTCTGACCTCATTATGCGCGTAGTTCCGGAGCTACCCAACGAGACTTGTTATAGACCTTCCGTTAAATGCTCACCTGCCGATGCTCAAAATAATTTAAACTAGTTTTCATTCACCATCCTCTTCTAAAATATCTTTGGAAATGGGTGCAGGCCCTATTTATTTATACTTTATTGTATACACACATAGAAAAAATGATACAAGTTAACTTACAATTTAAAAGTATAGCAAAGGGGAGCTTAACCCTTATAAGAGTTTTCTACCAGCAAACCTAGATGGAGACAGAAACAAGATTTTAAATATTATGGAAAAAAGTGTACAACATGAATAAAATAACATAACCATTTTAGGAATAATAACTACTTAAAAAACTACAACAGATAATAAATATGTCCTAAAATAATATTTATACATATAATATATAATCTATCCTAGTTGTCTTTGTAGCATCTGGTTATTATAACGCCTTGGACATTCTGACCTTTGGAATTCCCCCCGGAGACATCACAGCTCACTGCTGGACTGTAGGTAGACTGTACGGAGGTCATCCCTCTATTTAGCCAGAGGGCGCTCAGCTTGCCTAGACATGATCTCCACCAAAGGTCAATGTATAATTAATATATTGTATCGCAATATTACGTATACAATTATGTAAATGATATGCACACTGGGAGTTCTGAAAACAGTATCATGCATCACATTTTTCCTGTGGCGTGTAGTGACATCTAGTTATAAATTGAGAACTTCTGAAATGAGCGTAACTCAAAAAAAAATACAAATATGTTTTATTTCTAGCCTTACTAATTATATTGTTACTAGTAATATTGTTCTGTCGTGGGCTGTTTGCACCATTCCTATGCGTAGGTAAGGAATACAAAAAAATATATATAAGCCTCTTACTCGAGAAGTTCTGAGGTACTCGTATATCACCGTACACGAAAAGTCGGCAAAGCGTGAGCAGAACGATATTAAAAACATATTCACAGTGACACCTTTATAACTTAGATTCTCAGAAAATTTCAACTAGCTATTATTATGGTTGAAAGATACCCTATATTATTTTTTAAGCACAAAAAATACATAATAAATAATTTAGACTTTCCTTTGAATTGCAAGCTTCACCAAATCTTTCATTTAGTCGCAGGGTAGCCTCCGCGAGTCCCTCATTTTGTTTATGTTCGAGCGATCCGCCCACGGCCTGTTCATTTCCGTATTCAGTACTAGACTCCTTTAATCTTGTTCATTTCGACTGTGATGAGATTGGCTGCTAAAGTTATTGATTTTTGACCAGTCAAAGGAAAAAGTCTGTCGACAAAGATTGTCTGGAAGAAATCGCTTCTTAGCGATAAGACCGCCCTTTGTACATAAACTTTTAGTTATGTAGTTCTATTTATAAGGTGTGCAATAAAGTATTTTCATTCTTTCATTCTGTAACAGCGATAGACACTTAGATCACTGCAAAAAAAAGAACCGGCATGTTTTAGATGCTAGTAAATAATAGCACTGTATAAAATTAAGTAACACAAAAAACAAAAAATACATAATATAATAACTAAGTAATAATAATTTACTAATAGCTAAATTAAAACTATTGGCAACATAATGGGCGGTCTTATCACTGAAAGCGATCTCTTCCGGGCAACCGTAACATGGAGAGAAACGAGCACAGCTATATGGGATAGTGGTAAGTACCTATATAAAAAAAGCTATACGATACAAAATAATTACGTTGTAAAAACTAAAAAAAGAAAACCGACTTCAATGAAGAATTATGATACCTTAAAATACCTAAATCACTTCAAGTGTACATATAATATTTGAAGAGTTACCTCGATTTCTCCAGGATTCCATCATCAGATCTTGACCTGCTGACAATGGAACCACCTATGAAGTATTATTTTTCCCTTTCAAACAAAAAATAATTTTAAAAGACGGTCCGTCCAGGCGTCTTCGAGTAATCGAGGAACATACATAAAAAAAAAAGATTCCGACGATTTGAGAACCTCCTGTTTTTTTTTGAAGTCGATAATAAATATTTTTTTTTTTTACTACAGGCAAAAAATCTTAATCATTCTTATACTTACACTAATTACTGTTTTTCAAACAAATAGTAACTCTTACTTAATACTATAGATATATAGTATTAAGTAAGATATATATAGAGAATACTATAGAAACTATAGTAACAGTTGTGTATTGAACAAACCGTCCAAGTGCAGACATGCTCAAAGGTTCCAACCCACAGTTCCTTGTATGGTATGAACCACATATGTTTATATTATTTTATTGGACACATACACACCTTGTGATGGTTTTGAAATATCTACCTTGATGACAGGCTTATGTAGAGGCTTACAAAGGATCCAGCTGCCAACATAATATGGCTATTGTTCAACCAACTTTAAATATTGGAATCAAAACAAAAAACGTTTTTTTTCGTAACAAAGTCACATAAAAACAGTGTACAATAGAAATGTTCCCTCGAAACGCCTACAGAATAGAAACTTGAATTGGTATCTCAAGAAGAATGGAAATTGTTTATTTCCCCTTTAGATTTATACCTTTCTTTGTGACCTACGCTACGTGACAAGCCTGGAGATAAACTTTGCACAAAGGTTGTTTATTTATTAGCCTCCTAGATCTACTCAAAGAAGTTCTTGGCTAAAATTTAGGTTCAGTTTCGTCATCCATACCTTCAGGTACTTACTGAAATTTGTCATAAATATGGAGTATGCTATCGGGAATACTTCACTTGATATTACCGCCTCTGTGGTCTAGTGGTTCAACCCATCGATTCAGATCCAGAGGTTCCGGGCTCGATCCCCAGGGGGATACAATATTGTGCTTGGTTTGGTTGGTGGGAGGACTTTGTTTAAGTCTGCCTGCCCAGCTATAACCATCTTACCTAATTCTGTCGCCAACAAATCTATAAATGGTTATTGTCCGGCATTTAAAGTTAAGATAGCCAGTTCCTCAGAATATTGAAGATTACGAGTGAAATGCGTTTCCATCTTCGGCCTTATTATGCCTTGAAACCAGGTGAGATGAAGCCAAAACTCTTTTCCGTCGTAAAATAAAAAATAAAAAAAGAACAGCAATATTTTCTTAGTTTAAAAAAAAATATAATATGGTGATAGCCAAACGTTTGACCACCAGCTTACTTGAAAAACATGTAAAGATGGCCTAGATGGAGCACGCTTAGCTAAAAGGAACCTATTCACTATGGACTTAAATACTCCAAGGCTGTACTCGTGCGCGGGCGATGCCGTGGGCAAAAGCTAGTCGACGATAAAGCTCGAAAGCCTGCTAAGGACATAGGCCTCCTCCAAAGAGTGTAGGAGGATTCACCACGCTTGGCAGGTTGGTGTTCGTAGTACTGGTGAAATGCTGCTACCTATTCTGATGTTTAGTCACCTTTTATGACATCCATGGGTGATGTCATGAAGATAAAACGCAAGTTAAGTGATCACCGTAGAAATGGGTAAGCTCTTAACAACGGAAGGAGACTAACCAGAAAGTCTATTAACTCTCTTGAGCACATTAGGGTCGTAAAACAGCGGCACCAAAATTCACAACCCGCGACGGGACCCGAACCCGCATCTTTTCCTCAAGCCGGAAACGCTTCTTTCGCTTTCTTTCGCTTCTTACCAAATGAGCAACGAGAGTCCTGATGCAGATTCAGAATTTTTGCGCCATATACAACTCAGCTAATGTGCTGATTAACGCCATCTAGCAGAGATTCAATAAACTAAAAACTGATGAAAATGTGAAACTGCCCTGGTGTCTTAAAATACGTTCAAAATCACTAGCACTGGAAACTAATTCCATTTTTTATTATTGTACGTCGGGGAGGTGCTTGACTTTCATCTCACTCTGGCAACAGATAAGATTTAGGTAAGATGGTGGTAGCTAGCCAGGTGGACTTAAACAAAATCCTACCTCCAACCAAACCAAGCACAGTATTGCTCCCCTGGGGATCGAACCCGGGACCTCTGGATCTAACACCGGTCGAACCACTAGACCACAGAGGCGGTAATGTATCTTCAATGCTGCTTATTAAAAGATTTTAAAAGCGTTAGTGGTAAATAATACTCCAACGAGCTTATACCTGTAGTGATAAAGGAGACAGCCCATGTACACGGTTGACATGAGCAAACGATGCGTTGCATTGGACGGCGTACGTCATATCGCGTCTCGGTGCAAGCGAGTGTGCAGTTCACACAACAGCCAGTACGTGGTACAAGGGACACACTTTTGAAATCATTGTTATATTAGTTATATTTTTTATATGTATAATTGAATACAATTATTTACATTAGAAACCTTTGTTTCTATTAGTACATATTCTTAGGCTTAGTTTTATTTTTATATTTAATGTTATTTTTTCTAGTACGTATCATAGTTCATTAATGGAACTTTTTGATTTGTTTTCAGAGGAGAGGGCGCTGACTCTGCTACTCAGCTTTTACAAAACTTTTGCAGTGTCATCGTTCCAATTATAACGTAAGTTCCCTAAAATTTATAGTTCCCAATAAATATTTTTGAATTTTGAATTAGAATTCGAATACATACAGTGCATTTATTACTCTTATTAGATTATCATAGCTTTTATATATCTTTTTTATTTTATTGTGGAATCAGTGTTTCTTTATATATTTTTTATTTGTTTTAGATCCTCGATCATAATTGAAAACAAAACTTCTGTCGACAGTCTCATGGCTGTAATTTTTTTTAGTTAATATTGGAGTTTATTCAAAAAACCTTTGGCCATTTAGATGTTCTCGCATAAAACTTCACGAGCTACGCGTAATGTGACTAAATTATCTTTATTACAATTTATATATTATAACCACCGTCGCCTGTGACTTGCACCAACCGACATAGCAATGCGATGGCATGACGACATACAGCGTGTTTGATCCCGCACCGATAGCGGCACTGAGCACACAACACGCTGTATACCAGCTGTTTACTGTTACTATTACCGATTCCAACAGAATGGTTGCCTGAATGAACCAACGAAAATGCTTTACCGTACCAAGAAAATAACAATATATCGCTAAAAACTTTTTGTCATTGTTACTATCCCTTTTTTAATCTAATATTAATAATGTAATTTATTAGACATAAGCAAATATTATTTTGATTGAACACGTATTATTATTGCATTTGGTTTTCTTTATTTCATCTTTTATTGTTTAATTTCAGTTTTATTGACATTATATGAATGGAATGAATTAATAATGATGATATAATAATAATAATTATTATAAAGGTTATGTGCATGATTTAAATGTTATTGTAATAGGTAATTTAATTAAATAATTTATTTATATCATTTTGATAGAAAGATACATATATAAATGTAGGTCTCAGTACCACAAAGTGTGTGACACTGAATTTTTATTTTAAGATCATTTTGTTCACCATAATTAACGCAAAAAAATACTATTCTTCTATTCAATTCTATCTGTTACTTGAGTAAGCTTTACGATCTTATGTATCGTTTCCAAAGGTTGTGCTTTAAGCAACAAGGCCACCCGTTCTGTCCAGTACCTACTCTAGTACCTTTGTGGTCTAAAGGCACCCACGGGTTCGATCTCTAACGGGATACAAGTTTGTGATCAGTTTTGTTAGTGGCACCCACCATAATACCAAAGTATGACGCCATAACGTTATAGTTTTTTTTTATATTTTATGACGGGGAAGCGCTTTGCCATTATCTCACTTGGTTACAAGTAAAGATAAGGCCGAAGTTACAAGTAAAGGCCGTAAGGCCGAAGGTCACTTCATTGGAAATAGTGTGCTTGGTTTGGTTGATAGGATTTTGTTTAAGTCCGCATGGCTAGCTACCACCATATTATCTATGTAAATTGTTGTCTTCCGGCATTAAGAGATAAAATAGCCAATTCTTCAAACTGTTGAGGATTCAGTTTTTTTATTATTATCGTACAACGTGTAGGTGTTTGAACAACAATTTAACAATTTAAAATTATTATTATTGCGCAATTGTTATTATATGTACACCTTTTTGCCTTATCGTAACCTGAAACCATGTGAGATGAAGCCTTCATCTCACATGATTTCACATGTTTCTCACGCTTCCCCGTCAAACAATAAAATAATAATTTCTGTGTTCCGACATTTAGAGGCAAGATAGCCAGTTCATCAGTTTACTGAGGATATAAATAATCTAAAATAACTAATAAACCGCATGTACCTTTGCTTGTTTGATTTATATCTTTGGTGTACAATAAAATAAAGAGCTTATCCATCGATCTAAATTATAGCAGAAGTACAGTCTGCCAAGCACGCAATGTGGTGGCCTCGATTCTTTGTTTTTGGTTACTATGTCCTAGGAATAAGAAAAATAATATATTTGAGGGTTAGAAATATATGGAACAAGCTTCCTGCAGGTTACAAGGTTACAATTGCTGGAACTTACGTTTAACACGTGCTAACTAAGTAGGGTACCTATCGATAATTCAAATACTCATAGTATTGACATTCAGTTTCGATGTAAAATTATCTTTTTTATCATCAACAGTCATTTGTGGGACAGCCTCGTCAGGCGGATTAGTGATCACAGTAAAGGTGTAGATAATACGCAGAGAGCTGCTTCCCTTTTGAAGAGATCCTTTTTTTACGACACTTATGGTCTGAGTTGGAGGGGCGATATTACTATGGCAGCTTTATTATAATAAGCTACATTTATAGCCAAATTTTACCAATAGACTTCAATGAAAAATTAAGTACAATTTCATTTACATGGATGATGTATTTTGTCCATTATTTTGATGACAGATGGACGGACAGACAGACAGACGCGTGATCCTCTAAGAAATCAGTTTTTACCTTACTTTTGAGGTAATACACCCTTAAAATACCCAAATCGCTTCAAGTGTGCCAATAATATTTGAAGAGTTCCCTCGATTTCTCCAGGATCCCATCATCAGATCCTGACCTGATGACGATGGGTTCACCTGTGAAGTATACCTTCAATCAAACAATAAAAAAAAACCAAACGGTCCTGCCGGTTTTGAGTAATCGAGTAGCATACATAAAAAAAAGATTCCGACGAATTGAGAACCTCCTCCTTTTTTGCGGTCGGTTTAAAAGTAGCCATGTCCTTCCTAATGCACACTATGATGCCTTTCCAAATTTAATTAAGATCTGTTCAGCTAGATAACAAACAAACAAATACTTGTTTTCATTTATAATCTTGCGCCTTTATACCCAGTCTAATTATGTATCTATCTTTTATTTATACATAATCTATATTTACAATTAAAATAACTAACTAACTAACGAGGGAAGCAGTCAGACCGGTATCAGACAGCTGGGTATTATTCTTCTTGTATTATTTTATTAGCGTGCAATAATATGTATTAACTTTATACACTTTACTAACTATAGACTATAAAGTATGTGATAAGGCCGAAGGTGTAAGCGTTCTTCACCCGGAATCCTCAACAGTCCTGAGGAACTGGCTATCTTACTCCTCAATTTAATTCTCTTAATTTTTTATTAGAACATTTATTAGAGCAGTTACTACATACAACGGCATGGTCGAAATCCCCAACCTCGATTTATTTGCCTCAAAAGCTCACAGAGTTAACAAACTCCTGACAATATACTGGTTTGGCATCGTAACTCATTTTTTTTTGTTATTAGTTAATATTATTTTTCTCTTTTTTTGTATTAGTAGTATGTTTTTTTTTTCTCCTCATCTATCAGTTCCTGTCTTGATTTATTTTTGTGAATTGTTAGTAATTTCATGTCTTATTAATTGTTAGTACCTAGTTCTTTGTTTATTTTTTTGTACGTAGCAACAAGATGGAATTGTATCTACACTTCTCCTCTGCAAGCAAGCAGTCTTTCTTGGCTTTTTATATGCGAGGACACTTAAATGGTTATAAGTTATAGTGTGAGTTTATTTATATAGTGTGTAAAACTGTTTCTTCTCCGAATACAATAAAAATAAAATAAAATAAAATACCGGAACACAACTTTTAGCATAATAGATGTTATGGTGATAGATTTAAGTAAAATGTATATATCTATATCATGGTATGGGTAGAAAATTTGTGCAGAATATCAGCATCGGATATTTCCACGGCCAATTAAATTGTACAAAACAATAGCTTGCACTGAATAAAGGTTATATCCATGAAATTGGCAATTATTTTGTTCCATCCAGCCTCACAATGATAACGTTACTGCTGGTTACAGCATCCGTCTACTTCACTGCTATAGTAAGTCATCATCATCATCATCATCATCACATTCTTCATCATCATCGGCACAGTCTAAAACAGTCCACCTTTCTTATACAACATGTAGACGGAACCTGCAAGACTTTAAGGTAAGTGCTCTTGCCTATAATAAAGCATAACCACGCAGGTCATATCAACAAAGAACATGACCTAAGCACTGCATTGCGCCCATTATCTTGAAGAACGTGTTAAACCCCGTGAGCCCGTAATTTCACCATCAACTATATACCATACCATGTACAGCAAAGCTGCTTGGCGGACAAAATGTGTATGGTTTTATTACCCCGGACGAGCCCTTGCAAAAGGAACTCTACTACTCTTGGGACCCTCAGAGCCTTAAAGAAGTATTAAATTTTGTTGACGTTGACACTTTACCTGACTTCAAGATTTGAGCCACTCCCGAAAGTAATTTTACCTGTGGTAATACTTTTCAAAGAGCCATGTTAGATGCGTACCTAGTAGGTTTATTATGTATATCGGGCTTGTATAATCTGAAAATGATACTTCTGTAGAAGTAATATTATAGGTCGATCACCAGCGGAAAAATGACGAATTACATGAGTTTGCTTCGCTAAATAATTAGTTAGTGACGCCGTGTAAATGTGTATGGTACTTTCAAATTCGTGCATCGAGCCGTTTTTGAGATATTTGAATAAAACAGTTGCCGCTGGAAGATCGCGTGAAAACGTTCTCCCAGCGGCGAAATGCTTTACATATATTTATTTATTAAATATATTTTTACATATTCAATCGTTCCGGTGTTTTCAAATTAAAAACACAGCGCAACGCTCAGCGCAACGCACATCAACTCCTGAGTAATCCCCTTGACTTCCTTGCAGCTCTGCTCAGAAACACACATTGTCAACGTCGAAACTGACTTTAACAAAATACAAACTGATGGAAACGTGACTGAATATGTAAGTACTCAACTGATATTCATATTCTAAGGTTCTATTCCCGATGGAGCACTCTTGGTGCTATATTATAATGGCTGACGAAAATTGAACAGAATCCCCCATAGAGAAAAAAAAAGTCTACATTTTTCATGTATGGTATTATTTTACAAATGATTTTGTTTATATTTTAAAACCTTTACCGAGATTAAAAAAATAAATAAAAAGGTTCTATATGGAGTACTTCTAAGTCGCTCTTGAAACTGATGATCAAACAATTACCTAATGATGTTTGACAAAATTACATGTCTGATTTAAAATAAATTTTGCTGGTATAGTTGGTAATAGTTAATATAGTTTTGCAGCGCTTAATTTTTTTTCCAAAAACACACAAGGGCAATAGTTTGTTAAAATAGGAATTATATCTGATTTTTTTTTTAATCCGATAGGTTTTGAAAGACAATCAATGTTTGTATGTTATGTTTTAACACACAAACATTGCTGTATATATACCTAGTTACTACAAGACTTAAATCAATTAATTTATATTATTTATAGATGTTGAACTAATTATAATGTGATATAGGTATCAGAGATCCTCGATCGCTTGAAGACTTTCAAGGTTCCAGTCCATCCTCGCATCAGGCTGTTCTTTCAATTACTCAAAAAAGGCATGGCTAACTACGCTGACCGCACTGCTGACACCATATATGTACCTTTCAAGTATAACATGCTGAAACATAATTAATAAAGTAAAAGTTTAGTATCCACACATACCTACTTATTCTTATAAACTATGGTTAAGTCCGGCTGGCTAGTTCCGTAAGATAACTATAGTTACTGACATAATTATCTCTCAGAAAGTCTGATCTCAGAACCAATAATCACTGGGGAGCAAAAATTCTTGCATGGGACCACGATTGAATGCGAAACGGATTGTGGGAAGGTCCCTTGTTCGATGGACCGACGACATTGTGGCGGGGAGTCGATGTATGGAGGCTATTTGTGGCCTCTGTTCTGGACGTATGTGGGCTGACATGATGATGATACCTGAGGCAGGTTAAGGGACTGGTATTTTAGGTTGGAAACGCAACGCGACGCTGTCCAAGCTTGTTTGTGTTCTTATAATAACAGTAAGATAGGCAAGCCTGCTATGGGGCATACACACTTCCTACTTCTTTCTTTATCTGAAACAAAAAGTCTCCCCGTGTTCGGACGAAAAAGTTTTAATCAGGGTAACAAAAAAGTTTTGTAACGTTTTTGAAAATTTATCGAAAAACTGAATTGACAAAAATTTCACCTAATTATCGAAACTGTGAGAATACTCAAAACAATTCACGAGAATCGGTTGAAAAATATAACTTGTAGAAACTTGCGAACAGACATCCAGACGCCGGACGGTCGTCGGACATACTTTTGTATAAACTGAAACAAAGATGCGTTGCTCGGTCAAAAATAAACAGTTGATTTATGACATGAAAATGCTAGCTTAATTTGCTACATCAACCAATAAAATGCTTGTAATAAAAACAGTATCAGTAGCTTTTGTCAGACCTTTTATGGAGACATTTTTATTACGAAGACAAGGAGATACACGATTAAGTACATATAATGTTAAAACGTATCAATTTGAAAAAAAATACGTCTGTGCTCAGCCAAATATTATTGTCAACGATCAAATTGATAATTTTGAAGACGTCTTACTAAAATTGCGGAGGCTATTTTATTATTATTAGTATTCAAAAAAATGTCTAAAGGTCGCGGAAAAGCCTGCTTATAATATAAATAAATTATATACATAAATTTTATATAAACATTACTTATTTATTGGCAACGTCGTCGATACACAAAATACTAACTTTTATGTTCCGTTTTGTTATGTAAATGAAATTGGTAGGTAACCACTTCTGTTTTTTACGTTCTATGTTGTAAAATACATTAAATTGTCAAGTATTTTTTTCCATCCAGTCTCAAAATGCAAACGTTTTTGCTAGTAACAGCCTCGGTTTACTTCACTGCTATAGTAAGCCATTGTTATAATTCACTTCATTGCTATAATAATTCATTGTTATCATCACAAAGAAGGACCATGACTGACTGGATAATCATTTCAACCCAACGACGACTGCGTCCCTTCTACTAAACCAATCGCTTCATTATAACAACGGCATCACCGCAGAATGGCCACTAGAATACCAAAAGGCCCTATAGCGGCCATTTTGCGAGGATATAATTGTTATAGTGATGTAGGTCTCTGTGATCTCATGTTACGTCCACCGGTATCATACCTTGGTTTGGTTGGTGGTAGGACTAAGTTGAAGTCTGTCTGCTAGATAGGCACCATTTTACCTGAGTATACCATAACAAAAATTATAATTGTTGAGTTACAAGTTAAGATATATAAGTAATATAAGTTTTATAAGGCTGCGAAGGATTCCGGGTGAAGTACGTACCTTCGGCCACATCATGGCTTGACACCCGTGAGATGAATGCTAAGTGCGTCCTTGTCATAGAATAAAAGAGATATAGGTCAACCAGCTTGTCAAATCTTTTTTTAATACAATTTGGAGACGGAACAAGCAAGTAATCCATCTGATGTACCTATACCTAGTGTATCTGTTGATAATATCAAAGACCTACGTATGCGTAGGTCACATCCACAAAAAACATGACCTAATCGGCACTGCTTTGTCACATTGAGGCATAAAGGTGTTAAAACTCTCTCGCGCAATTTCATCAACTACCATACCCTTCAAACCGGAACACAGCAATGCTGCGTGGTGGTAGCTGCAATAGGTATGGTGGTTGTACTTCTCCGGCCTCGGAACCCTTTCACAAGGAGTTCTACTACTCTAAAATCTGTCAAAGGGTCAATTAAAGAAGTAATTCTAAGCCAATTATGTGATTCTAATTGCGTGAATTGTATTTTTGTGATTCCCATCTTCCCTTCTAGTTGTGCGTAGAGGACTCCTATGACAGAAACTACGATTACATCAATAAACTAAAATCAAATAAAAACTTGACCAGAAATGTAAGTACTTAGCATTTATTGATTCTAGAGGAATGTCATGTTGATCAAGTGAGCAAGCGAATGAGATCACCGATATGTGTTGGAAAATCTGGCACTGTATGTATGTATGTAGAATAGAATAGAATAACAGTTTATTCGTAGCAAAATCAACACGAACATTATAGATACAGAATAGAAAAAAAACTAGCGCATATAAAATTACTACGAAAAGGTCCATTACTCAGCATGATACGGGTTGCCCGGAGACAAACCGCGCTGGTCTTCCGTAAAGCCTTCTCCTGTTGCGGAAGTGAAAACTGAGAAAAGATAAACCAATTTAATAACAATAAAAACTGCTAGTCAAGTCAAAGTCAAAGTCAAAATTTCTTTATTCGTTAAGATTCTTAAGGATCACTTTGAAACGTCAAATCTACCGCCTTTTCGGAATCGCGACCAGCACACAAGGAGAAAGGCAAGAAACTCGGCCCTCGGAAACTCGAATATGCTAATGAGCATGCAGAATATAATTAAAAAAAAACAAAAATCAAGCACACCAAGCCAAAACAATACACACAATAAAACAGCTCAATAAAAAAAACAAAAGAATTATTTTATTTTATTTTATTTTTATTTTAAGGCTTTTAGGAAAACTTACAGCTAGGTACATTTATAGACTTATAGATAATAATATATACATAGTAAATATTATTAGAGAAGGCCAATTAGAAGTTTCCACAGATAAAATTTAGAATAGACAAGTATATATAAAACAGTTCAAAATAGACGATAAAGTGAAGCTACGATTTAAACAGAAATGTATAAAAAAAAACAATAAAAGGTTGGCAGTTTAGAATAAAATTGATAACAACAATTTGAAATAAAATAAAATATGCTAATAAAAGAACAGAATGTTGTTTACTAATTAATAAACGAAATAAGTTGCAAACTATGCTTAACTAGAAAAATAAATCCTTATTTATTATATTTTTCAGGGTAGTAACTGAGGTATTAAAAATATCAATACTATTATCTACTTTTGCCAAGATATTGAACGCAGTACAAGCTCTTATAACGAATGCATTTTGCCTATAATTCGTCTTAACTTGGGGTACATAAAGTACATTAGGGTTTCTTAGAGCGACCCTGTTCGTGCGTAATCCTAACAGTTCCAGTAACTCCGAGCAGTCTACTTTGCCATTTGCTATGCCCAAAAGAAACGACAAATCAGAAATTCTTCTCCGTTCAAAAAGAGGAAGGAAATGAAATTTACGGCATCTAGTAAGGTAGTCAGGAAGAAATATTTTAGCTCGATATTGCAGATATCGTAAAAATGTTCTCTGAATTCCTTCCAACCGTGATGTATATAAATCATAACAAGGGTTCCAAACTTGACACGCGTATTCTAGGTGGCTGCGTACAAACGCACAATACAACATTTTAATTGTTTTAATATTAGAAAATTCCAACGACATTCGCAATACGAAGCCCAGTGCACGGGATGCCTTATTTACTATTTGATCTATATGATCATCGAAGAGAAGCTTATTGTCAAAATAAACACCTAAATCTCTGATGGTATCTACTCGTGTGAGCAGCGTATTACGAAGAGTGTAATCAAATTTTATGGTTGTTAGTTTACGAGTGAACCATCTAAAAAGGTTGCCTCTTATACCAACTTGTAAAAGTTTTTTCAGTAAGACTGTGTGGTCAATACGATCAAAGCATTTGCTATAGTCTGTGTATATAATATCAACTTGCGACGGTTCAGACATGACCTGAGACAGAAAATTGGAACAGAGGAGAAGATTTGAAGTTGTAGAACGGCCCTTAAGAAATCCGTGTTGTTCCGGCATAAGGTCATGCCGCAGCGCTGAGTATAGTTGAGAGTACACTATTTTCTCCAGGACATTAGCAAATAAGCACAGTTTGGAAATTGGTCTATAATTTTCTACAGCGTCCTTTTTTATGGATGAGTGTAACATAAGCTGATTTCCAGATTTCAGGTACAACACCCTCTGCTAAGGAACGGCGATACAGAATAGATAAGGGACCAACTAGACTATTCGCACACTTTACTATAAAAATGGCTGGAATCTTGTCAGGCCCCGCTGACTTAGACAAATCGAGACCCTTAAATAGTCTAAGAACCTCCTCCTCGAGAACTTCCACCATATTGATATCAGCGCTCGACGTACACTGTATCGAGTTGTCCTCGACAGAAAGTACTTGGCTCAGTGGTGCAGGCGCACTGCTGAGAAAGGTAGAATGAAAATACTCTGCGAACATATTACAGATCTCATCTCCTTTGTCCGAGGTACTAGTACCAAATTGCATAGCAGATGGATAGGTATTCGATTGATTTTTGCTTTTAACATAGGTCCAAAATGCGCGAGGGTGCTTTTTAATGAAGTCTTATAGAACGGTATGTATTTACAAAAAAAAATTACGTATTATATGCGTAATCTAGTTTCCATATTACACGCTATACTTTTTTTCGGGCTAGATGTCGCTGTGTGAAACTAAAGTCCTGTAATATTTATTATTCATTTAGACATACATACATACATTCCGGATTTCCTTAATTAACTCAGAATATTTAGTAATATATAGTTTATATTACTTTTAATATATACGGAGTTATATATAGTTTTGTGCGTGAAATTTATGAATATATTGTTTGATCCACGGCCCTACCCTACTACTAAGAGGCTTATATGTAGGTCATGTTGATCCTGGAAGGCTTGAAGACCATCAATTACGATACCATCGACCCTCGCATCGCGCAGATCCTGGGATACATGAAAAAAGCTTTGGGAGACTTTGCCGATGGCACCTCCCACAACATAAATTTTCTGCCATTCAAGAGTGGTATCGAGAGCTTACATGTGGATGAACCGAAGGTAGTTGATGAAACTGACGCACAACGGAGAAAATCGCGGCGAGGTAATTAGTCTGTCCAAAACCACGGCTGGTCCCAATTAAGAAGAGCGACCAAGAATTTACCTAAAACTCCAGTAAGTTACGTAAAGATATTACGTGCCAGTAAATAGTTGTCGTATATATTTTTAAAGTATTTTAAGATAAATTTTGTAAAATACCAGTTGTACGTAGTTTTAGGTTGTCCGAAATATAATTTTGATTGTGACAATACGTAAATAACCAATCAAACATTTCAACGTTTATTTATCCATTTAATTTAATATTTTCACTTAAAATAGCACGCAGAGCTGAAGAATCAGCGGAAAGACCAGATAGCCCTGAGAGCTAAAGTGGCGGTAGGCAGGCCAAATAGCCCTGAGAGCTGTAGTGTTAGTGGGTAGTTTATATAGCACTGAGGGCTGAATTGGCAGTAGACGTTCCACATAGCCCTGAGAGCGGAAGTGTCAGTGGGTAGTTTACATAGCACTGAGGGCTGAAGTGGCAGAAGATAGGCCACATAGCCCCGAGAGCCAAATTGGCAGCAGGTAGGCCACATAGCTCGCAGAACCGCTAACCGCATGGGAGTAAAGTTCCTCGTATCACGAATAGGTACAAATTCAATACGTGTGGTACAAACCCACTCGATGGATCGAACTTGTTTTGGCGGCCGCGTCGTACGATTCCTTGAATGGAGGCTATTTGTGGCGTCAATAAAATTTTAAGGAAGACGTACCTACATTGAGTATATTATATAACTAGCTTTTTCCCGCAACTTCGTCCGCGTAGTGTTTTTTTTTTAAATGTAGTGGTTTATTTAAATAGGCGCATAAAGGACTGGGATCAAAAAATCTAGAAAATTTCAAGTCTAGGACCTACCAGCCTACAGAGGCTGTGCCTTAATTGTCAGAACAGCCTAGCGAGTCGGTCACGCATCGCACACATTTATAGGCTAAAATCTGTTTTTTTTATTCAGTCTTAGTGCGAGTCCGACTCACGCTTGGCCAGTTTTTATTATTTATTCATTTTTTTCCTCATAGTAAGCACTATATTCCCACCAAGTTTGATTTAGATAAAAAATAAAAAATAAGGCCGAGAAGGAGGCGCACTTCACCCGGAATCCTCAACAAACTGAGGGACTGGCTATACCTCTAAATGCCGGAACACAACAATTTGAGAATTGTTATTATGACGACAGAATTAGGTAAGATGGTGCCTTCAGAGATACAAGGTAAAAACGACGTGTTTGCTGTACACCCATGTCCCCAGCTAACACATCTGGATTAGCAAAACGGCTGAATACTGGATTATGATTAATAGCTTAAATTTGAGTCCGGAATTGGTTCACTAAGCATCAACATTTTGGTACCTTTAGACCCAGTGTTTTCAGAGAAATAAGCAATAAACTTTTTCCCGCCAAAAAATTCAAATATACTTCCGAGAATAAATATACTTCTTTTTTTTTTAGAAACCCGTCCACGCGTTACGTTGCCGCTTAGTGCAGACCACAGTTATAATCAATTTTGAACTCTATCGTTTTGAAAATAAGAACAGTTTTTTCTGTAACATGAAAATTATGTAATGTCTATGAGATCAAGAGCCATATATTAAATAAGATGGGACACTCAGTAATAAATAATTGTTTACCGAATTCTAGTCTTCATGATGTAATGAAATTGTTATCAAAATCCAATCTGACACCGGAATCAAATTTAATCATCATGTATGGAAATAGGGGTGATGTCAACAAATGGGACCTTATTAAATACTTTGAGACTATAAGCTCTCTGAATGTAAACAAAATTGTATTGTTTACATTTCCTTATAGTAATTGCTTGCCACAAGCTGAAAATTATTTTAGATATAAATTAAACAAGACATTGTATACAATGTCACATAATAATAATTTAATCCATCTGATTGATTCTAACAATTGTGTTAGTAATAATGTTTATTTGACCCGAGGTAGTTACTACCTACCAAACTTTTACAAACGACAGGTAGCTGTGTCGCTATCTTATTTTTTTAGTATAACAGCCAAGAATTTGGCTAATCAGACTGCTTTTATTGAGCACAGACAAGATATTAATGTATTGGAAAATATTCCAAGTAATTTAAATTAGTTCATAAGACAATAGAGGAAGCCTCTAGCATAAATGAGCCACCAAATATGTCACATAGCAAACATAGCTTAGTAAGGAAGTCAAAAATGCCCAATTGCCCAAATCAAATAAGTCAAATAGGTGTAATACTATACTGGTAAATAATACTAAGAAAATATGCCCTAAACCCAAAAATTATATCAAATTGTTAAGTCAGAACATTGAAGGCTTAGAAAACAAGGTGCTTGAACTGGAATTATTCATGAACTCTGATCATATTGACATCATTTGCATAACTGAACATTGGCTTAAACAACATGAGCTCATGTTTAATTTCAGTAATCACCAGATTGGCAGTTCTTTCTGCAGAGTGAATCACATCCGAGGTGGCTCAATAATATTGTTAAACAAACAAATAAAATTTAAAGATCGGACTGACATTGTTAATCATTCAGTTGAAAAGGAAATTGAAATAGCTTGTGTAGAGCTGGAGCAATTCATTATCATAAGTGTATACATCCCACCTTGTGCCAAATATTCAATTTTTGAAAATGTTATGGAACAAATATTGTTTAAAGTGTCACAATAAAAAAAACAATTGATAGCTTGTGGAGATTTTAATATTGATCTATTGACCAAAGACACATAGCAAAAAAATTACTAACCTGTTTAACTCCTTTAATCTAAAACCTATGTTTATGGAGCCTACTAGAATAACTGAAACCTCAGCTAAATGTATAGATAATATATTTACAGATGCCAACATTATATGGAAGAGTGTAATAAGTAAAATAAAATCTGACCATCTAGGAGAAATTATTAAAATCGAAACACAATGTAAAACTAATATAAAAAGGAAAATTAATTTTGTACCACTGACAGCTGATAGAGTGGAAAAATTAAAATCAGCACTAATGTCTAAATTACCTGTTTCATATAATGGCAACTATCCTGATTGTTTATATAATACATTTTTTACTAAATTTAGCAACATATTTAACTCAATATATACATCCAAAACAATCACAGTCTCTGATAATGCAACATTTAGTGAGTGGGCAACAGCGGGAATACATAAAAGTAGAAGAAAATTGTATGAACTTTATGGTGAAAAACAGTACAACTTTAGTGAAGAGTTTAATGATAAAGTAAAAAAATATTCTAAAATCTTTAAGGAAGTTTGTGTGGCCGCTAAATCCCAATACTTGAGAAAACAGATTGTAAATAGTAAAGATAAAATTAAAGCTACTTGGAAAATTATTAATAGTGAGACTGGAAAAGGGAAAAGCAGCAACACTAACGAATTTAATTTAAAAATAGGAAATCTTAACATATCCCAAAATATTGATGTTGCAACAGCTTTTGAAACGTTTTTTACTGATATACCTGTTTCTACCACAAAATCATTGAACTCTTCAAATATTATGGCAGAGTCAATACTGAAAAACAATGTACCATCATGTAATAAACCATTTTATTTCAAATATGTTAATAATAACGATATTATTAAAGCATTTAAACTTATAAATGAAAAGAAGACCTCTGACCTCTGGGGCATCTCTGTAAGCATTGTTAAACCTATAATAGGCGTTATAGCGCCTGAATTAGCTTTTATTTTCAACGAATGCATCGACTGCGGCGTATTCCCTAATTTAATGAAATATAGTAAAATAACTCCTCTTTTTAAATCTGGTAACAGTTCTGATCCAACAAACTTTAGGCCGATATCAGTACTACGGACATTTAGTAAAATCTTTGAGAAGATTATTCTTACACAGTTACATAGTCATTTTTATGCTAACGCCCTATTTCATGACAAACAATTTGGATTTACAAGAGGTCGCTCAACTGCTGATGCCGGTATTAGTTTAGTATCGCATATTTTCGAGGCCTGGGAGAAATCACATGATGCGTTGGGAGTCTTTTGTGATTTGTCTAAGGCTTTTGACTGCGTGCACCATGAAACACTGATTATGAAATTAGACCACTATGGTATCAAGGGTGTTGCACTAGACTTACTCACGTCTTACCTAAGTGATCGCATACAGCATGTCGACGTGAACGGCCAGCGTTCTTCAGGATCTTTGGTTACCATGGGTGTGCCGCAGGGTTCTATATTGGGGCCTTTCTTGTTTTTAGTATATATTAATGATCTGCCCCAAATAATTAAAGATGACCATGAGATTGTTCTGTTTGCAGATGATACGTCACTTCTATTTAGATTGAAGCGACAAATGACTAACTTTGACAACGTAAACAATGCAATCTCAAAAACTGTTAACTGGTTTAATGTAAATAACTTAGTACTCAATCAGAAAAAGACCAAATGTATTCGATTTATTTTACCAAATGTAACTGAAGTTAAAGCTAATGTAAAAGTTAAAGAGGAAAACATAGAATTAGTCAAAACCACTGTATTTTTGGGATTAACTTTAGATAATAAACTTCAATGGGGCCCACACATAGATAAACTGGCGAAGAGACTTAGTTCTGCAGCATATGCTGTAAAGAAGATACGTCTTCTCACAGACGTTGCTACAGCAAGACTAGTTTACTTCAGTTACTTTCACAGTATTATGTCATATGGCATAATACTGTGGGGAAGTGCTGCAGATATAGACACCATATTCGTTTTGCAGAAGAGGGCTGTTCGCGCTGTTTACAAAATGGGTCCCAGAGATTCATTAAGAGACAAGTTTAAAGAAATAAATATATTGACTATGCCCTGCCAATATATTTATGAAAATATTATGTACGCGCGTAAAAACATAAGCTTATTTGACAAAAACTGTGATAAACATAATTATAATACTAGAAATAAGAATAAACTCGCTGTTCCCACAACTAGGCTCCATAAGGTTAATAAATCGTTCATAGGGCAAACTGTACGCTTTTATAATAAATTGCCAAGTGATGTGCTAAGCTTGTCAAATAATAAATTCAAAAATTTTGTAAAACAAAAGCTATCCAGGAAAGCTTATTATAAAATTTCAGATAACCTAGAAGATAAGAAAGCCTGGCATTAAAAAAATGAATTTGCTCCAGTGAATAAATTGTAATTAGTATTAGATAATTTTAAGCTATTGTAATGGATCATGAAAAAAAAAAACTAGCCCGAGGTTCTTGCCTTTCTCCTTGTGTGCTGGTCGCGATTCCGAACAGGCGGTAGATTTGACGTTTCAAAGTGATCCTAAAAAATCTTACTGAATAAAAATATTTGACTTTGACTTTGACTTTGATAGCATATAAACGTATGTAATTTTACACCAATACAAAGGGTGATCAATGGATATGATGACTGTCGGCCTATTTAAAATTGGTCCATTGTACAACTCGACCAGATAGTAGAAACTGACATTCTAAATTTGGTTGGTTTTTATCTCACGTGCGATAAAAACCCATAAAAACCCATTCGCGGTGAGCAAACGCTAACGTAAACTTCCATTGCAACTGCGATTCAACACAATTAATAAGAGTAGGTACCAACTACCTTATATAAGAAAAATGCAAGGCATCAGTCAGTATATTCGTAGTGTTGGTAAGCGCGCTTAATCTCGCCCCTAACTTTATGGTGTTTGTAATAAAAACGTGTCGCGCGTTCAATGGTTTTTTCCCATCGCAAAAAATGACAAACGCGTCTAGAAGTTTACAATTAAAAAATTACGTCCTAATTAAGAGCCTCTTTTTGGAAAGTTGGTTAAAGTGACTTAGGTACCTCAAATATCCTACTTAACACATCCGCGGACAGTAACGGCGACAGACGTTCAAGAAAACAAAGCAATACGACAGTACGCCTCTGGCCGTTCGAAATGTGATGGTTGTTTATAGACAGAACGTTGGACGGCGTCTGATTACTCTTCTATACTATAAAGATTGGACTTTACTGTCACCACAGAAATAATTTTGAGCCGCGTACTGTCACGCTATAGGCTTCAAAATTGCAAATGAAATAAAGACCTTCACTCACACTTTGACATTTTTTGATGTACTCACACATATACAGTACGCCTGTCGCCGTCTATTTCTCGTACATTCAGTCGTTCACTGCGCCCGCGGGGGGCACACGCGTGGTGCGCAAGCAGATTTCGCGCGTAAACTTTACCAACGGTAAGAAATTTTAAAATAATACTTGTAATAGTTATCTTGCTTTAGATAATATGTTTTAGTGTACTGGGAATGAGCAAATGTAAGTGTTTGATGTAGGTATTATGTTTTAGTGAACGGGAATGTGCAAATGTAAGTGTTCGATGCATGATAATGATTTTTATACAATGTTTTTAGATGGCGTCAAAAGATTCATACGAAGCAAGGGAAAAACGTATCCAAGATTTGTTCAACGAAGCGTCTACGCCTGAATCCAGCCAGGATCCGTATGCTGATGATGAAGGGGATTTTGGTTCGGACCAAAATTATGAACCTTCCGGCAACGAATCTTCAAGCTCAGAGGAGGATGCAATTACAGCATCACAAACAAGAAGAACACAGCATAGCAACACGGTACCTTCCGGTGAGTCAGATTATCCATCTTCTGAGAACGATGAAGTTCATGTAAGTGATTCAACAACTTCAGAATTTGAGGAGGGTCACGAAAATATCAGAAACATCCTTCCTGATGTCCCTCTATTACAAGAATCAGATTATAGTGATCTTGTGAACATATCACCACCACTCGCTGCACATGAACTAGGGGAAACATCTAACCGAATTTCTTATGTCCCCGTTGCGCGAGCGTCTGGCTTTGATGATTTGATGGTGACATCCCAATTATTCATTTTACGTGAGTCGAACACAGATGAATACCCAGGTAATCCTCAGGAAATCTCTAGCCAGCCAAATTCAAACCATGAGAGGGTTACAAGGCCAAATCAACCCCAAGAGGTCGCTAGTCAGCCTAGGCCAGAAACTCAGTAATAGATGAATCGTGGTCTGAAACAGTAGCAGAAATACCTGATTTCAATTTTGACAGCACAGCCAGTGGGATTACGGTTAATATTGATGCCACCGAGAGTGTCCTAGAGTTTTTCCAACTAATGTTTCCTCGACAGTTCGTTGAATATATGGTAACCTGCACAAACGCATATGGAAATGCACTATGCCATAGCAATAGACCCCATACCAGACATAGTAGAAAGGCTTTTTATCGTGACACAAGTTACGACGAAATGACGAAGTTTTTGGGACTTTGTCTCCTGAAAGGTCAAATCAAATGTCCAAAACAAAGAAGTCTCTTCACATATACAGATGCGCTTTACTTCCATCCTATATTTGTGTATACAATGTCAGGCCGGAGGTACGAACAACTTTTGCGATGTGTGTGTGCGTCAGATTTAGATGCCAAAGGAGAAAATAAAATTATCAAATTTATTGACGCTGTGACACAAAATTTTAGAAAGGTCTATTACCCTGAAGAGCAGTTATCTCTTGACGAATCACTTCTTCTATTCCGCGGTCGCCTACACTTTAGGCAATATATCAAATCAAAGAAGGCACGATATGGAATAAAGTTTTATGAACTTACCACCCATGACGGCTATGTCTTGAACATAAAAATGTACTCGGGAAAAGAAAGAATCGAAGAAGAATCCGGATCCAAGACACAACAATTGGTACTGTGGTTGATGCGTCCGTACTTACTACGTGGTCACCACATCTTTATGGACAATTACTACAATTCCGTGTCATTATCACAGAAATTACTGGAATTGAGAACACATTCCACCGGAACATTACGCTCAAATCGTAAAGACAACCCCAAAGATCTAGTTGCGAAAAAACTGAAAAAAGGCGAGCATGTATGGGTACGGAAGAATAAGGTTTATGTGTCAAAGTGGAAAGATAAACGCCCAGTTCTAATGATCACTACCAAACAACACCCATCGATAGTTGAAGTACGAAACCGATTTCGAATTCCAAAATTGAAACCAATTGAAGTTGCTACATACAACGAATTCATGTCCGGCATTGACCGCTCAGATCAAATGTGCGCTTACTATTCAAGCCCACGTAAAACAATACGATGGTATAAGAAGGTACTCTTCCATCTCCTCGATATATCAGTCTGGAATGCTTTTTTCTTATTCAAGAAATACAAGAAAGACAACGCAAAATCTTACGCTCTCATAAACTTTCGAGATGAGCTTATTAAAAAGATGACCGGACTTGACCCAAATATGAAAGGAAAGGATTTGATTACTGGAAGCAACATCCATAATAGCAGACGACACCTACCACCGGTTGTTCAAGAAGTAAACACTCAAGAGATCACTGGTAATCATTGGCCAGAACAAATGAAAGCAAGACCAGGAACTTCAAAAAATTTTGCATTTTTGAAGTGTAAAATGTGTACTAAAAACAAAATTCGCAAGGAAACAAGCTACCGCTGTGAAGGTTGCCCGGAAACCCCCTCTGTGTCCATCTTGTTTCAAGGCATATCATGAAAATCTGAAGAAGTAGATAGGTAGGTAACTCATGGTAATGTTACTAATAACATGTGTACTTACCTAATTGATAAGACTGTAACTGTTACATTGTTGATCTAAAAAGTTCCTAAGATGATTAGAAAGTATATAAAACTGATTATTGCTTTGTTATTATTGTAAGTTGATTTGTTCCTAAACGTTTCATATAATTAGTACCTATATTTCATAAAGAATTAATACAAAATACGTAAGTGAGACTGATTATAGTACTGATTATTGATAATTACTTAGAAGAATTTTATGTTTATTAGAATCTTTTGTTTAGTGGTTAAAAAGAACAGGTTATAACCGGAACTGTGATTTTTTTTATTGAATAAATGTATCTCATAAATAACAAATATGTATATTTTTATTTCCATAGGCATAATACATTATACGCCTTCAGGCGCCATTGTGTCACATAACACAGTAGTAGAATAAACGCCAGGTGACAGATCGTCTCTCGACGTATACGTCCAAAGGCGTTGTGTCACGTAGCAAAGTAGCAGAATAAACGCCAAGTGACAGAACGTCTTCCGACGTATACGTCCAAAGGCGATGTGTCACGTAGCGTATGAAAACTCTGGTGCTAGGTGGCAGAACGCCTGTGGGCAATGTATGGAAATGTTTAGTGTCAGAGCGCCATCAAGATCTCTCGAGGTACCGCACGCGAACGTGTTAATATTATTTATGCAGGCATCTAGGTCCACACGTGTTTAGTTAAACTTAGGATTAGAGGACTTCATAATACAGGTTTTGTCCTCTATGCTATACGTTGCATCCACTCTTGGCTATTTTCAATATTCATAGCTCAAAAATAACTCAAAATCGTTTTTTTTATAATTATTTTGTCTCATATTTTGAGTCCAACCTTTTGAACCTAAGTCAGATCTAGATAAGGGTACTACTTTTGACTGTTATGAGTTCTGTATTTAACATTTATACCGAATACTGCACTCAGGCTGTTATAATGACGAGAATCCGGTCAAATATTTTAATAATCTCCACAATTTTCAAATAAGCGGAAATTTTCGCTGAAATTTATATTTGAACAAACAGTTCGCCGTATTCATAAAGTTGGTTGAGGGTGTATTCTTCATCATAATTACAGACATAAAAGTCCACTACAGGTCCTATATAGACAAAACACGCCTAGATTTTGGGTTCGATTCCTACCCGGGACAAACATTTCATGTTCTTTTTGAATGGCAAAAAAAATGGTCTTCTGTGGTCAAATTTGATGGCAAATCGCTGTAACATGTCCCAAGCGTGTTCAATTAGGTTTAAGTCGGGTGACTGTGTAGGCTAGTCCAAAACCGCGACATCATGTTCCTGAAGGGCAGCTGCCACCAAACGCGCCGTGTGTGGAGGGGCATTATCATGCATGAGCTGAAGTTCCTGGCCAATTTGAACTCTGTGAGGGATGATCACAGGTTCTATGACCTCGTTCCGGTATTTTAGTGCAGTCATGCTGCCTCTTATCCAAATGAGCTCGGTTCGCGCGCCAATACGAATTCCCGCTCAAACCATGATTGTCCCACCTCGAATGGACCTCTTGTGGCTGCTGGAGGCGACTTTCTCAGCCTGGAACTCTCCAAACACGTGTTCTTCGTGAATCGGGGTGGAATCCATACCGAGACTCATCAGTAAAGAGAACCATTGTTGCGCTCTCTTACATCCCCAGTAATACGATAACGTGACCACAATCGAGAAATTACGTTTTGATTGGTGTTTAGGGTATTGGCAACCACGCGTTGGATAGCACCGGGTTGTAACATGCCTATCGCTCTTATCATTTCTTCTCTGCTTAAATGTCGACGTTCCATGACATTACGAATATCACAAGATCCGTTAAAATTAAAAATTACTTAGATAGCACTAATTGATAATTAAATAAAAGTTAATTTATCTCAGGCAAAATTAACGTTGTTTAATTTAAATCGGAGTCCCCATTCTATATTTTGTTTATTGCGTTCTATTTTTATTTTTTTCTAAATTTTGAAAAGGGAACAAAAGAGGTTTAATTCCACATATAAACTTTTTCTAAAAAGCAAATAGTTTGTGAGCAAATCATTTCGAAATGGAATATTCCTAGACAATGTTGATGTGTGTATATAGCTAGCGCTACAATATTTACTTATAGCAGGGTGACTTATTATATTCACGACACTTGATTTATAATTCCACTGCAATAATCATGGAATCCGATTCCAGGGTTCACTACAGTACACACATTTTCACTGTTACGTTCTGTATATCTTCAAAAAGATATTTTTAAATATTGGTTACGCTCGTTCCATTGCATACCTCCTTACTTCAGAAAGTTCCGAAGTCAAGAGCTGACACTCCAAAGATAACTAAAGGGAGCGAATTAAGAATAACATGTAGTGATTTTCAAAAAGGGGGCATATCTCTAGAAATTGTATGGGCCTCACACTTAGCAGGCAAAGCAGAAAGGGGCAAATACCGAACAGATCAAGGGATAATTTAAAAGCGGCTAAAAGATAGCGTTTGTGGAGTCTCTTATGGTATTTAATAAATTATTTGTGGCTTAAACTTGCCCAAAACATAATTATGGAAGTAATCAGACTTTAAGCACAAGGGTTATAACGAGAAACAATCGAATGTATCTTTTCGAAATAAATATATTTGATGGTTCGTCTGGACGGGAATTATTTGGTAGATTTCATTCCGCGTATGATATTATTATGGCCAACATTGGGCCCGATATCACGAAAGTTTATAAGCCTTTTGCAAATCCATATTTTATTTTCGGTTGAAATTGCTGTTATGGCGACAGACTTATGTTAGAAGGTGGTAGCAAGCCCGGCGGACTTACACAAAGTCCTACCACCAACCAAACCAAACCCAATATTGTACTCGATCGAACTCTCTGGATCTGACACTGGTGGGTGTACCACTAGACCACAGAGGTGGTTTGAGTTGTCACCCTTCTACGTTTGTATGGAAAGCCGAGCGACATGTTCAACCTGAAGTTTATTATTAATGCGTACGAGAGCAGATGTCTGGAATAGTTCCTAGAGTTCTGCAGCATGGACTTTGCCATGTTCATGCGGGCCCATTACATATAGTGATAATATATGACTGGTAAATCTACCATATATTTTATATTATATTCCCACGTCTGACCATAATCTCACACGATAAGAATGAAGCCTACCTTCCTGGAAAACTTAATTTTTGCTTCAGCCATGTTGTATTTCTTGCAAAAACAGGCGCACACAATATATTCCCCACTCCTTAGCCGTAAACTCAAAGATCTCACTGGTTCCGGAAAACCTTATTGCACTGTATTGTATATAATTTTTTTTTTTTTTTTACAATTAAATTAACATAATAATAACATAATAATCAAAAGACAAATAGGTATACATTAAAATAAAATTTTATAACTAGCATTACATGTACATTCATAATAAATTTAGATTAATTCTAAATTTATTATGATTAGTTGTGTTTATTTAGATAGATTAAATTAAATTAAATACAATTAAATTTTTAATATATGAATATTAGGTACAAACAAATTCAAAATATTGTTTATTCAGAAAGATTTTTGGGATAATTTTAAATCGTTAAATCTACCTCCATTTCGGAATTGCAACTAGCACACAAGGAGAAAAGCAAGAAACTCAGGCTATTACCTTTTTTGTTGGTCCATAATTAATAACATTTATAAGTTGAAACCCGAATACTTAATACTTACTATTTTAAAAATATTGATTACTTCCTAACTGATTAGTGGGCAGTTTGTAAGCATTGAGTAATCACTATTTCCTTAGCTAAGTAAGTTAGCTAACTGATATAGCAATATCCAGCCACGTACAAATTGATAAATTGATAAATTTTATTTCTAAATATACTAGGATACATAAAACAATTACAGCTAGGTTGGTAAAAGGTAATTAAATAATTCTAATTTTGGTGCCCTGAGTTCCGGACAAGAGATTCTGTATCCCGGTCCTCAGTGCCCCCACTTAAACTACGTTAAACAAACTGAAAATACTTATGTAGGTATATATAATTTAATACATCTATTGCTAACTATAACATACTTAATATATAAATGTAGAAAAATAAGGTTGGGTTACATGGGTCGGTATAAATCTTATTCAGTTTTAACTTCGTTGTGAGAATTGAATATAGGTACGTAGGCATAAGGTAAATAAGTAAACAGAAAGTGTAGAGATATTTGGAAGGCATTTACACATACCTGATAGGTACATGTTCACATTATAATATAATATAGGCTTTTAGCTTATATAGCAAGAAGGCAAGTACAATTTTTAAAAGAAGGTAGGTATAATTGGATATTACTAGATAGATATATAATAATAGGTACTTGGGTTGAACTACGTAGCATTGAAGTATACGTACCTATAGTATAGGTACCTATATAAGACAGTTGTTTGGGTGTAAATATAAGATCAGCTTTGAAACAACACAATTACGAGTACAGTGTTGTAGGTACGTTGGCTGGTTGTGGGTAGAAAAATTAGGTTGAGCGGTACTGTTGAACAAATTGAGAGGACAAGTTATAGTCATAATATTCGCGAGTTTAGTTCAATTATAGCGATGGTTTCTAGTTGTGAATCGGGGTATAGTCTAGGAGATGGCTCACGATAAATTTAACAGAAAGAATAAAATAATAAAAATAGGTTTTATTTAACTGATTTCGAATTAGGCATTAGATTTAGTAATTTAAATATTCTACTGTACTGTTCTAGACTGTACATTTTAATGGTCAATAGTTTTTAAAGTGATTATTTTATTTAGATTTTAAGAAGGTACTGTTTGTTCACTTCAATAAACCAACAATGAAAATAAAATATGCTTACTATTTGATATATTTTAAAGTCAAGTTTAATTTAATTCTGGATTGGATGGTTGTGTTTACATATGTGTTTTATTCCATATTAATAAATTATTTAAGTTTGGATCATTAATAACGCTTCCGTTTCCGTGTAGTCAATGTTTAGTAACCAGGACTTTAATTTCTTTTTGTAGTTTATTTTGCTTAGTGGGTGAAAGTAAAGTTCTTTTTTTATTATATTGTATAAAAAGGGCCATGTAGCAATGTTGGGTGTCAGTAAATTTTGTTCGGAATAGTCTAGTTATACGAGCCCCAATGCAAAAGAGTTCGTCTAGACATGTAATTGCAAAAGTTGTCTGTTTTCAACTTCACTATATTTATATAAAAAATGCCTATGAAAAAAAATGTATGGCGTGAAGTTCTCCATCCTATTGTTGTTAATCAGGCAATTTTAAATAAAAACATATTTTACCTAAATTATGTATTTATGGCACTTAGATTTGCTTCGTCTAACTCAAAATAGTTCGTCTAGTTTTTAATCGATGCAAAATAGTTCGTCCTCTTTTTTAATTGGTTTCTGTTTTAATTGAAAATTAGGTTAAATTTGAATTGAAAATAGAAATCATCCGTCACTTGATGACGTCACTGTCATTTTCAAATATATAAAAACCGTATTTCATAGAATTTTTTTATCATTTTCAAACAAAGTGGCTTGCGGGAAACCTATAGCTGACGAAGTACGAAAAATAATTATTCATAGCAACAATAATAGCAAATCTGCTTACCAAATAGCCAAGGACTTATCCCTACCAAGATCGACAGTTCAGACCACAGAACACATGATAGAGGTTAGAAAGGCCATCTAGAAACATTTGTTCTAGTACCGCTGTGGCAGGCTACACACAATCACGTAGCATGTCATATTATCAACACATATAACACTTATCATTCATTGGTCGAGTTTCCGATAATCGAAGTCATTGAAAATAAACCTTTATGTCGACTTGGTTATGGATCGTGCAATCTTTGATGCTACCACCTTGTGAAAACTGCATACTAATCGTGCAGTTACCATAGTTTCACAAATAATATTCACATAAACGAATAATTTTATAGTGTGTGCTTAATATTAGGTCCTTACATATGAAATTGGCGTTTTGTCGTACTGGCCACTTTGATCTTAAATATCTCCTCTTTGGTTAGGAATTACAAATTCAAATTTAAACAGCTATTTACTCATGCATTTGTGTTTCGAAAACCGTAATTCATTTGTTTTTTTCTCTTTTGCTTTTTTTTTCTGCGTCACTCATTTCACAAAATGGAAAACTTAAAATATCGCATTATTTACGAGTACGAGTTCCACCGTGGCACCAGTGCTGCAGAAACGGCTCGAAGGATTAATGATGTGTATGGTGGTGGTGTCGCAAAAGAAAACACGGTGCGTTTTTGGTTTCAACGCTTTTGTTCTGGAAATTTCGACCTGCAGAACAAGCCCCGTAGACGGCCGGAGACCAAGGTCGATAATGATGAATTGAAGGCTATTTTGGAAGCAGATCCATCGCAAACCACATCACAGTTAGCTGTAGGCTGCGGTGTTAGTGACAAAACCGTTTTAATCCACTTGAAGCAAATTGGGAAGGTGAAAAAGCTTGAAAGGTTTGAAAAAGCTCATGAATTGAGTGAAGCAAACCGACAAACGCGCGTCGACTGCTGCGTTACATTACTCAACCGGCACAATAATGAAGGAATTTTAAATCGGATCATTACATGTGATGAAAAGTGGATCCTGTACGATAATCGTAAACGCTCATCGCAATGGCTGAACCCTGGTGAACCAGCAAAATCTTGCCCCAAGCGAAAATTGACTCAAAAAAAGTTACTTGTAAGCGTTTGGTGGACTAGTGCCGGTGTCGTACACTATAGCTTTTTTAAATCTGGTCAGACGATTACGGCTGATGTCTATTGTCAGCAACTGCAAACCATGATGGAAAAGCTCGCTGTTAAACAACCGAGACTTTTCAATCGCTCTACGCCACTGCTGCTTCAAGACAACGCTAGACCACACACGGCCCAACAGACGACTACCAAATTAGAGGAGCTTCAATTGGAATGTCTAAGACATCCACCGTACTCTCCGGACCTTGCTCCAACAGATTACCATTTTTTTCGAAATTTGGATAACTTCTTGCAAGGAAAAAAATTCGATTCCGATGAGGCAGTCCAAACCGCTTTCAAAGATTTCATTGATTCCCGTCCGAATGGTTTTTTTAGTAAAGGGATCAATGAACTACCTATAAGATGGCAAAAGTGTATAGATAGCAATGGCATACTTTGCATACTTTGATTAATAAAATATATTTTAATATGAAAAAATTGCCTTTATGTTCCTCCCATACAAAACGCCAATTTCATATGTAAGGACCTAATATTTCGTTTAATAATTATTAAAAGACAGTTAGTGGATTGTATAAAAATTATAAAATAACTGATAGAATATAAATTTCAATACATTTTAGCTGGTATCCCGGCGATAGAGATGTAGCGTATTCATCGATAAAAATAACTTTAGCATTGATACTTAAAATTAAGCACGTGGCTCAAAGTAATACCTTACACATTTACTACGAGCACCGATCCATCTACCAAGCGTGGAGATTTTTCTCTATATTTTTATCACGGGTTACATAATAAAATACAGTTAGCGACTCCGTTGCTAGCGCCGGCCGCCCGCAGAACAATTGATAATATGTGCTCACGTGACGTCACGATCTACACAAGAAAATTTAAATCCATGAACGTGTGCGAAGTCACAGGCTACAGCTAGTTGTATAGTAAAATGAGATTGATATAAAAACGGTATCCACTAACTTAGCTCAAGTGTGTCGTATAAGTCCATTGAAGAATCTCACTAGAAGAAGCAGCTCTCATCTGTGTATTTAACACCACATTTTACTCGAGATTCGGAGGAGGCTCTGTTCAGTATTGGACATCAATGGGCTGATAATGTAATACATACGATACAAACTATTATTTATGTTCTTGCAGTGTATGCTATCAAATAAAGTACACAACTAGTGAAAAAAACATCAAGGTACTTGTATCCCTCGCTCCGTTCAAGATTAAACACTAGAATCCCTCGATGCGTTCGGCATCTTACTTTGAAAGAGATAAGATAGATAGTGTGTTAAATAAAAGTAGCTTTTAGATTGTATATTATATTATTCATTAGATACACAGTATATACAAATAGACAATGAGATTTAACAAACAAATCGTATTCCACTAATTAATTACATAGAAGTATATCGTGACCATTCTATTGCATAATGAACTATTAAGTGATCAGAGAGAATCAGGGCTTGAATTTATAACATTTTTCTGTAAACATATTACGCAAATTATCAAATAAAATAGTGCCGTATAGTCACCCTCCCATATTTTGTAGGGTCAGCCCGGAATCTCGAAGATTGCTCTGGCAAGAATGGGGTATGCAAGTGAACCAGCCTTTCTAGAAAATGCTTTGTTCAGCAGTGGGCTCATGTGGGCTGAAATTGGTGCAAGTGATTCTAGTTAGTAAGTGATTGAAATTCTTTCTACTCTTGCCTAAGTCTGTCGCCATAACAACAAAAAGCCTTATTATAGCTTAAAAACCAGGTGAAATTAAGGTCAAAAGCTTCTCCGTCATACAATCATAATTATGTTTATTTATTTCAATTTAAAACAAGATTTCGCCACAGGAAAAGTTATACCCATTGTCAAAGCATTTCGGCTAACTTTCCTTACTAAAATGTTTGGCAGTAAGGTTTCATTTATTTCAACTTTTTACTTGTTACTTCTTATGCTTACGAAATACATGTTTTTCGTGAAATTTAAAAGTTTGTGTAACGATAGCTTTTGAATGGGTTCACTTCACGTGTTTACGAAAACATAAAAAAGCAAATGATTTTTATTGCGAAAATACTTGGACCTAGTTATGCAGAAAGCAGCCATATGCCACTTTTTCCAAAAATGAGTTATGAATACAGCCATATTAATTTCGGCATTGTGGATTTTTTGCAAAGACAGCCATGTCGATATCTCTATTAGATACGGAGATATAAGCTGTCCAATGCAGCCATCTCAACAATATTTTTTTGTATAAAACAGTCATCATGCTGAATAAAGCCAATTTCGACATTAACTAAAATACCTTTATTGCAGTAGTCAGTCTACCTTTATGGCTGATTTTTACAAATTTGAAAATGTTAGGCGGTATCTATTTTCAAGTTACGTCAAAGGCAGCCAATCCATGATGGCTGATTTTTGCAAACTATTTATTTGTCAGTAGTGGTAGTTGGCGGTTTTTAACACTAAATTGTCTCTTTTTGCCAATTTAATTACAAGAAATAGGTACAAAATTACTACTACTTTTATTACTACGTTCTCTATCCAGTATCAAAAACGGGCACAGAACAGTCATAAAGATTACTTTGACTATAGATAAAGACTTAAACCACCAAGGAATTTTATGGGTTTCACCTGCAAATGCAAAAAACAGTGCAAAACAGCTGTTCTCTTGCAATCGCACTAATATAAATATTTTAAGGGTTTTAGTTGAGGTGAGAAGCGTAAAACCACAAAAAATAAAACTATGTAGACCGAAAATTGTTTTTTCAAACAATTGTTTTACACCACCTTTAAAGTTAAAAGTTTTTGTACATTAAAGTTAAAATATTAAGTAAAGACACGTGCAATATTAGCGATAAAATCCGCATCGAACTAATAAATGCAGGAAAAAGCGGTGGTGATATCAACGCCATAAAAGAAACAAACACTAATATTTACACATTTTACATTTTTACATTGACTGTCTTACGTTTTCTAAGCAAAAAACACTAGCATTAGGTTCTCAAAATTAAGCCGTACCTAGAATCTATTACTTAGAATGTTAAACTCCAATGACTATTACAATACGATATTGAAAGAGCTTTGAAGTACAAAGGATTTATACGCCTGATAATTAGATTCGAATTAAGGCAATATGTAAAAAGAAAAATTCTCTAATAACTTAACTTAAACTTGCCAGATGTAAATTGATAATAAGTACTTGACCAAGACTCTAAAAAAGTGAAAAGGGAATTGGAAGATAACGACAAGAAATGATAAAGTTAATAGAACAAAAACAAGTGAATTAAAATAACAAAGGATGACCCATATCATATTTATATGAAGGTTGATTAAGCTTTCAATTGTTGATATTTTTCTTGCAAAAAGTGAGGTGAAGACGACGTTTATGATTTCAGCACTGAGTAAGATTTTAAATAGGAAGATGTGGAATACGAGCGAACATTTTTACAATAAACATTTCTTATGCAATTATAGAGTTTTAATTAAAATCTCTATTAATTATATTTTTTAAAACACCCAAAAATTATAGTTTTAGAAAACAACAGAATGAAAACATTGTATGTATAACATAAAATCATTTTGGCATGTTTATAATTGCCAGTAATACATATTATGTGGCTGACTTTTAAATGATCTGTCCGTTTAAAAAAAAACATAACACAGCCAACTTACGTGGCTGGTTTATGATTTATTGATGTTTCTTTGAAATATGCTATTAAGTACAAAACAGCCACGGCTAAAAACTCAATTACTAATATTAATAGCAACGGTTCGAATTACTGCATAGAATAAAAAAATAATATATTTTAGTACCTACATTTCTCATTAATTAAATAATCAGGAAGTCAATAAATAACCGAAGTGTAACCATCGACAGAAAAACGCTTATATCTCTGTTTATTATTTTCCCCACATGGCCGCTTTCTGCATAACATGATCCACTTATAAAACGCAAAAAAGTTATTGTGAAAGAGTTTAAAGTTAGTTGTGAAACATGGGTCGAATGCGTCATGACGCTTGTAACAGGCCGGAAAGCCGTGTTGTAAAGTCCACAAATGAAAAAGGGAAGATTGGGCGTTGAAATGTTTGGGAGTTATTGTTTTCTGATGGAAATTCAATAGCTAATGTGAGTGTGTAGCTTCAATAAATGAGGCCTGCCTATTTATTTGTTCAAACGGTTCTGTTGCATTGCTATTGCAAAACTTCAGGCCGAGTTGGAGACAACGATGTACCCGACTAGGAATTTTACAACTAGACACTCGGGGAGCGTGGTACCGCTGTCTGGGGTAGGTTCTACCTATCCAAGGATGTATAACTAGCCGGAAAATCCACCTTTAACGATCCATGAATGAAGGACAAGATAGGTGAAGTGAAGGAATCTGTTTGCTTTACCCCCTGACGGAATAGTCATAGCAGTCGGGTACAAAATGGCGAGTTGGAGACAAATCGCTCGGAGCTGATGCTGGCTCGCTCGCACACGACGCGTGTTCGTCTCCAAGTCGAAGAAAAACTGGTTTGAGGCGGTTGGAATTGTACCCAACTCGTGAAGGTATAAAAGGAGGGTTGAAGTAGGGTTTCGGACAGTCGCTCTCCGATAATTCGTGCGGTAAGTCATGCCTACTTGATTCATTACTTGGAAAGGAAATATTTACTAAGTAAAAATTGTTTTTTTATGTACGCAAGTCTCTGTTGTTGCGTGGTGCGTCGAAATATCACAAGGTTAGTTTTTTTTAGTGGTTTGTGAGAAAAAGCCATTAAAGATTACAGACGGTGTATTTTCTTCGGAAATCTCCATGCAAACGTCAAAGACTGACCAGTACTTACCTCCTTATGATTCTTTGCGCTGTTCGATGATTCATGGTGCAAAAGTTTTATATTGAGACTAAATTCAAAATTAGAAATTATTTTATCTTCCTTCCTCGTCATGGAAAAGGGGTGACAGCTTGAGAGATTTTATAACGGCTAACATATCCAGAGATTTATTTACTTGGAAAGGAAGTATTTATACTAAGTAAAGTTTGTTTTTTTATGTACGCAAGTCTCTGTTGTTGCGTGGTGCGTGGAAATATCACAAGGTTAGTTTTTTTTAGTGGTTTGTGAGAAAAAGCCATTAAGGATTACAGACGGTGTATTTTCTTCGGAAATCTCCATGCAAACGTCAAAGACTGACCAGTACTTACCTCCTTATGATTCTTTGCGCTGTTCGAGGATTCATGGTGCAAAAGTTTTATATTGAGACTAAATTCAAAATTAGAAATTATTTTATCTTCCTTCCTCGTCATGGAAAAGGGGTGACAGCTTGAGAGATTTTATAACGGCTAACATATCCAGAGATTCATTTACTTGGAAAGGAAGTATTTATACTAAGTAAAGTTTGTTTTTTTATGTACGCAAGTCTCTGTTGTTGCGTGGTGCGTGGAAATATCACAAGGTTAGTTTTTTTTAGTGGTTTGTGAGAAAAAGCCATTAAAGATTACAGACGGTGTATTTTCTTCGGAAATCTCCATGCAAACGTCAAAGACTGACCAGTACTTACCTCCTTATGATTCTTTGCGCTGTTCGAGGATTCATGGTGCAAAAGTTTTATATTGAGACTAAATTCAAAATTAGAAATTATTTTATTTTCCTTCCTCGTCGTGGAAAAGGGGTGACAACTTGAGAGATTTTATAACGGCTAACATATCCACAGTGGTTGATTTACTAAGGGTCGTGTTTCGTGTGGGGTTTTGTGAGTAAAAATTGGGGAAAGTAAAGGTTGAGTCAGTGCCTTTTGAGTATCTATTTAGTCTAAATTCAAGGTTATTTAAAATGCGTTGAGTGGTATCTTGGTTGGGTGGGCAACCACCTGTTCTGTGCGCAGGCGTAGCTGTAAGAAGCTGTAGTTATCAGTGAGTTTAGTTTGGACCTGTTTGCTGCAATTCTGGTAAGTGATGTCTGTATATTTCAGTACGTGTGGCTGCCTACCTGTGCTCTAGAGACCTGTCAACGTATAATTGTTGTTGTTATCAAACCAAGATTAATGTTCGTTCTCTTGAGTAGCGTTTTAGTTGGGCGGACGACGGAAGAAATATCCACCCAGGATGTGAACTGTCTAGAGAATTCCATAGGGCGGGTGACGTCATGAAAGTGATAAAACATAATGCTTTCGCGTGCTAACGTACCAGTAGCGATATCTAGTTAAGATATCAGAACTAACTTGGTTCCCTTGCGTTCCTTTAGTGTTCATGGTCGATTATGTACATGCAAAGAGACTTTGGGGTCTTAAATAAAATAAAGGCAAATCCAATTGTTTATTTGGTTTAGAATATGAGACTTATAAAATAAGGGTACTATTATCAATTGGGTTAGGTCTAGCTAATTAAACTTAGTATCTTTACAATTGCTAATCACAAATTTGTGTTTTGTGTCGGTTTGAATGTGTGCTGAAACGATATTATGTCGGGGTAGGTAATATACCTACTAAATTATCTAGGATTAGATTTCTTAATCAATATTTCTTATAAATCAATAGATTTAGAAAATGGTCAGAGGAACTTTGAAGATCGAATACCTTTTTAAGGATTAGTCAACTTTCACTGGTCTATGGGTGATATAATCTAATGGTGAGACTTCGGTTAGAGGTCTGGGTTGCCGTGTAAGCGGGCCTACTCTGCTGGGTCATTGGAAGATTAACTAAGAAGCAATCGTTTTAGCATATACCTATAGTTTATTGAGGCTATAAGTCAAATAGATTACAGATTATCAAGTAATGAAAAGACCAATGTTCATATAATCTTTAGTGTTTGTATTTTCAATTACACAAACAGATACTCTCAGTGAAATGCTAGCCTTCTTTAGCAAAGGTTGTGATTAGTATTAATTACTTATATCCACTAAGATGGGTTTTCTGTACTGATTTTATGAATTCAACCAGTTCCTCGGAAGAGTATGGTATCTACTACAATACGACACTAAATGTCCAGATAACAGTGTCATTTCTGTTGAAGGCTATTTTCTCAGGACTGTGTCCTTCTAAATATCCACGTAATTGGTTTAATTTGGTCTATAGACTTAGAATTGGTTGAGAGGACTTAAGGTTAGAACGCCTAGCTTTTAATAGAGAGATTTCTCTGGCTTTTAGGTGATAGAGGTTACGGTCTGCTTCTACACCTATCTTACCTCCGGAAGTGGGGATAAGTAATTGAATCCATTTATGGCTGGCCGGTTGAGCCTTTACTAAAGTCATAAGGAATAACCCAATGGAACCACAATTGCTTATTAATTATAGATGGTCGTTGGCTGAAGCCTATGAATGATTTCCTAGAATGCCTAGGGTGCACAATGTGAGGTCTGTAAGAATCTCAGATTGTGAGTCTCAATAGAGAAACATGACATCTTTTTATAGTTGCCTTTTAGAAAAAAAAGGTAGTACTGATGCTTTAACATTTATTTATGTACATACAAATATATATATATATATATATATATATATATATAGATTTATATATATTTAGTGTATATTTTCAGAGTATTTATTTATGAAAAAAAAACCTGTTCTCCAGAACGTTTGAGTCCAGTAACTTTGATACCTATTTGAAGGTAGTAGCAATCAAGCTACATTAATTGAAAATGTTTTGAAGTTCTCTGTTGTTGTGTGTAGGGTTTGCAATATCCCCTTTTGGTTTATTGTGAACCTGAGGCGAGTTTAGATGGGAAGCAAAAGGCTTTTAAACTACCTATAAGTTGGGGAAATCCTAACTAAGCTAGTTCAGGGGCTGGCGACAGGGTGGTACAATAACAGATAATTTAAATATATCCTAATAATAAAACTAAAGACTAATATACAATAACAGACAATTTAAATATATTCTAATAATAAAACTAATAACTAATAATAATCTAGATCATAAACCTTATGTAAAAGTCTAATAATAACTTGCAGTTGTATATTTCCATCATAGGAACTCAGAAAAATAACACTAGGTAGTAGATATTTTGTATGATAGCTCCAATGATAAATATAGTGATTGAGGGTTTAGAAAGTAATTAGGTGAAACGTTTAAATGTTTAATTAAGGGAACTTGATAACAAAGGAGGGAAATATTATAAGGTATTATAAAAATCAACCCATGTAAGTAACTGGTAACTAGGAATAAATAAAGGGTAAAATATTGATTGTCTAAACTCTTATAGATTCTGGGAAGCTACTAATATGACGTATTGTCCTAGTCTTTTCCACTGGATCGATCACTGGCGCGAAAAATTACGTCGAAACAAAGAAGTGGAGATGAAAAGGACCGCTGGAAAGCCATAAAAAAAGGGAGAAGAAGAAGAAGAAGTGGAGATGGTTTGTTTTGATGTTGGGAAACTACTAAGGGTGAAATTCTCAGGATAAATTAATTTGATGATATGAAAAATAAGTGTTATTATGAGGTTGTAGAATAATGTTTACAGAGGCAATTGTATTTATTATTAGGACTAGTGTGTTCTAGGCTTGTGTGTGTGTGAACTTGTTGTGAGAAACCTGGGAAAACGAGGGTTAATATAGTGATTTGTAACCAGTGTTCGTGATGCCGCTAAAACCTGAAGGATGGGTGAGTTGCATTGGTTGGATATGATTTTGTACATGTATCACTGCAGACAACCTCCTAATATCTATTATCACTAGCTGACAATATTATAGAGCCTTTGTTTGATTGCTAAAGGGGAATGTTTGGTTTGGATAGCTACTTTTCTCATGAGTCCATGCTTGCGATGAGACACAGAAGAAAAGCAGTGTGTGAGGCTAGTAAGCTAGTCCTAGATGGGAGTAAATGTCCTAGGGCTGGCATAGTCTACACTTACAGGTGTAAGTGTAGACTACCTACAAGCTACAGGTGTTAGTTTATATACAAGACAGAGTCTGAGGTACGTCGGTTTGGTAGGGTTACACACCCCTAGCTACCAACTACTAATTAGCTATAATTCCATGATTGAATACAGAAGCAAAGCTAGGTTTATATTACAGGTGATGTTAATGTAAAAGGTGTCAGTGAACCTTAGGTAGTGACAAGAGGGAGTCCCTTCATGAATGTGATGAGCGCTTACAGAAAAGGCCATGGCATTGTAATTGTTGTGATGGGCCTATTTATATTACAGAGCACTCTGCGGTTATGAGACATATCAAACATTAATGTTAGGGTTGATGGTTACTGCAAATAAATAATGTTATCTTATCTTATCTGACATTGATCATACAGTAAATAATTGTTTTACTATCAGTAAGAAAGTGATAGCTTTGCTCAACTTAGATGGAACTTAGTCAGGAGACGGGACCCCGAGTGGCATCCTTCAGGGGTTCGTACGAACAACAACGGAATGGTGAAGAGTTCTCCAATTGACTGATAAATTATGTGTGTGTGTTTTTCCTTTATCAACAGGTCTTATAAGTTAATTCTAGTGATCATAAAATTATAATTATTCCTTTAGGTGACTTATCGGTAAATAAGATCATAAATAGGTCATGAGACTGGGATCTATGAGAAGAAACTTCATGATTAGAGACGTTGACTGGACCTCAAAGGGAGAGTCTTCAAGTTGTAATACTGACAAAACGTTGTGTGCCGTTACAGATTTTGACAGGTATATAGTACAATAATAAACCATGCCATGTCAAGGATACTAGCATGCAACAGAGAAGTGGCTGAGGCCATACCTAGAATATTAGGAAAGGTATATTTGATGTATCAGGGGTGTCACATGGGGGGCCCAAACACACAAAAATACAGGATCAGTTGATACAAAATATGGTGTGTGTATAAATATCAACATCACAAAAATACTGGAATTCAGGTATATGTATGATGAATAACTAGCTACCATGAGAAGATAATGAATGTACACGTTATATAACTATGTAACGAGATCCTTTAGAATACTAACCTACCTACAGAATTACAGTACAAGCTGCCTTCAGGAGCAGGGTTTTATAATAATAATAATAATTTCAATCATACAAACATCATGGCCTAATACAATTACATTTTAAAAAGGTCAGGTCATAATCATAATCAAATTAAATTTAATAAAATCAAATCAAATTAACATTGTTTGATAACAATTTTAAATTCCTTTTTCTATCACGTTCAATGATGATTTGAAATCAAAGTTATTTATTATGATCATGTAAAAACTAGTCATAATGATACAGAATCAACTGGTTCAGATCATGGGAAGTCCTAGCCAATGCGCCTTAGTATTATTCATCGGCAGGCTTCACAGACCTGTTGGTGGTGGCAATACTTTCAGCGATGTGGTAAGTGGGTTCGATTCTATCCAATGACAAATTATTGTGTGATGAAAGTGGAAGCTATTCTATATCAAGATGCTGTACTTTAGCATTTACAAGTGATTAGGCGCTCATATTTTCCTTAGCATGAATGTCACATTACAGGACTTTATTAACTTGGAAATTTCAGATATTGTGTAGGATGTTTAATAATGTTATATTATCTAGGTTGCCAATTGAAAAAAAAAATATATACACGTGTATGTGGGAAGGATTGTAGTTACCTTCGATGGGTGGAACCTCTGGCTATGTCGGAAGACACCAAGCTTGTGCGTCCCAACATCCAACAAATGTATGTAATAATACGCACAGGTAAAGGTAAAGGTATCAAAGAAAAAAAAAAAACAACGGTATAAAAAATGAGGTAATGGTATATAAGCCGTGGTCTACATACCAAAGGTATTAACATGGTATAAAGGTATTTGGTTACATAAGAACAAGGTATAAAAGAAACATGTAAGCCATGGTGGCCGAGGTAAAACTTATATGTATGTAGACACTTATATAGATATGTGCCAAGATAAAAATATGAAGGTATATATATATATATACTGTCGAGGTAATATGGGAACCAGCAGTTGGAGTAACCAGGTAACGTAACCGAACAATGGTCTAATTTATAGAGTGAGTGAAATATTATACACCGATATTAAGATATGTAACATCATTATCATTATCATCATCATTATTAAATTACTTGGACCTAAATTCACATTACAGGACTTAATTAACTTAGAAATTTCAGATATTGTGTAGGATGTTTAATAATGTTATATTATCTAGGTTGCCAATTGAAAAAAAAAAAAATATATACACATGTATGTGGGAAAGATTGTAGTTACCTTCGATGGGTGGAACCTCTGGCTATGTCGGAAGACACCAAGCTTGTGCGTCCCAACATCCAACAAATGTATGTAATAATACGCACAGGTAAAGGTAAAGGTATCAAAGAAAAAAAAAAACAACGGTATAAAAAATGAGGTAATGGTATATAAGCCGTGGTCTACATACCAAAGGTATTAACATGGTATAAAGGTATTTGGTTACATAAGAACAAGGTATAAAAGAAACATGTAAGCCATGGTGGCCGAGGTAAAACTTATATGTATGTAGACACTTATATAGATATGTGCCAAGATAAAAATATGAAGGTATATATATATATATACTGTCGAGGTAATATGGGAACCAGCAGTTGGAGTAACCAGGTAACGTAACCGAACAATGGTCTAATTTATAGAGTGAGTGAAATATTATACACCGATATTAAGATATGTAACATCATTATCATTATCATCATCATTATTAAATTACTTGGACCTAAATTCACATTACAGGACTTAATTAACTTAGAAATTTCAGATATTGTGTAGGATGTTTAATAATGTTATATTATCTAGGTTGCCAATTGAAAAAAAATAAATATATACACATGTATGTGGGAAAGATTGTAGTTACCTTCGATGGGTGGAACCTCTGGCTATGTCGGAAGACACCAAGCTTGTGCGTCCCAACATCCAACAAATGTATGTAATAATACGCACAGGTAAAGGTAAAGGTATCAAAGAAAAAAAAAAAACAACGGTATAAAAAATGAGGTAATGGTATATAAGCCGTGGTCTACATACCAAAGGTATTAACATGGTATAAAGGTATTTGGTTACATAAGAACAAGGTATAAAAGAAACATGTAAGCCATGGTGGCCGAGGTAAAACTTATATGTATGTAGACACTTATATAGATATGTGCCAAGATAAAAATATGATGGTATATATATATATATACTGTCGAGGTAATATGGGAACCAGCAGTTGGAGTAACCAGGTAACGTAACCGAACAATGGTCTAATTTATAGAGTGAGTGAAATTTTATACACCGATATTAAGATATGTAACATCATTATCATTATCATCATCATTATTAAATTACTTGGACCTAAATTCACATTACAGGACTTAATTAACTGGGAAATTTCAGATATTGTGTAGGATGTTTAATAATGTTATATTATCTAGGTTGCCAATTGAAAAAAAAAAAAATATATACACATGTATGTGGGAAAGATTGTAGTTACCTTCGATGGGTGGAACCTCTGGCTATGTCGGAAGACACCAAGCTTGTGCGTCCCAACATCCAACAAATGTATGTAATAATACGCACAGGTAAAGGTAAAGGTATCAAAGAAAAAAAAAAAACAACGGTATAAAAAATGAGGTAATGGTATATAAGCCGTGGTCTACATACCAAAGGTATTAACATGGTATAAAGGTATTTGGTTACATAAGAACAAGGTATAAAAGAAACATGTAAGCCATGGTGGCCGAGGTAAAACTTATATGTATGTAGACACTTATATAGATATGTGCCAAGATAAAAATATGATGGTATATATATATATATACTGTCGAGGTAATATGGGAACCAGCAGTTGGAGTAACCAGGTAACGTAACCGAACAATGGTCTAATTTATAGAGTGAGTGAAATTTTATACACCGATATTAAGATATGTAACATCATTATCATTATCATCATCATTATTAAATTACTTGGACCTAAATTCACATTACAGGACTTAATTAACTGGGAAATTTCAGATATTGTGTAGGATGTTTAATAATGTTATATTATCTAGGTTGCCAATTGAAAAAAAAAAATATATACACATGTATGTGGGAAAGATTGTAGTTACCTTCGATGGGTGGAACCTCTGGCTATGTCGGAAGACACCAAGCTTGTGCGTCCCAACATCCAACAAATGTATGTAATAATACGCACAGGTAAAGGTAAAGGTATCAAAGAAAAAAAAAAAACAACGGTATAAAAAATGAGGTAATGGTATATAAGCCGTGGTCTACATACCAAAGTTATTAACATGGTATAAAGGTATTTGGTTACATAAGAACAAGGTATAAAAGAAACATGTAAGCCATGGTGGCCGAGGTAAAACTTATATGTATGTAGACACTTATATAGATATGTGCCAAGATAAAAATATGAAGGTATATATATATATATACTGTCGAGGTAATATGGGAACCAGCAGTTGGAGTAACCAGGTAACGTAACCGAACAATGGTCTAATTTATAGAGTGAGTGAAATTTTATACACCGATTTTAAGATATTTAACATCATTATCATTATCATCATGATTATTAAATTACTTGGACCTAAATTCAAATTAAGGATACAACTAATGGTTGTAGTCACGGAGTTCTAGGATCTTGCTGATCTACATGGTTGGACTGAATGGGGATAATGTTCTCAGAGGACGGTATGATTTAAGAAGAAGTATGCTAACTTGTAAATACGTGTAAGTGAGATGTATGACTAAATAAGATAAGTATGAATAAATCAAGCGGGAAGACCAAGGTTGATCAGCAATTTCAGACTCTGGGACGATTCGGTGACGTTTGACTAACATGCATACACCACAAGGGAATTACATGAAGGATTGCCTTGTAGAAAAAAAAGGTAGTACTGATGCCTTAACATTTATTTATGTACATACATATATATATATATAGATTTATATATATTTAGTGTATATTTTCAGAGTATTTATTTATGAAAAAAAAAACCTGTTCTCCAGAACGTTTGAGTCCAGTAACTTTGATACCTATTTGAAGGTAGTAGCAATCAAGCTACATTAATTGAAAATGTTTTGAAGTTCTCTGTTGTTGTGTGTAGGGTTTGCAATATCCCCTTTTGGTTTATTGTGAACCTGAGGCGAGTTTAGATGGGAAGCAAAAGGCTTTTAAACTACCTATAAGTTGGGGAAATCCTAACTAAGCTAGTTCAGGGGCTGGCGACAGGGTGGTACAATAACAGATAATTTAAATATATCCTAATAATAAAACTAAAGACTAATATACAATAACAGACAATTTAAATATATTCTTATAATAAAACTAATAACTAATAATAATCTAGATCATAAACCTTATGTAAAAGTCAAATAATAACTTGCAGTTGTATATTTCCATCATAGGAACTCAGAAAAATAGCACTAGGTAGTAGATATTTTGTATGATAGCTCCAATGATAAATATAGTGATTGAGGGTTTAGAAAGTAATTAGGTGAAACGTTTAAATGTTTAATTAAACAAAGGAGGGAAATATTATAAGGTATTATAAAAATCAACCCATGTAAGTAACTGGTAACTAGGAATAAATAAAGGGTAAAATATTGATTGTCTAAACTCTTATAGATTCTGGGAAGCTACTAATATGACGTATTGTCCTAGTCTTTTCCACTGGATCGATCACTGGCCAAATGAGATCACAAATAGGAATTAGGTAGCATTTAAGTTTAAGTTAGTTAGGTTAAGTTTAAGTTAAGTAGAGGTAAAAAGTGATTTTTCAGGGGGGGCGGTACACGCTAAAACGCAAATATTGCTGAAATGGTGAAATAAGTGCTGTTGTAGATAGCGAGAATATAGCTCATGAACTGTTTTACAACGAAATGATTAACTTCTGTTCTGAAACTGGATTTGCACTGACATAAAAAAATTAAGTGTCGTACTAATACGTATGTTAGTCTGGCTCATGGGTGTAGGCGCTGGCTAGACCATTGTATCGTTTCGGACTCGGCTTGGCAAACCATTCTTGAATTTAATGTTAGAGAGGATGTTTATGTTTCAGATCATCTGCCTCTTGTTGTGAAATGTGATTTAAACTTTGTAAGACCGAAGCTGCTGACTCGTGACGTGCATCGTAATACGGCTTTATGGGGGCGAAAGAGATGGTACACAAATAGCTAAATACCACGAACTATGTCACAACAGGCTTCGTGAAATTGATTTCCCCTCAGATTTCGCGGATTGCAGTCACGGATCGTGCAGCTTGGGGGAGCATAAGATCGTGTCACACAAGCTTTATAATAGTATTGTGAGTGCATCATCCAGCTGTAGAAAGGATATACGATCAAATGAACGAGTCTCGTAAAATATTCAAAAGTAGATTAAAATGGTGTCAACGCAACCAAGATCAGCTCAAGATGGATATACTAGCTAAGCATAGATCAGCAAAATTTTTTGGCAAATTTTGGAAGGCAACGAGAAAGCTTGATCTTAGATTAATGTAGATGGGAATAGTGAACCTGCTGATATTTCAACTATGTTAAAGGAGCGTTTTAAAGTGCATTCGCCACTTGGCCCTTCGGCTTCTATCAAAAGTCTTAAATCCGGATGTCTGGTGGATGTGCCACTGGTGCACTAAGCAGTGCTGCTAAGCAGATAAGGGATGCCCTAAAGAAAATGAGCGGTGGCAAATCGCCCGGGCATGATGGTATAAGTGTAGAGCGTTTGAGGCATGCGGGGTTCGCTTACCGAGACTTCGCTTTCCTGGGCTCTGTTCTTCACAATGTGCATGAGTCATTCGTACTTACCAAGTGATTTAATGAAAACTATAGTTGTGCCTATTGTGAAGAACAGAACTGGGGATATCTCAGACAAGAATAATTATCGCCCGATTTCGTTAGCAACAACGATTGCTAAGATGTTGGACAGCGTGCTAAATTCTTGCCTGGAAAAATATTCCAATATCCATGACGCACAGTTCGGATTTCGATCGTTGGAAAATGACGCAACACAATAGTTATTCGAGGTCCCGGGATTCGATCCCCTCATGGGGATCACAATATTTTGCTTGATTTGGTTGGTGTAAGTTCACATGGTTAGCTACCACCATCTTACCTTTGTCGCCATAACAACATATCTTAAAAATTGTTGTGCTTAGGCATTTAGAGATAAGATAGTCAGTCCCTCAGTTTATTGAGAATTCCGGGTGAAGTGCGCTTCCGCCTTTGGCCTTATCATAAATTGAAAATCAGGTGATGTAGGCCAATCAACTCCACGTCGTACAAAAAAAATCCAGGCCATCTGTGATTTAGGCTGCTGAATATTTAGGTTTGAAAACTATGAGCTTTAAAACCAGAGACCATTATATTTGCGCCTTCTTCGACCCTCAGCCGAATCAGCCTCCGCACCAGCCTTAATAAGCATAGGCAGATAGTATGGCCCAAGGGTGTCGACGCAGGTAGCTTCCCACACCAAAAACCTGGCCATTTTATTTCTATTTTATTGTTACGCATACATGGTATCTTACTCAGGGAATTCATCAATTTAACTTAGTATGTGTGTATGCACCACTAATATTTAATTACTAAAAAATACACTAGTATGTACTGCCTTTACAGATGATATCAAATAGGTATACCTAGGGTATACTAAGTATACCTAGGGTGTCGAAGGTTTTCATGATTTACGTACATTAGGTAGGTATGTGTACTTGGGGGAATTGTTTCTATGATTTTATGACGAATTTCTGAAAACTTTAGAATTTAATAACTTTGTTACCTTAAAGTAAACAAGACTTTACTACAATTCCCGGGTCAAAACTACAATGCTACAATTTGTGAAATTGTGAAAATATAAAATTATCCATTACTTACTGAAAAAGGCACAATAGTACATATTTTGTGCGGGATGGCTCCTAATTTTATATGTCGTTTGCCTGATTTTTTTATTATGAAATCATTTTCCGCAAAGTGTTGTGAGCATATTGTAAAAGATGATCTAGGTATCCATTCAACTCTGCCCGTTGCCTCAATCCACTTATTTTTTAATATTTACGTCTTTTGGGAAACTGAAAATATATTTTTGGCGTTTAACTAAGCGTTACGAACTTCAACATACAAATAAAATGAAATTCTAAGAAGAACTTAATTACTAATACAGTTAGATAACTTGTGTCAATAAAATATGATAAAACAAAAACGGACAAATTTTATCGACATGACAGGCGTAATCTTTCATTGCACGAATCTCGAGCAACACTAGTCGATGCGCGAGCGTCTTGCCCATTACTACTAAATCGTAGTGCAAACAATACCTTCATCGCTGTAAACGCAATACACTGCGCGTTCGACAATGTAAAAATAATGTGGTACCCATGCATAGTAAGCAATGTACAAAATTACATCTGTTTGCGATTGTATCGTTTTCGTCTATAAACTACATAATACTTTTACAATATCTTTAAATATTACGTTTATTTAAAGGTTTATGGACTAACCGGTGAAAAAAAATCCCTCCTTGCCTTTTACTACACACCTGGCTTCTTTTCTTTCAGCTTAGGACAGCGCAATTCGGCACAATAATATATTTTATGCAGAGGTTTGCACACATCGCCCGAGAGCTACTATTAGCGGTTGAAGCGAATTCTTTCAATATATGCCCATTTTGAGCATATATGCGGCGCGCCTGCCCCGCCACAATGCCTTTCTATTAGATTCATTGTTCTATGGTTCAGACCATTATCGAACATTACAAGAAAAATGGCACGGTTAAATGTTTGAAAAAACCTGGTCGGCCGCGAATCACAAGTGAAGCTAAAAATCGAGTTTTAAAGAAAATCATAAAAAATAATCGTCGTGAGTTATCAGAGATAAAGATGAAGCATTCCATACCGATTGTATCAAAAGAAAAGTGAAGTTTCCTGGATCGGTGATGATATGGGGCTGCATGTCAGCACAAGGTCTGGGTCATCTACATTTTGTAGAAGGCACTGTTAATGCAGTTTACTGCATTAACAGTGCCTTCTACAAAATGTATAATAGTATAGTAGTAATAGTAGGTAGATGACCCAGACCTTGTGCTGACATGCAGCCCCATATCATCACCGATCCAGGAAACTTATACAATAGACGATGCATTGATCAAATTTGTACGAGCCCCAATGCAAAAGAGTTCGTCTGGTACCAAATATTACAAGTGCCTAATATTAAAAGTAAAATTTAGATTATTAAATTTAACTTTATAAGTTAAAAAAATATACACTGTTTTTGAACACCTAATGCAGTTTATTTATAATTAAAAAAAGTAACAAAATATTTTTCTATTTAAATAAAATATAATTAATTCTTCGGGAACCATCTACGCATTAAACTTCGTCCATCACATTCAATGGCGCAAAATAGTTCGTCTACCACTTAGTGGTGTCACCTTTAGCATCGATCACGGCATTAATTCTTCGTGGCATCGTTGCTACCAATTCTTCACATTCTTGATGCAAGGTGTTGCATTACGATGTTTCAACGCTGGAATCAAGGGCATGAGGCTTGTTTCTAGAATGTTTTGGTACTAAAGTACCAAAGGCTCGTACAAATTTGATCAATGCATCGTCTATTTATGGATGGATCAAAAGATGTTTGGGAGTGCTCTGATGTAAGTACATTGTGAAGATATAATTGCCTTACTGTTAGTAGCTGGCAGTCTTTGTAAAGGTCAGTCGTAGTAAAACGGAAGGGTTTGAAAAGAAGTACATTTAAAACAGACCTTTGAGCTCTTTCAAGTCCAAGTAAATGACATTTAAAGGCTGCGCCTCAAGCTGTGATGCTGTAGCATATAATGGATTGACATAGGGCTATATAGATAGATTTAAGTAATTGGAGGTTCAGTATTTGACGCAATTTTTTGAAGATCCATATCAACTTCCTGACTCTGGAGGTAGTGTGTTTGATATGGGGCAACCATTTTAGTTTACTGTCTATGACGACCCCTAAATATTTTATTACTTCGACTTTCTCAATACTTGGACAGCTGCATGAAGTTGTGAAATCGCATGAGTGTGCTTTAATGGTCAGATTTCAGTAATTGGGTACGGTTCCGCGGATCTTAAAGCATAAGTACTTTGTTTTGTCTATGTTTAATGTCAGCACATTATCATTCAGCCAATGCATGATACCATTTAGTCCACGTTCTGCAGTAGCATTAACTTTAAGCCAGGTAACTCCCCGAAATATAGCTGCCGTGTCGTCCCCATAAGTGTAACCGCGTATAGCCGCGTTTTTGAGATTCATGTCGCCCAGTTCATTGATATACAACAGAAAAAGACTTTGACCCAGAATGCTCACTTGTGGAACTCCGTAAGATGTGTAACAGTCATTGCTTAATGTGTTTCCAATTTTTACTTTTTGAGTTCGGTCACTAAGATAATCTTTAAATAGCTCCAAACAGGCGCCCCTGACCCCAGCATGCTCTAGTTTATCAATGAGTTTCGGCAGAGAGACCGTGTCAAAGGCCTTGGCAAGGTTGAGAAAAATCCCAATGCACTTTTCCTGACCATCCAAAGCCCCGACAACGTTGTCACAGAGTTTTAAAACCGCATTTTCTGTCGACCTTCCTGCATGAAACCCGAACTGTTGCTCTGAGAGTATTTTCTGTTTTTTCAAGTAATTGATGAGCCTGTTATTTAAAATCTTATCTAGTATTTTAGATAAAATTGGAAGAACAGAGATTGTTCTGTAATTACTGGCTAAGTATTTATCTCCACCCTTGAAAACAGGTGTGACCATGGCTTTCTTAAACATTGAGGGGAAGACTTCTTTTTCAATACACAGGTTAAATAGTTTGACAAGAGGTCAAACTATTTAACTTATTCCTAAGTATGTGCCGCGCCGATTTTATTAGTTTTGGGGATATAAGATCCCATCAGATTGAGATTTAAGAACCGTTATAATAATTTCTAGCTCTTTCTCATCAGTTGGAAGAATTGCCAAGGAATGTTGGGGTTGTGTTGGGGCTATCACAGAAACAAGTGCACTACAACTTCTTTGCGCAATTTTTCCGGCTAGTTCTCGACAAATGCATGAAAAATACTCGTTTACGGATTCTATTGACTCACAGGGGGTATTACAAGATTCTAACAGTTCAGTTGGAATAGGGTTAACTTTTTTGGTATGGTTAATTTCTTTGATTATATTCCAAGTTTGCTTGGTATTGCTAAAGTTTGACTGGAGTCTATCTTGTTCATATTGGGTCCTAACTTTATTGATGATTTGGTTACAGAAAGTTTTATATCTAAGATAGGTTGTTTGCAGGGTAATATTTTCTGGATTTCGTTAATGATTCAGGTGTAGTTTGTCCTTGTTTAGTATGCATCGAAGAAGCCCTGGTGTAATCCAGGGTTGGGATATTCTATTATTTTTACTTTGTATGATTATGTTGGTTATTTCGTCTAAAATATGAGGTCGTAATTTACCGATTCAAGTTTACCAGTAACAGCCTTCCAGTTGGTTTTTGTAATAATTTTCGCAGGCTTATATTGGTGCGTAACTTTATTCAAGCTAAGTAATACCGGCAGATGATCCGTTATTTCAGTTTCTATAACGGTAACAAATGCAGGTAAAACTGTTCTAAGAAGAACGTGATCTAAATATTTAGGTCCACTAGTAGGGAGGGAGTGGTCAGAACAAAGACCTAGTTCCATTGTAACATTCAGATAATTTGATACTGTATCATCTAGGACATCATTTTTAATATCAAGGTTAATATTGTCAAGCCTCATAGCTCAGTTGGTAGTAACTCTGCCTTCGGCGCTGTAGGCTGTGGGTTCGATTCCCACCCAGGACAAACATTTGTGTGATGAATATAGATGTTTGTTCTGTGTTTGGGTGTTGTATCGTATAGTACGTATGTATTTACAAAAAGTATTTCATTATTTTATCCGTAATCTAGTTCCCATATTACAAGCTATGCTTAGTTTGGGGCTAGATGGCGCTGTGTAAAATTAATGTCCTGTAATATTTATTTATTTATTTAATATCCCCTAGCAGGGCAATATTTGTGTAGTGTTTTATTAAAGATGTTATTGTCTCCAGAGAATTTAAAAATTTGTCTACTTTTTTAAATGACGTACACCTGTAGATCCCTAGTACTGCGGTATCTGGTTTTACTTAAAGCAACAAACCGGTTGCTTCTTCTAATGGTAGTTCCTCACATGTATAATTGAGATCATCGCGGGCGTATATAATGACTCCATCGTTTTGGTTGTGGCAATCAATATTAGAGTGGGCATGATAACCTGTGAACAGAGGAATGGGTTTATTATTATCTAGCCAACATTCAAGCAAAATCATCACAGGAAAAAAATAATCTTTTCAACAGTGCTTCTAGCAAGGGAAGGTTTTTATTTATGCTTCGTATGTTGAGGCTCAGAATTTTAAGGCTATTGACGGGGCTACCTATATATCGGATACAATCTTCAGGTGAGCACGAGGTTTCTACTGCAATTTTTAGACCATCTAAATAAGATATAAATAATATATATATAATAATAGATAATCTTTTAAATATGCAGAACACCATACTTCAAGAAGTATGGTGTTCTGCATATTTAAAAGATTTTAGTGTCTTGTCAGAAGGTTGATTAATAATGTCTTATTTTATATTGTTAAAGTTTGTGTGATATAATAATTGTTATTAAGGAGAGGAAAAAGTATAATCTATAAAGATTAGAAACAAAATAATACTATCCATAATGTACTTAAAGTTATAGCATAGCCTTTATTATGAGAAAAGTTTATGGCTATGTCATAGGTACTGTCTGGTTGGTTGACGTAAAGTTAAGATCAGATTCACGTGTAATGCGTATTTGTGGGGAGCCGTAAGTTTTGCGAATAAAAAAATCTTCCAAATGACGTCCAGCAAAATTGATAGTTGTTGCTCTTTGCAAACTCCCTTGCAAGGTAAAAGAGCCTTCTATCCTTCTGAATCAAGTTTTTGGAGACGTACACTCGTGTACTCTGGCCACTGATGTTAAGGCTAGCAGTACAGAATTTATTCGACTGGTTTTCTTTGTTGTGACTCTTGAACGACAACAGAAACCTGTCCCTCATGAACACATTTGTAAAATCAGCAATTATCGGATTATTACCGGTTTTGAGATTTATACGGTAAACGTCTCTTATTTCAGAACTATCTACAGAGATGTTAAGTTTCTCAGCTATTTGTAAAAGAAGATTTTTTGTATCTAGCTTTGATTCTTTTGGGGATAGAGGGATATTTCTGATTTCAATACTGGTGCTCTTTGCGTTACGTTCTAATTTTTCAACTTTGTATTTGAGATATTCTATTTTGTTGCAGTGTTCTTGTCTCTCATCTTCCAAGAAATTAAGTCTTTGGAGAACTTCGTTGAATTTTTGGCCCATTAGGTCCATAGAAATTTTAATATCGGCAAAATTACTAATGAATGTATCATACTTAGCATCTTGGTCAGCTTTCAGTGCAGTAAATAGATCAATAAATTCTGAGCGGCTGATTTCATGACGTTCTTTGCGCTTGTAACTTGAGCGCGGAGCAAGTGAGGAATGCGACGATGCTGCGCTTACACTTCTTTCCGACTCTTAATCGACTCTTGAGTCGGTTTCTGCCAAATTAGTTTGTGACCCAAATGGTTGCATTGGTGTTTAGTAGATTTGTAGTAGAGTTGGCGAATTTCGCGGTCTCGCCTTTGGTGGTTTTCGCTTTACCGACATTAGTAGACTACTACGACTAGCTCTTGAAGTTTTTATCTATACAGAACGCTAAAAATGTTTGCTGAGATCTTAGACACTAGGCGAGCAGCACGCGGTAGGATTTAGAACGTGCATGCGAGTACAAGTGGGAACCGTAATGTCTATCTCTCTGACTAATGGCATTCATTTACACCGATGTGGAGACCGTCGTTATGCGTGTGTATTACAATAGCCTTGTGCAAGTGTGCGTACGCCTTCAATATAATTTTTCGCAAGTAGTGTGTGCGTATGCGTAGTGCCTGGGCACTCGAAGAAGTAAGTGTGTGTAGTAGCTTTGTTCTTACGCCTGTGATGTTAAGGCTTCGCTGTGTGGGTGCTCGGGCTGCATCTGCGACCTCTTCAATGTTTATGCACTCCGATTATTTTGGCTCGATTTAATTTTAAACATACTTTTGCTTTGTTTGAAAATATAATAATAATTCAATACTGTCCGCCACGTTTACTCAGCATCGAGGTCCAAGGGGAAGGGGAAATTAACATCATTAGTAATGAAACTCACTATGTAGTAGGTACTTTTTTGATAAAACTATCGTTTCTATCACTAGACTTTTCAATGTTCTTGTAAGTGCATTAGATTTTCATAAATGTATTGAGAGCTGACTGTAAGAATACCTATCTCATTAAGACGCTCCCTGAAACTCTTGACTCTCAAGAGTTTAAATTTTATAGAGATCATCATATTTTTAGCCAACTTCAAAAAAAGGAGAATTCTCAATTCGGGTGTATGTTTTTTTTGTTTGTTTGTTACTTGATTTTTCCGCCAATTCGAAATAGATTTTGATGATTCTTACGTTACGTTTGGTAGGCCATACTTGCGAGGTGATTCCGTAGAAATTTTATCAAAATCGGTTCAGTAGTTTGGTTTTTATATCAAAATAACTGGATAATATATGTCATCCAAGTAAACGATATTGCGTATTCTGCTTTCCTGTGGTGTTTACGGTCACTAGAGTAGACCTTTTGAACCGCTTACCTTCCAGTATCATCATCATCAGGGTTTCGGTAATGATGATACGTAGTAGTAAGTGGAATTGTCTTTGACGCATTCTGGCTATAAATGCTGTATACATGTATCATCATCATCATTACAGCCCATAAAAGTCAACTGTATAGGACATGGCCCCCCCCCAATGCTAAAGAAAGCAATGGAGGGTTTTGCCATAATACTCACGCTTGGCAGGCGTGTTGGTGATCGATGACTCTTTAACAACTACTACTGCATTACCTCCGAACTCCGTTATTACTCAACCGATTTGGAAAATATATTTTCATATAAAAAATAACGTATTGCACCCTTGCACCACCCACACGACTCTTAAATAGTGTGTCGGAGACGTCGTGGTGTCGTAGGTTTTACAACGAAAAAAAGCAAAAAATTAACTCTTTTTGGAAAAAAAAATGGAACCGACTTCACCTCTAAAAACTTACAAATAACTCTTAGGGTAAGTTCATATAATTTGAAGGCGGTGCCATACAATACACATGTTGTTGTGCTTGGCAATTCGGCACCAACTTCAAATTATGTGAACCTACCCTAAGAGTTATTTGTAAGTTTTTAGTGGTAAAGTCGGTTCCATTTTTTTCCAAAAAGAGTTTATATACTAATGATAAAGTTAGAGACAGATAGGTAAACAACGGAAAATCTTCATTTTAGTATCTTCAAGGTCCAGAGGCCTAACCACAACCTCTAAAAGCATTCTTTTTTTGATATCACTTTGCATTTGTCACTTTATTTCCTGTGTAGAAAATACGAGACAAAAGTTTAATAATATCAAAGCAAGAACGCTTTCAGAGGTAGTGGTTAGGCCTCAGGTTGTAACTTGCTTGCTGCCAGTCCAGCGGTGGAAAGGGAGGGATGAGGTCAAAGGGATCGTGCGTAGGTAGGCAGTAGGCAGTAGGTAAGTAGGTAACTAGATCGCATGCAAATAGCGTCACAATCAGCGCCGAGGCTAACAGACGATTAAGGCTTTCACGGACCGCCTACTTGTGAACTATGAACGAGTTGGTATGGTACAAGCCACAAGAACTTGATCACATTATGCTAAAAAAAATGAAAATTATGTTATTTGGTACGTACCTAACGTTACCGTAAGGGCCATAAACTTAAAAACTTACTATTCATAAGTATAAATAGTAAGTTTTTAAGTTTTTATTAAGTTTTTTTGTATGTTGTGGAGCAATCAAGATTTTATTGCCGGACAAATACCTTCATCGGCCTTCATTTTTGCTTTCCGCTTCTTTTTCCTTTTTATCTAAAGTTTTTCATAAGTTGTATTTTTATGATTGTGTACCTAATTGTATGGGCCAAATAAATGTATTTTCTTGCTTTATTCCATCTACAACTTTCCTGCAACTTCTAATATTTCGTCTACTTCTACTATTAATGTACATGGCGATAAATCCACGTCAACATTCCGAGTAGCTGACCTTTAAACATATAAAACCATTAAACCAGTACAAGTAAGCTTAAACGCTTACTTAGTTCCGAGTAGCCGACCTTTAAACATATAAAACCATTAAACCAGTACAAGTAAGCTTAAACGCTTACTTAGTGACCAATTATTTAATGTGTAAGCTACCTATTAATTTTGTTTTTAGTTGTTTTTCCATTATTTTTCTATTTGTTTATGCTACTTCCAATAAGTCGTCAACTTGCTTTATATCATGCTATTCTTAAGTATAACTTGTCTTCGGAAACTCGTAATTAGCCGTCAACAAACATACTCTGTCTAACCAGGTATGTTATATTATCTTCATTTGTGTATCTTATACCTAGCTGTTAGTTTTCCCAAAATTTCGTAAATAAATAAATATTAAAATGCCTTATTTGTAAATCCCCGTACGATTTACGTGACTGCTTGTCACTTGGGGCGGGGAGTAGAAGTGTTGGAGTGCGAACTATCTCAAAACGATCTAACTCGATCGAAAACTTCATGAAACCAACTATCAGACTATCATCTTCACGACCTAGGCACACGGGCCTCGAGTGAGCTAAATACAAACGTAGTCTATTCTGAGATAGAGCCTTTGTGGTCTTGGGGTCCACCGGTGTTCGATCCCAGGGGAGTACAAGTTTGGTGGTAGGACTTTGTTTAAGTCCGCTGGCTAGCTCTCATCTTAGTTAAGTCTGTCGCCAGAACAATTCAGACTTATTGTGTTCCAGCATTTAGGGGTAAGATAGCCAGGTCCTCAGTCTGTTAAGGATTCTGGGAGAAGTAAACTTCCACATTCGGCCCGATCATAACTTGAAACTTTGAACTTGAAGACTATGCGCTTCCCCGTCGTACGAAGGACCATTTATTAAACGCACCTATATTACATAAACTCAAACGTAAGTCCAGATTTCGTGGTTTTTCTTGCATTTAATTTACCACGTTTGTTAGAGAGATTTGATAATTATGATTGATCCTAACGATAAATGTCAAAAAACTAATGGATTTTATTTTTTTAATTATTGGTCGGTGCGATTCCCGGGTGTGGCAAGTGAAATTTAGAAAATTATTGCATGCAGTTTTCTTTTTTTTTTAAATATAGGAATGTTTCTTTTGAGGTAAATTGTCTATCTCTAATATTTAAAGTACTTTCCCTTCAGGTGACGATAAAAAAATCCACCTTTATGTGTCGGATCAGGAATCATGTCTATTATAAATATTAAGTACAGAAATACGTTTTAAGGGTCGTGGTTACACAATTACAAATACAATTACAAAAATACATCAACAGGTTTCTCTGGTTTGTTGTATTTGTGTAATTGTGGTGGATGGGGAGGATCTGAGGATGGTCTGACTCTGGTCTCTCGCGCATGGCGTGTTATAACGTTATTATTCTACGGACAACATCCAAAACTTTGCGACGAATTACTTTTACTTGTTAAAATCTGTATCACAGTTACTAAATTTAATCAAAACATAGGTTAAATTTTAGACATTTCACGATCTCAACTACTTTTGCATGAAGATAGTTCAAAGGAATATCAAAGGGTTTATTTTATTTTATTACAGATAATTTTAGTGTTTGTGCATGTTAAATGTTAATTTAGGTTTCCGTATGAGGTTATTAAGGCTGCAAAACAATTACCTACTGGCAATCTCATTAGACTTAGAGGTGACTCATGTCGAGAAAGAGACGGTTACATGCTGTTAATAATAACAATAATAATCGTTCAATTCAAGCAACAATAGAAAAGTTACATAATTATGTTCTAAAACTTATACTACGGCCCATATATACACGGTGGCCCATAAGTCCTTTGAAATTTAAATTTCGAATAAAATTCAAACGATGCGCAGGAATGGCGCGCGGGGTACGGGGGAAGCACCAACGGTCTTTCGGAATTCAGTCGCCATGGAGCGTTTCACTGGTGCGGACCGTGCTTTTTGTGTGCGCGAGTTTTATCGCAACAATAATTCTGCTACCGTTGCGCGGCGTAAATTTCGAGAACATCACAATTTACGCAACTTTAACGACACTCCAAGTATTCAAACGATTAAGAACTGGGTTACTAAGTTCGAGGAGACTGGTTCTACGTTGGATAAAAAACGGTCAGGTCGACCAAGGACATCACGCACGGAAGAAAACATCGACGTAGTGAAACAGTCAATTCGTGAAAATCCTACCCAGTCTATTCGTAAGCGTTCCAGTGCATTAAACTTATCCAGAACTTCATTACAGCGGATTTTAAAGAAAGATTTACTTCTTCACCCTTACAAGATTCAATTAGTACAGGAATTAAAAGATACTGACCCTATGCACAGACTAAATTTTGCAAATGAAATGTTCGGCCACTTTACATCGTTTAATAACGTGTTATTCTCTGATGAGGCTCACTTCCACATCAACGGCCATGTCAACAAGCAGAATTGTCGCTACTGGAGTTGCGAAAATCCAAATCGCAAACATGAAAGGCCCTTACATAGCCCTAAAGTGACAGTTTGGGCGGCTATGTCAGCGCATGGCATCATAGGCCCTTACTTTTTTGAGGACAGCAGAGGTCGCGCGGTTACTGTTAATTCGCAGCGCTATGTGGCAATGATCGAGAACTTTTTTGCACCAGAGTTGCAGAATTTTCCAGGCTTCAATACGCGGACCTGGTTTCAACAGGATGGAGCAACTGCCCATACCTCTAACACCGCTATGCCCGTCGTTCGTCAACTTTTCCCTAGTAAAGTTATCTCTCGAAGAGGAGATATTGCCTGGCCACCACGTAGTCCGGATCTGACCCCAATGGACTTTTTCTTATGGGGTTATCTTAAGAGTAAAGTTTATGAAACCAACCCGCGGTCAATCGTTGTCTTGAAAGAAAATATTCGACGAGAAATGGTAAGCATTACAGAAGTTACTTGCCGCGCAGTGATGGACAATTTTAGACGTCGCTTACAGGAGTGCCGCGATCGTAACGGATTACATTTAGACGATGTAATTTTCAAAAAATAATTCCCATTTTATTAAGATTACTTCCAAATAAAAACCTTTTTCATATTGTAATTAGTTTTTTTTTAATGATTTTTTTACATTTCAAGGGACTTATGGGCCACCTTGTATATACACATATATATACTTACAACTAAATCTACTTATAAATATGACGTGTTGTCGCCGACGTGTTGCGGTGCGGGGGGTAACAGGACAGGCGCCCCTTAAACCGCCGAAACTTCACCCCTTTCGGCCAGAGAGTAGGGCTCAGGAAGGTCGAGAGGCGATCCATAGGAACTCTCACCATACAAGAGCTAAAGCTCACATTATGAAGAGAGTCCAGTTTCTCGACCCTGATTCCCACTCCGGCTTTCTTCTTGGTGTACTCCTTCACCTGTACCACCATCACGTCGGGACACGTAGATTTGCGTTAATGATGATACAGAACAACATGTAAGTCATGACAGTTGTTTTGATATCATTCAGAGTAGGTAGTGTCCTCGATTTTTTCGAATCTATGGCGTATATGTATACATAGCATTTTGCCAACCATGCATTCTGGTAAATTAAGGCTTTAACGGCCTATAATACCTCAGATAAACAACTCAACGCAACTTTACTCTAGTTTCGAACTAAGATACTATGCGCTCAACCACGGCGCTAATGACCACCAGATGACAGAAATATGCGCGAATTTCTACGTTCTATTTTTTTTTGGGAAAAACAAATATTAATTTTGAAAATCTAAAACACAGACCGTCTGCTGGATACTGTGTTTATTTACTGTACAAAGTGTCAAGGCCTAATTGGGCGTATTTATTGAATGGCGAACATTTTTGGTACAAATAACAGTCAACTTTGTTTTTTTTTTCTTACGAGAAAATTTATGTGATCGTGTTTCCGAAACAGCATTCTAGCATCAATCCTGAACTGTAACATATAATAATTTTATAGTGAATGCTACAGTATTGTGGAAAATATGATCGCTGAAGCTAAGCAATTTCACGTATCATAGACTCTTAAGATTTAAACACGACTGGGTTTCTTTTGTTACTACCACTGAAAAAGCTCACGCAGTGGCATAGGCAGCCTGTTGCTTTACGCGTTAAGAAATCTGTATTTTGTGACATACAACTATACTTTTTTTTAAACATATCTTTATAATAATATTTATTCAATAAAAAGTACAATTAAACTAACTATGTACAAAGGAATCAGTCAGATTACCTAAGGACCGTTACAAACGGCCTATAGGTAACTCAACTATACTAGCTGAATTAAATTATTATTGTGCTTAATCAATGTGTTTTATTTACCTAAATTCACCACAAATCGTTACCCATCAAACGATTATAGTTTCAAGCCTTGCTGGAATAGTACTGAGCAGCCTCCACAACTCAGGTCTGCCTGGGTACAAGTATATTTTATACGCCTTATAGTCTTTGAAAGAAATAAAGAAAATTATTTTATTTGGGACATAGAAATGCATCAAATTGGCGTTCGATTCATTTTCTATGATATGATACCTACATGTATCACTCGTGTATAACCGTAAGTGAGTAAGTAGCTCTGATAATCATCAAAACGCTGTCAATATTCACCAAGTTTAAAATTAACAAGCCTGACTCTTTAGGCCAGTGAATTCGCATAGCTAATCAGCGTGGCAATGCAGCCAGTGTCATGGGCACGCTTCCACCTGGTACTGGTCTGGTACAGTTGAGTTACCCATAGGCCGTTTGTAACGGTCCTTAAGCAATGGCTTAGGCTGACCGATTCCTTTGTACGTAGTTAGTTAAATTGTAAATTTAATTGTGATAATTATAAAAAAGCCTCATAGCTCTGTTATTAGTAGCAACCCACCTAGGACAAACATCACAACTTCAAAGCCTCGATCATCGTCGCAAAGTTGCAAGCTTATCAGTTTTTTATCGGATACACTTGGGAGAGTGTGTAGCGGAACTACACAATCTAATTCCGCCATCCCCATTTTTTTCGCGGACAACCAGACGCTCGGCGATGCGCCACCGGTTTATGGTGGACATACCTTCCTCGCGCACTAAGCGGATTTCTTCCTCATTTATAATGCGCACCGCCAAGGAATGGAACGCTTTGCCTGAGTCTGTGTTTCCCGAACACTACAACATGGGAGTCTTCAAGTCAAGAGTAAATAGGTACCTTCTGGACAAGTGTGCTCAATCGTAGGCGGCATCATTGCTTAACATCAGGCGAGATAGCAGGCAAACGCAAGCCTATCACATTAACAAAAAAAAAAACATTTGTGTGAAAAAGAATTACATTTCTTAATTAATGTATATTTTAGTACTTTAGTACACTGCTTAGTCTGCTCTTAGCTATACTTTCCATCCAAAGGTTGCCTAGAATTGATTGTTTTTAGCGATGATGCCGCCAATTGTACCTATTTTATGTGTTTTTCTTTGCATGTTTGTTATTTTTGTTTTTTGGTGTACAATAAAGAGTTTTTCTATATATCTATAACTTTTTAAATGTCATTTGGCGAACTAAGCCCTTATTCACTATGACCAATTGTGACTTCAAGCGGATACGTTAAAACACGATTGATAATACAGAATAAGGGCACAGGTAATTGAAGGAATCCGCTGACAATAGTCGAAACGACTGTACCGTCGTATCGACAACCGTCGCAAGTCGATCATTGAACTGGCTAACAATAGCCGATTGGCTGTATTGTTGCATTTGTTCGTTACGTCATCCGGAAACTAGGATGTCGAGCTCCACGTACACTGAGGTATAGAATGTGTCCTTTAAGGCGAAGTGTGATTGTGGTTGGCCGACTGATGGAAATCGAGAGCGGTGTATTGGCCGGCCCGCACGTTATTTCCCTGGATGTTATTTAATAACGTATTTTTTGCTACTAAATGATACTCTTACGCAATATAGTAGAACCATTTTAACTCAAAGATTCACTGCTTACTTACTTGCTTGACCGCACGTCTACAATTAAGTTAACAGAACCTTGAATTATATCAAATGAGACGGGAGTATTCCCGTAAAATTTAGGTTTTCATTCATTTACTCAGACGTCTAGGTCCAAAGTGTTAGTACTTAGAATTACAGGTTAGTACTTAATAACTAAAAGAGATTTGGTTCACTGGGTGACCTGGTGTTGCACCAACATACATTAATAACTATTAGCTATAACTTTCAGAATACTGTTCGCGCGCACTCGACCGAGTCAATCGTGTTTCGACTCCCATTTTACTAACTAGAATCTTAATAAATTCTGATGAAAAATATATTTCAAATTCAATTGTGTTTGCCTTAAAATTGATTTGTACAGTCAATCGTGGTTATTGGGTCTCACTTCACCTTAAGGTGGAGCCTGAGGCATGAGACGGATTTAGGTAAATTGTAGCCTCAAAACACATCCTGGATTCACAAACGTAAAGTTCATCACTATAACAGGCTACAGTCACTTATTAATATTATTAGAGAAATAATATGTCATCGGCCCGTCGAATGGGTGTTTTTTTCCACACTTTCTTTCGAGTTTAATAGTGGTCGCCATGTGAGAACCTTTACTCCTCAACGGTTATTGTTTTTCATCAACTGCCAAGCCCCATCGCAAATTCCCTTTTGGGGAAACCTATTATCTAGAAATTGAATTTTCAGGTCTGATAAATTATTTTATCAGTTTCAGTTCAGTTTAAAGAACAATTTTCGAATCAAGAAAATAGATTAAATAAATTAGTAGGTACAAGTACAAGCATCAATACAAACTTTTAACAAAATAAACAAATTTTAAGCTTGGATTTGTGATTTTTTGGAATTTGGTGGGTAGATTCAGCTATGACACTTATTCGTTAAATATACTTTTCTAGCTTTTGTTACATTATCTAGTTAGTTTATATATTTGCACTCGAGTAAATATTATTAATTCAAATACCTATACATAAGCACCAAAATGTTGATAAAGATCTCGAAATGCGGCAAAAAGCCAACAGTTCAATTAAAGCTATGCAGCCCACCGATTCAAATACATCCGAACAGAAATTAACAAATCATGTCAACTGCCCACTCAAGTTCACTGCTGGACAGAGCAGGGAGACGATTTAAATCATCAGAAGCTATTGTTGATCACAGCAAAGATATACCGGGGTCCACGACTCATAAGTAGATTGTTTATGAGGCTTGGATAACGGCCTGTAAGAGTAAAGATCCGATAATATCTCTGTGAAACGAAAGATTAACGTTGCTTCGAGGTTCAGTAAGAAAGCAGCAGCCAGAGCTAAATTCAATTTCATTGGCAAAATTGGCGAGAAACTAGCTACCTACCCTTCTGGGAGTAGGGCTTTCTGGTCACTCGCCAAGGCTGCCCAAGGAAACTTCTGTCAGTCGTCCTTACCACCGCTTCGAAAACTGGGTGACAACTTGGCCCACAGTGCAAAATAGAAAACCGATTTTCCAGGAAATCTCTGCCTTTATTTTGATAAGATAACGGTTTTATCATTGAAAAAACCGTAAGTACAATTATTCAAAATAACAATACATCGCACAAGAAACCATAATCGAAAATTGAGTGAACATGAACAGCTGATTGTCATACCACTGACAGACATATTTTTCGTATAGATCTTAAGGCCTGGATATATATCTTTTCGGCTGAAATAATCATCGCTTGAATAATCAGTGCTGCCTCATCTAGATAAAAATACCAGAATAGTAAAAATTAAGACGAGAAAAATGAAAGTAAATTTGCGTAGTGATGTATAGACACATTCTATTCAACAAGACTTGAATAAATCACTGAAACTAAACCAACAGCGGCTTGACGAACAGAATGAGAGTAAAAAGATTTTAAAAATATCTTAGATTCTAACAAGTAAATGAAAATTGAATTAGTAAAACTAAATGGAAAAATCTACATTTTGCATATTGAATGCAGTACAAAAGAACAGCTTCTCACAGAACTGAGGAATGAACATCCAGATATAGAAATCTTATGCAGTCAAAATACATTGTTATCAAAAAGAGTGTAGAACTCACAGATAAGCTGTATGAATTAAATCGAAGCACACTGAATATGAAAAAAGAAAAAGATGAGTTAATAGTAAATTTAAAAACGAAGAACTAAAAAAACAAATAATGGTGCATACAAAATAAAACTGCAAAATTGTATTTCTAACACTCCAACAGAACTGATTGCAGACAGAAACGATTTGAAATTTAAAAAGGCTAATCCTAAAGTTCTGCGCAAAGGAAAAAGCACTCATAATAGACCGTCAAAGTCAAATTACGTAATACATTCTAAAACTCAGGCCGAAACAAAACGTATCGAAGATAAATATAATGAATTATTGGCAGAAAATAAAAAAAAACTCAAGGCATTAACAGAAAATGAGCAAGCGCTTATAGAGCAGGTAAAAACGCTGGAAAATATGTGTTTAGTTTTCAGAAAATCATACGACATGGTCAGCATCGAAAACTTCAACAACGAGCAGGAAAAACAAGAACTACAACATACTATTAAGCAACATACATTTGAACAGGTGCTTATGGAAGATAATTTATTTAATGATAACAGGAACACAGAAAATATAAATATGAAAACAACCACTAATGTCCAACTCTCAAATGAGCGTACAAAAAAACATAACGCCATACTTGTTATTGGAGATGAATGCATTCGAGGGCTTGGGAGTGTAATAAAAAATCATATAATTTTAAGAAAACCCGTCTCTTGTTACGTATACCCTCATGCGCCCATCAACTGTTTAATGAACACTACTCGTCACTTGGCTGAATCGCAGAGACCCGGAACTATATTTTTAATAACAAGAAGAGTGGGAAGCAAAGAAGCCCAGAACTACGTGCAGGGTATACTTAACTTACATGAAACCCTTAAAGCAAACAATATAAGATTGATATGCCCAAACATAACATATGACAGTTTATTAATTCCGCAAGACGAGCAAGATAATAGAGTAAGATAGCTGATCCACAACCACAGTATGATTCACAATTACAGTTTGTATGAAAATTCAATGGAACTAATAAACATAAGCCCAATGAACAAGAAAACGTCTGTAAAAGACTTTAAAGACACCATAGTCGAATCATTTTTTTTCAGACCAAACTGACGTACGAGCAAAGGTTCTGATGACACTTGCAAGGACAACCACATTACAATATGCCATCAAAATGTCCAAGGTCTGGAGAAAAAAACTCTTGGTCTTAGTATGTTGTTAAAAAATAACAAGATAGATGTATTTTGTGCTTCTGAATCCTGGCTTACAAGTCACAATACTGACATATGTAATAAAGACAACTTCAAAATTGTAAGTAGTAGTAATCGTAAGCATTTTAAGCGTAGAAGCATTAATATTTATGTAAGAAACACCATTAAGGCAGAAAACAGACAAGACGTAGTAAAACTTTCTGTAGACAAGGAGTTTGAGGTGAGCTGTGTGGAGCTGAAAAACACGCTTATTTTGGTCGTCTATAGATCTCCATCGGCAAGGACTAGTGACTCCATCGATAAGCTTGAAGAATGTCTTGTCAAAATTAGTGCCAACAACCACAAAACAATACTAATTTGTGGTGATTTTAACATATACTTTCCATCTGATGATGAATCATCACATCCTTTAAGAGATCTAATGAAAAGTTACATGCTAAAACAAACTGTATATGACTACAAAAGAATAACATTGACAAAAAATCCTGTATAGACAATATCCTAACCGATGGCATTGCTCTTTATGCGAAGGTACTAAATGGTGTAAAATCAGATCACAAAACCCAAACAATTAAACTTAAAAGTAATATAAAACCCAACATAACATCTAAGATAATTAAACGCAGAATAATAAATAAAGAACGAACTATTAATTTAAAACAATCACTTGACAAGCTACCAAATAATACAAATTTCTATTGTTTCTTCAAAGAATTAATGCATCAAATAAATGCAATTGATCCCTTGACAAGTAAAAAAGTCCAAACCATACCAAAGAAATTTCGAGATTGGGTCACAAAAGGAATACTTATATCCCGTAACAAACTATTTGCCATGTATAATCTACTAGAAACTACAAACAATGATAGATTAAACAATTATGTTAGAATATATAGTAAAATATTTAAGCAAGTATCACTAGCCGCAAAAAGAAATGCTCTTAAGGACAGAATTCTTAGCTCTAAAAACATTATTAAAACTTCATGGGCTATTATTGAAGAAGCCACGGGGAGAAAGATAGAATATGATTCAGAAGACATTAATCTGTGCCTAAGAAATGGAGAACTTTCCCATGATGATTTGACCATTGCAAATTATTTTAATGATTACTTTGTTAATATTCAGAGCAATCAACTGATAGGCTGATTCCCGAAGGACAAAAATCTGTCAGCTATATAGATATATTTGTAAAGGACAGGAAAATAAAACTACAGACTAATGAAAACATATTTTATGGCGCCAGTTACAAAGAAGTATATAAAATCATTAAGGATATGAAAGCAAAAACATCAACTGATTATTGGCATTTATCATCTAAGGGTCAAAATCTAAGCTCATTAAGTCTATTGCCGATGAAATAACTATTCCCTTGGCTGATGTGTTAAATAGTTCGCTGCAATCTGGGACTTTTCCAGAATTACTAAAAGTAGCGAAAGTCATTCCTCTCCACAAAAAGGGGGATAAGCGATGCACACAACTACCGTCGAATGTCCCTACTGCCTATATTTAGCAAAATTTATGAAAAAAATATGTTTATCAGACTAGAAAGGTATCTCAGTGAGCAGTAAGCAATTTGGCTTTCGCAAAAGTTTGTCAACAACAGATGCCCTTGCAGAAATTGACAAAAACATACTAGAAGCATTAGACTCAAAACTCAAAAGTTATGGCATAGGGCATTTTCTGCGACCTTTCTAAGGCGTTTGACTGTGTTAGTCACGACATCCTCTTTGCCAAGCTCCAACGATATGGTATCAAGGGCGTTGATTTACTTCTATGTCAATCATACCTATTATCACGTAAACAAGTGGTACATGTAAATGGGGTGACCTCTAATGAGGCTAACATCCGTTTTGGTGTCCCACAAGGATTTGTGGGTCCATTGTCTTTCCTTATTTATATAAATGACACAAGTGCCTGTACCATCGATAACGATATTGACATTTAAATGTTTGCTGATGTCATTTCTTTAATAATTAATTGTAATTAAAGTGCTGACATTCATTGTAAAATAGTTAAAGTAGTCGAAAAACTCATGAAATGGTTTGAATGTAATAACCTATTGCTAAACACCAGCAAAACTAACCTTGTACATTTCTCTCTGGAAACTAATGTAAATGAGAAATTTTAAATCAATGCCACAAGTAGTGTGGCTGGAATCTAAGCCAGTAATTATGTCCAATGTCTTGGCATTAAAGTGGATTCCAAGCTGTCATGGAAAGAGTATATTGATGGATTGACGGGCAAACTAAGTTCTGCCTGTTATGCCGTCAAAGAACTTTGCAGATTAGTTGCCGCCAGGACGGTGTATTTTGCCTATTTCCATAGTCTCATGACCAATGGAATATTAGTTTAGGGCAATGCGGCAACCTCTGAAATAGTTTTTAAATTACAAAAAAGAGCTGTTAAGTGAGATACTTGCCGTACTGTCTTCTCTAGCCTAGGTATCCTCACATTCACTAGAGAATATATATTGCAATGTGTTCTGTATGTTAAAAAAAATAGGCACAATTTACCGACTTTGACGGCAACACATAATTATAACACAAGGCAAGGATATAATATTCGGCATCCAGTTTGTAGGTTAGATAAGGTATTTAAAAGTTACTTGTGCAATGGCATAAAGCTGTTTAATAAGCTTAGCGATGAAGTAAAAGATCTTCACTATGTTTTGTTTAAAAAAAAGGGGAAATCGCTACTATTGAATAAGAGCTATTACAAACTAAATGACGCACTGGAAGAGAAATATCTCTCTTAATAATTTGCACTGGTAATTTTTCCCATAGCTTTATTTTGTTGAGTTAACATATTGTTGTAGCCCCATGTTTATTTTTCAAATTATCTAGTCATTATTATTTAACTTATTATTATAACTTTTTATCATTTTGACATTTTGATTTGACAGTACTACTTAAATTATTATATTTTTAGTTCTTTTTTCTGACAATGCTTCTATACAGCTTATACCGTTTGACTGTAGTTATTTTTATGTTTTTTTTTGAACATTTTAGTATTTTGACATCGGCCCATTTACAGCCAAAATTATTAGGTACATTTTTTAGATTTATATTATTTTCTTTGTAATTGTCTGTACCCTGTAGTTTTACTTTTATATTTTAAAATTTTGATATTAAGTTATTTGCTAAGCTTGTCTGTTTTTTTTTATTATTTCCTGCTTGTGTTTATCAAATTTTAGATTTAACGAAACTAAGTGTAACTTTTGTGTACTATATGTACGTGTATGTTTATGTGTATGTGTACTATAGTGGAAATAAATGAACTATTAACTATGAATGGTAAAGTAATGGTAATTGGTAAATAACTGGAAAACATATGTCATCCACGTAGAGTAGACCTATTGAATTGATTACCTTCCAGTTTCATTATCATCATTATCAGGGTTTTGTCATAATCACCACGCTTGTTGTTGATCGCAGTAATGATGATACGTAGTAGTCCCACTGAACTGCCTGCCTTCCGGTAGGCCTAGGGCAGGTCTTTGGCTTCATCATCAGATGACGATGATGCCGATGTTCACCGAAACTCCGTAAAAAACAATTTAACCTAGCATGGTTTGGGCTTAGTGGAATTGTCTTATATTGCATTCTGGCTGTATAAAATGCTGTATACTTGTATCATCATCATCATTATCATCATCATTACAGCCCATAAAAGTCAACTGGCAATGGAACGCTTTTATGCACTACAACATGTGAGTCTTCTAGGCAAGAGTGCTCCATCGTAGACTGCATCATAGCTTAATGTCAGGCAAGAACAGACAATCGCAAGCCTATCTACCTTTAAAATAAACTACCTATCGTATAGGCTCATAGTGTCTGTCCAACTGATCTAAAATGTTTTAGGAAATAGGTCCCGCTGGCTCCCTTTGGACACGAAGCCATATTGATATTTGGTTGGTGGTAGAACTTTAAATCCACCTGGCTAGCTAGCCGGGTGGATTTAAAGAACAGCTAGTAAGACCAACATCTTACTTACGTCTGTCGGCATAACAATAATTCTAAATAGCTGTGTTCCGGCATTTAAAGGAAAGATAGCCAGTTCCTCAGACTGAAGAGGATTCCGGGTGAAGTGCGCTTCCACCTTCGACGTAATAATGGCTAAGCGCTTCCATGTCAAAAAAAAAAAAGAATTCGAATCGAACGAACTAGTATCAACCCACAGATTCGATGTAAGGAGCGACGTAGCACCCTCTACGAGAAGTGCTACGAAGTGCTACGAGGAACGCTACGAAGTGCAACGAAATTTACAAGAACTTAGACTCAACTTGTGAACGAAAATTTCGTCCAGAAACTCCTGATTATTCATTATTTTTGTTGCGAACGTAAACAAAGGAATAAACTCATTTCACAGTGCTCTAGTTTAAATTAGGACGATTTAAGGTTAGGCCGAGCGTTAAAAACTAATTGATCCCAATAAAGATACCAAACAGAATGTCTAGTTACAAACGAAAATAATTTGAAACTTTATGCAATTCAAATCCAAACGGAGCCGTTCCATTGCTTCACAAAATATCATCATCATAGGTTGTCCGGTATAAATCACTCTCTAGAGATAAGATTGCACAATGTTATTATAATTTATTCAAACAAGGCATGGGACTCTGTAAAAGTATTTCAAAAAGTGCAATATAGTGATTTACCGTAATCTCCCTGCTTGTCAGGCGAGTTGATGATCGAGATACTAGTGCTAAGTTTTCAGGCAGGTGCTGCTGCTCATTTATAGTATAGAAGACCCATGGTCAGCTTTAACTTAAAAACGCATTCAGTAGATAGATACATACTTGCCTGTCAAGCGTGGTGATTAAATCAAAATCAATATAATATATATAACCACCTCTACGGTCCAGTGGTTCACCCCAGGGGGAGCAATACTGTGCTTGGTTTGGTTGGTGGTAGGATTTTGTTTAAGTCCGCCTGGCTAACTACCACCATCATAAATAATTCTGTCGCCATAGCAACAGTTTAATTATTATTGGGTTCCGGCATTTAGAGGTGAGATAGCCAGTTCCTCAGTTTTTTGAGGATTCTTGGTGAAATGCACTTCCAACTTATCATAACTTGAATAATTCAGTTGAGATGAAGGCACCACACCAAACCGTCATAAGAAAAAAAACAATTGTTAAAAAGTGTGTATGTATGTAATGAGGCAAAAAAAATACAAAAATTGTTACAAATGAAAATTTATTGTCTCTACCTACCCCTCTGAGTAACAAGTAAGAGTCTATGTATTTCAGGTCAACATAAAAAATGAGGTTTGCGGTTTAAAGACTCGAGTGTATATCGAGGGCTGTGGAAACACACCTATAATAAAGTTTCTAAAAGATAGCAATCACTAGAACCACTCAGTCGAATGTGCGCTGGAAGATGGCGCACCGATAAGACCAAGTTTATTACTCTGAAGTTAGTTTCAAAGATTTTATGTTGTAAATTAAAGTGTTTTCTGAGTCGCCAAGAGGCAACGAATGTTAAAAAAACTAACGGTAAAAAACTGATTTAACAACCAACACTAAATACTGGCCAAGCGTGAGCCAGACCAGCCGTGACTGGAGCCTGCAGCGTTATGTACTCGGATAAAAGCCTATTCCCATTGATATTATAATTACGTTTTACCATTGGTACACAAAAGTCTCATTTAGTTTCGTTCAATCTATCACACTAATTTTAAAAACAAAAAAAAACAGACAAGCGAAGCAAATAACCTAACATTAAAATTTCAAAATACAAAACTATAACTACAAAGTACAAACAATTACAAAAAAAATAAATGTTCTTATTTTGGCTGTAAATGGGCCAAAGTAAAAATATTAGATTAACAGCGGGCATAAATTGTGAGACTTATTTGTACTGTAGCTTTTTGCACACGCCTATTAACGTACCTACCATCTATTCAATGTTAAAAAATAACTATTTACAAGCTACAAACGGTCTCGACATATAGCTCAACTGATCTAGACCAGAACAAACAGAGGCATGCCCAAGACACTACTTGCATTGCTACGCTAAATAGCAAAGCGGTTTTGGCTGGCCTTAATAAGAGCCAGCTCTTTTGATTCGTCTATTTTTTTTTAGTTTTTTTTTTATTGTAATGGAGCACCTCCTGCTCCATTTCTCAGTATTCATCTCACCAGTTCTTTTTTCAAGTTTTGATAAGGCCTATGGTGGAAGCGCACTTCATCTGGAATGCTCAACAAACTGAGGAACTGGCTATCTTACCTCGAAAGGTCGGAACAAAATCATTTAAGAATTGTTGTAATGGTGAAATAATTAGGTAAGGTGGTGGTAGCTAGCCAGACGGACTTAAACATAATCCTACCACAAACCAAACCAACAATATTGTGATCAAATATCCAAATGCTTATTACACATAAGATGTACTTACCTACGAATCCAGGTTAATCGTTTCATAAATTGTTTTGTATGCTATTTAAAGTGAATAATAATCCAAATTTCGGGTCCTATATTGAAAAAAAAACGGATTTTTCATCGAATTATTGTCGGAACCCTACTCGTATTCTTGATGAATGCTCTCAACCCACTTCAAAGTAATGGAAAGTATCTCAACAAACTCCACACTTGAGTTCACTCAGAACAAAAAGAAATAGCGACTTAAGGCCCCATATGAATCAGCCTGAGAAGTTTTCACTCCCCTTAAGCTGTGATTAGCTCCTAAACACACACCTTATACTGAAGGGTTCGAAAGCCTTAAGAAATGTTTTATTTGACTTAGGACTTGAGGAAACGAAAGTCATGCTTCTGATCTGAAGGTCTTGCGATTGAGTCCAGCTGGGTTTATACAGGATTTTAAACAATTATTTATTTGCTCATGTCGAAGTAAAATTACCGGTGACCTGTGTGGTTACAACAGGCTTATGGTACCTACTGTCGTAAGCAAGTATAGTAGATAAAATATATGATAACTTACAGTGCCTCTAGCGTTTATAATAGGTACTAAATTTGGTAGTATAATGACAGTTAGTCCAACTAGTTAGTAGTATACTGCTGAGACCATGTGGTAGGCAGACAGAAATATTCAATTCAATTCAATTCAAATATATATACAAGTACATTGCACTTAGAAAGGTCTTACAAACTTTAACACAAATTAAATGAAACAGAGAATAGACTTTACAAAACAATCGGTACATAACAAATTAACAAAAGCAACGTCATATTTTGTCTATATGTACGAGTATATTACTTATTTACAATTATTATTAGTAGAGGTGATGACTACAATTAAATACTAGATTACCATAATAATAATTAAACAGATCAACAATATAGCTTTGTGAAATTGTATCAGTAAGCTTTTGTTGATCATCGAGAATATCGTTCATATTAAAATAGCTTTAGATATAGAGATATAATTATTATTATAAGCGATAGCGCCCTACGCATGTATATCAAAACTAAATGCAAAGTGCACCAGCCGCTGTAACAGCCATGATGTACCGCGCTCAATGATGACCGGTAAAACTAACCAACGATCAGAATCTACCACGGAGGTAAAGATACTCAGATGGGGTCAGGTGGGTAATTCATTTATTTCATTCACAAACAATATATATTGTGTCGGAATTTCTTTAGCTTATTCTTAAACTAACATTGAGTAGGTACCTACAATAATTAGTAAAAAACAAATATACCGTAAACATAGGTAACATATAAACATAGGTAGTAGGTAAGTAACTATGCAATGACCAAGTGTAAAAGATTCATCAAATAATTAAAATCAGTGATATAAAAATAGTTACGAAAAAAAAGCAATAATAATAAATAAAACAATAAAAATAAAACTTTTACATTAATATTTTTACTCTCGCTTCTATGGTCTAGTGGTTCCCCTTGTGGTGTAAGATCCAGAGGTCCCGGGTTCGATCTCCTGTGGGCGTTTTATATTCTGATAGGTTTTGTTGGTGGTTTGTTTAAGTTTGCCTGGCTAGCTACCACCATCTTACCTAATACTGTCGCCATAATAACAATTCTAAAGTTGTTGTGATTCGGTATTTAGAGGTAAGATAACCAGTTCCTCAGTGGTTGATTCCAGGTGAAGTGCGCGGACACATTCGGCCTTTTCTAACTTGAAAATTAGATGAGATTAAAACCAAGGACATCCCGGGCGTACAATAAAATTACAATAAAATAAAATAGACTCATGACTTTTTCCGAGGATATCGATAACGAGGATTTTATGAGGATCATCTAGGTTAGGAGGTCACTTTAGGTGGGACTAGACTGGATATTATATGAAAATTGAAATTGAAAAAATTAAATATACCATGTCAATTACATATAGTACCTACATAAATTGAATTCTGATGCCATGAAGATATCAGGGAGTGTTGCTATTGTGTCACAATCTGAGCAACTGGGCTATGTTGCTTGATTGCCCACTGAGCCATGATCCCAGAATTGTAGTTAGCTCGCTCGGCCACAGCGGCAAGCGTCCTGTTGGGACTGTCACTGACGCGGCGCATTAAGGACAAGGCTCTTTTACGAATTATCGCGTCAAAATCGATGACGCGGGCGTCCGCAAACATGCCTGATGCACTGCAGATTATATCATTTGGATTTATAATTATTGTTTTCTGTTATTGTTTTTAAGATCCATAATATATTAGTGTAATTGGTTTGCCCGTGCTAATTAGGTTCAAATAAATGATATTTAATTAATAACAAAAACGGGTCTTCATCGCGTACCTTTTTATATTCCCGACAGTTTCGACCGTGTTACAACGGCCGTGACCACGGCCCGTGAAGAATGATGAAGTGTGACGTGATGAAGACCCGTTTTTGTTATTAATTATGTATAATAATCGCGATAATTTTAAAAACGCTATAAATGATATTGATAAATGGAATTAACATGTCCAAATACGTTTTCAAGTCACTTCCATACCACATAAACTTACTGAATGGCGTTGTCGGTTATATTGCCAAGCGTATTTTTTTTTAATTAGATTCAGTCCAGGGTGTCGTGGTGGTCGACGGTAAGAATCGACCCCTCCATCTCATGGATACCAGAAGAAGGTCGGTAGCATCTTTCTGTGTATTATCTACATTTACTGCGATCACCAATACGCCTGCCGAGCGTGGTGATTATGGCAAAACCCAGCTTTGTGTTGTGTGCAGATGTGAACGTTCTGTCCAACAGTGGACACTAATGTGCTGTTGATGAAATTAATACTAAATTTAATTTAATATAGCAGAATCCTATAATAGCCCACAGCTGCGCTTGGGCTTAATGCATTAGATTTATTCACGAGAAGTGACCTACTTCGATGCCTCACATCTTGCTAGAGGTGCGGTTTACGTGAGAAGTAAAGCGACGAGAAAACGCAAGAACATAATACATATTCAACTACTTCCGCTAACGATAGGCTGAGTTGGTGGTAAGGCAACGCTTGACCCAGGAGCACATTGGCAATAGCCAATGTTTTGGCTCGCTTTCATCTGGTACCTACTGATGCTCAAATGCAGTAATACATGTGCAAAATTTCAATTTGACATGTTCAGTAATTTTGGCGTGAAGTCATTTTTTATTTTTCTGGTGACTGTACCTACAACTACGTTGTGGTCTCAAATGCCTGAGAAAATGTTATTAAATTTATGAATCAGTCGATTGGGACCGTGGTTTCTTTTGACAGCGGTCTAAACCAAATGCCTGTCTTCTCATTTCGAACATCCAATTTTTTTTTACTAACCATGGATTTGCTTTTGACTTCGAGGCTTGCCTAGGCAAGGATGGGGTTAACGATGGAGTGAGCCTTCCTATAAAATTCCTATCATATATCTTTATGAAGGTGTGGGTTAGTGATGAAACGCGCCGACAGCTGGCAGGTCGTAAAGCTCCTGAGCACACTCACCGAAGTACAATCTGTAAAACACTGACAAACACGCAACCTTGCGACGATGGCTCAGGCTGTCGAGCCTTGCTTTGGCAAGGTACTCGTCACCTATGAGCCTCTTGGCTCAGCGCTTCACCGAGTAAAGCGCGGCAACTTCATATTTGGCTCAACCATCCCAAAGATGACTGCAATACTGCATACAGGATCTAAAATGAGCTTTATATAAAGTCAAAGCATATAATGTCTCACAATTTGAGCAGCCCGTCTGGGGAAGTACCTTTATTAAGTATTTAGGTTTAATATGTAGGTAAGTACCTACTTGTAATGTTATTAAAATGATTATAAGCTCTGTAAATGTTACAAGGATCAACAAAAAAATATTTAATTAATCAGCCCGAGTTTCTTGTCTTTCTTCTTATGTGCTCGCGATTCCGAACAGGCGGTCGATTTGACGTTTCAAAGTGATCCTAAAAAATAGATTAGTGGGGTGAATTAATGAATCTTTAAAATCGCTATTCCTGTGAACACACTCGCACCTCTATAAAGTGTCTCTAGGACGTACTCACGATTTCCGACATCTTCAGATACCCTCTAATCCGACACCGTTGCCGTTCCATTACACACTTTATCTAATGGATATAAGGTTGTTTTCTCGGAGGCAGCGACAAGTCATCCCATATTGGTTTTAGATGATAGGAGAGTGTTGTGTTCGAATGGATTTATTTGAACTTCGCTTTGTGTCACAGATTATTTGGAAGTATTATTTGCTTAAGTTGAAAGCAACCCTTTCTAGACAAGATGCAGTCCACAGTCTAATTCGTAAAGATATTTTTTTAAACATAATTACTATACATTTATTTGATAAAATGAGCAATTAAACTTACTATGTACAAAGGAATCAGTCAGATTACCTTAGGATCGTTACAAACGGCCTATAGGTTAACTACTTTTTAAACAAGATTGTGTTGACGAAGTCTAGTGCTTAAACCCACCGATTTCAGATCCAGAGGTCCCGGGTTCGATCCCCATGGGGAGTACAATATATTGTACTTGGTTTGGTTGGTGATAGGACTTTGTTTAAGTCCGCCTGGCTAGCTACCACCATCTTACCTAATTCTGTCGCCATAATAACAATTCTAAAATTGTTGTGTTCCGGCATTTGGAGGTAAGATAGCCAGTTCCTCAGTTTGTTGAGGATTCCGGGTAAAGTCCGCCTCCACCTTCGACCTTATCTCAACTTGTAACCAGGTGAGATGAATGTTAAGCGCCTCCCCATCCTACAATAAAATAAAATTAAAAGTTGACGATATAAAGATATAATTAAAATAGCACCTGAAAAAGATGCAAAGGTTTTTTTCAGATTACACTATTTATCCTGGAATAATGCTCCATGAGGCATATATATATATATACATATATATATCAAATTACGAGTGGATACGTAGTTCGTAGAATTTATGCCACAGGAACCTAACATTTTTCTGGGAAAAGTGTTATAAAGTATTATTTTTTTGCTCGATACAATTTATTTTTACATAAGGTAGTCATTTCAGATCAGACATAATCTATTATGCCGTACAACAGCGTGCAATCTTTTATTAAATTTAACATAATGAGTACAAAATGAGTACCTAATTCAGAAAATAAATAACAATCAAAACAATAAAAAAACACCGTTATAGTATAAGTATGAATAATTAGTCATTTAAATTGATATAAAAACACCACAAACGCAGAACGCTCAAAACAGAGTCTAAATTTTCAAGAAAATTACAGTTATTCAAAAAATATTCTACCGTATCGTAGCATTTATTGGATAGTATGGCTTTAAACTTATTTACAGTTTTTTTTATTTTATTATTGTACGACGGGGAAGCGTTTCGCCTTCATCTCACCTGGTAACAAGTTAAGATAAGGCCGGAGGTGGAGGCGCATATCACCCGGAATCCCCAATAAACTGAGGAACTGGCGATCTTACCTTCAAATGCCGGAACACAACAATTTTAGAATTGTTAATATGGCGACAGAATTAGGTAAGATGGTGGTAGCTAGCCAGGCGGACTTAAACAAAGTCCTACCACCAACCAAACCTAGCACAATATTGTACCCCCCCTGGGGAATGAACCCGGGGCCCTTGGATCTGACGGCGGTGGGTTGAAACAGAGGCGGTTAAAAGTAGTAGGATGTGTTAGCTTACCTAGAGGCTTGCCTGGGTATTTCTAGACAAGGTTGAGGTCTGCGATGAAGATAACTATCCCAGAAGCTGCTAATTAAAGGCTCTCCCGCGCACCAATGAACAGAGCAAGGTACTTGGCACCAGAATACGGCAGGGTGGTCACAAGCCAGTTGACCATCTACAGTTCCACCAGCGAAATCAAAATGATAAAAATGTCCGAGCCTTCTGCCGAGCGTAGTGATTATCGCAAAACCCTTCATTTTTAAGGATTCCCTTACCAGCAGTATAATATGTAGAAGTCTTTTGAAAAAATACGCATATAACAAGCATTGCTTAGTAGTAGTAGCGACAACTAACAGGAGACGAAGACTTTACCTGTCCACTGTTGGTCATGAGATTCAACCAATAAATGACAGTTCTAACATACGCATGTTTGGAAAGCAGATTGTTAATCTGTTTAGCTGTAACAGTAATATTCCAAGCAATGATGGTGCTGTCTATCATCAAATTAAAATCCCTTAGTGCCTTTTACGACATTTTTATCACATGTTTCAAAGGCCCATGACTTAGATGTGGACATAGTAATTTTTGTTTTGTGTTGATGATGATGTCACCATATTTAAGTAGGTATTATCATGTACTAATTATGGTCCATGATAAAAACAAATACTCTTTAAAAAAAATATAAATCTCTACTATTGATTTATATTTTTTTTATAATCGACTTAAGTATTAAAAAAAATGTATTGTTTGTATATTCGTTATCCCACGAAACAAGAACTCCCTCGTTGCTATTACGAAATCCCTTAAGCAGGGAGGCGCTTGAATAGAGGCGAAAGTGTGTTTCTTTTAAATACAAAGGGTAGTGTGTGAAACAGGGAAGGTAGGTTTCAGCAGATGTAGCTGTAATTATAAATAGTGATAAAGAATAATATGATGCAGATTAAATCTGTTTGAAACCTTATTTGTAAATTACAGAGAGTCAGTAAAAAAGAGATCCAGAAAGAAAGAGAGTTCAGAGGCGGTAACAGAAGCCGATCTGTCAGCATAATTTGATATATGTTTACCTATAATATATGATATATACTAATTTTATGCCTATGTTAGGCTGTAAGGTATTTATTATGTGGACGTAAGTTTATATTTACTTCCTTCACGAAGTTTCACTATTTAGTAGGTGTAATATTTTTGGTTCCTTAAGTACCTTAACCAAATATCGCACATACGTAGTGCGATATGGATTTTGGTTAAGGTTACGTAAAAAATCAGTAAAATAATTACTTGGAATACATACAATTGCAAAATAATGTGATGCGATATACAATCACAATTAAATTAAATACATAGTTATTATTGTACTTTTAATTGAATAAAGAATGTAATATATCATTTTAAGTTAAATCATTAAGTTGAATGTTATTTGGCTTGTTTAGGTTTAATTTATGGTGTTTTTTTAAGTTTACAGAAAGATAAGTTTATATTTAAATAAGTAAGTGAGAGCTTGATATTCACAGAGCACTATTACACCAGGTGGAGTTGATATCGGTCGGAAACTTCAAGATGGCTCCATCTGAAAACCAGCGCTGTTATACACCTATGTCATATGACACCATCTCAGCAAAAAATACCTACTTTCTGAGAAGGTGCCATTTGGCATAGGTATTTCAATGATTATGTACCTATTACTGTGCGAAATAAATGTTTTTCTTTCTTATTTCTTTCTTGCTTGGTATCATTTCGTCAGTGATAACACGTCTCTATGAGACAGTGGGGTGCTATATTCCTCCATGGTCTGTGGAATGTTGGAGTCAGAAAAGGGAAATCATAACACGCACCCGGAAGCGCCACTTTCATCTGCTCCGAGCGATACACACGGACAGACAGGTTGTCGAATAAATAAGTTAATATCAAACTATCACTGACATTGTATCAACCATTGTGTGACCATTGCTGAATAATAGGCTTCAGAAACTATCTAACAGTGTGAATTTTACCACCTTGGTAAAAATAGTGGTTAGCACACAGCTGTTATCAGATCCAGAGTTACCGGGCTCGATCCCCAGGGTATTATTTGTTGTCTGCCTGGCTAGCTACCTAAATCTGTCGCCATAACAACAATTCTTAGTGTCGTGTTCCGACATTTAGAGGTAAGATAGCCTGTGCCTCAGTCTGCCACCAAGCAGTATTGCTGTGTTCCGGTTTAAAGGTTATGGTTGCTGGTGAAAATACGGGCATACGGGTCTCAAGTTGACGGCAGTACCACGTAGGTCATGTTCTTTTTGGAAGTGACCTACGTAGTAAAGCTTTGGCAAGATTTGCACTAAACATCACGTGGGCTGAGCTTGTTCAATATCTAAGTTGTATAAAAATACGAGAGTAATACCCGTTTTTTAACAATTAACTAGGTAACCCATAATGTGTGTAAGAAATTCCTCATGTGTGAAAATGTTTTCTCTTTTAATTTCTACCATTAAACCGTGGAAGTTCTGACAAATAAACAGCAGTGTGTCGCGCAGTTTAATTCGTTATGAATCGTACGCTTTGCTGCTTCGCTGCTTCAGGAGTTATTCAATACACTTACCTTGTAATTAGAGAGTTATTTTGTGTACATTTATCATGAATTAAGTGAACAGTGGAGCGACTGTACTTACTGAGGCACTGAGACTGTTGATTGCCGATATTCCCAGTTATTATTACTTACTTTTTAACCGCCTCTGTGGGCTAGTGGTTCAACCCACCGATTTCAGATCCAAAGGTCCCGGGTTCAACCCATGGGAGTACAATATGTTGTGCTTGGTTTGGTTGATGATAGGACTTTGTTTAAGTCCGCCTGGCTAGCTACCACCATTTAACCTTATCCTGTCGCCATAATAACAATTCTAAAATTATTGTGTTCCGGCATTTAGAGGTAAGATAGCCAGTTACTTAGCTTGTTGAGGATTCCGGGGGTAAGCACTTGGCCTTCATCTAACCTGGTTACAAGTTGAGATAAGGCAGTGGAGGCGCACTTCACCAGGAATCCTCGTAAACTGAGGAGATATACCTACATAGAAGGTTACTGCTGCCTTTCTTCTGGTGAGACACCTTGGTCAGCTTTTACGACATCCGTAGGCTGAGTTGGAGAGGTTGATTACGAAGCCGCAACCGCCGCGGCAATTTCTGTATAAATAATGATGTCTTAATTTGTGTGTAACTAGGTGACAATAGATATTTTTATATTTCTAAAAACATCTAATAAAACAAAATATATAATTTATTTCTCCTTCAATCGACACCACGAATAGTGAATCTGAGGCACCTCCATTCATCGACTCCCCGCGTCCGCCCAAATATCTTCGACCATCGAGTCTTCCCAAACCCCATTTCGCATTTAATTGTGGTCCCCATGCGAGAATCCTTTTCCCAAGAGGTTACTGGTTTTGCGAGTTATGTACCCTGTCATTTCAGCTTGCTAATTCTGAGAGCCATTTTCTCTCTTCTCTTCGATCTCTTGCACCATCTTCTTCCAGGATTTTTTTATTTTTTTTGGGATATTCTCAGAATTTATTCAAGTGTAGTTTGTTTATATGAGGTTCTCAATTCGGTCCATTGTTTTCTTTTTGTAACATAACTCGACAGAGCTACAAAAAAATATCGTTTAGACCTGGTGGGCAATTCTGCTATTTTCTATGAAATAATCATAGTGACACCATGATAATGGTTGATCATTAAGACTGTCGTTATTTTGGTATTCTGCTAAATTTTCAATGACATGGTTTATCTCTGACTATGACTTTCAATGACAATGGTTTGGCCGGTGTAGCCAACGCATCAATCATAATAATACGCGCGAGATGGACCATATTACACACCTTTAACTTTAAAAAGTTACGTCTTGTTAACTTACAAGTCAATACCTATGCAAAACTAACAAATATTTTCTTTGTTTATTATTTCAACTCTTTTCTCTCGAGAATTCATGATATATCTGAAGAACCATAGCTCTATGTATGTGTATCACATGTAGTGCATATTGAAGCTCTCTTTGATTTCTTAGAGTGCCACGACTCTAGGAAGTGGTGGTTGGTGCTTGGTCAGGTCCACAGGAGCAAGGGCCACAATTTCTCAAGGTAGCTTTGGGCAGCTTGTGCTGAAGCTCCTGACAGACAGGCTCGATCAACTTATGAGTATTATGGCGCAAAAGGTTAGTGAGTAAAACATACTTCATTACTTACATACATTTAATAGGTATTTTCTATGCTATATTTAATAAAGATTGCGGAAGTAAATACACTTCTATGATGGTGATGTTATTTATTACTCATACATAATTATCTTTTCAGAAACGGCTACGATGTCGACGTCGGTGGGTGATATCTACTTCTGACTCCAAACAAGGTCTTTGGAGTCGCGACGCGTTGCACAGCATTTCCCTGCAATCATTTTATATCAAGTTAATTCAAATAACGAGAAGAACATAAAAGCTGCATACCGTTTTCTCTGCAATAGAGTAAAACGAAACTGGAGCCGTCTACCGAAAGAAGTTGTTCCTCTGTATATATTACCTAATAGGACATATTTACATAAGTAAATGTTTGAATTATATTTATACATCTGCATTTAATTTCTCCTGTCCATCCACATCCACCTGCCAACAATATCCTGCTGCAATGCTTTACCTGTTAGGAGCTCTGGGTTAACCCGAAATAATCTCCAGCGCTTAGCATTGGCTCTCAATTCTTCTTCAATTTGTAGAAATTGTAATTCTTTACTGGGGCAATATTTGTGTTAGGCAGTGCAGTATATTGCCCAATAAATTGTGTGATTTGTAGCTACACCAACTAAACAAACTCGAGAACAGAAAATGTTTCTATAATTACCTTTGTATCACTGAGATCCCATCACGGCGGCGTTCTCTTGGGATATACTGATTGAGATCCTTGACTAGATCTCCTTTCGTCTCGTGGAGATCTCGAAAAGGGTCCAGTGTGCTTTGCGAAATAGCCCGACGATGTCGACGATGTCAGCGCTAGCAAAGCCGACGTTGCTGATACCTAATATTAGCATAATAGCCTTTTGCCTGCGTATTATAAAACTTATTATGTTAGTCCGTGCTATGACAATACGATATACAAAGATTTGATTGAGAATACTAAATACTACGTAAGAAGAGACGGGACCCCATACTAAAAAACCGAGGCTACCTAGAAAGTGAGTTTAAATGGGGAAATACTTAACTTTATTGAAGCAACTACTTTCTTAGGTTTAAATATTGATGCTAAGTTGCAATGGGGTATTCATATTGAGTCATTAGCTAGCAGATTAAGCTCGGCTGCATACGCTGTACGTACAATAAGGCATCTTACTGATGAAGCTACGGCGAGGTTAGTTTATTTTAGTTACTTTCATAGTATTATGTCTTATGGCATACTTTTATGGGGAAATGCAGCTGATATTGATAGCATTTTTATTCTACAGAAGAGAGCTATACGGGCAATTTATAAAATGAAAACTCGTGACTCTCTTAGGGAACGTTTTAAAGAGATTGGTATTCTTACAGTCAGCTCCCAATACATTTATGAAAACCTAATGCACGCTCACAGAAACATTGATGAGTTTAGTAAACGAAGTGATGTACACCGTGTTAATACTAGAAATAAAAATAAACTTGAGATACCTAAGTTTCGCTTAGGAAAAGTAAATAATTCATTCTTAGGAAACTGTGTGAGATTTTATAATAAGCTTCCTCAAAGCGCCACCAAACTCTCTACTCGTAAATTCAAATTGTATATAAAGAATAATTTAATTAAAAGTGCCTACTACAAAATTAGTGATTATATCGACGATAAGAACGTGTGGCCCGATGTTGCTATACCAGTTGACAGCAAAATGGTGATTTCTCAATGTTAACAAATTGCCCATAGGTAGATAGGTAATAACAAATGTTTTAAGATTAAGTATTTAGGTTTTTGTTGTATCTACTTAGAATATAATTACAAATTGTGTATCTAAATGTTGAATGGATCATCAAAAAAATTAACCGGCCCGAGGTTCTTGCCTTTCTCCTTGTGTGCTGGTCGCGATTCCGAACAGGCGGTAAATTTGACGATTCAAAATGATCCTAAAAAATCTTAATGAATAAAGAAATTTTGACTTTGACTTTGACTTTGAGTGATATAACAATATTCGCCTTTAAAATTCTGCCTTGTTTCATACATCGTTTTTTGTATGACGTTACGATACCCTGCAACAATATACGTAAAAAGCAATCTTCAGAATACCTAAATTTGGCCACCATCGCTAGCGATTGCTATGCCTATTGATTAGCAGAATACGAAAATTTGACTCTCGTTTTTCAATGATCGTCAAAGTCAATTCAATGACAGTCATAGAAAATAGATTGGGTTAGTAGAATACCAAAAGGCATCAATGATGGCCATTCTGCGATGAAATCATTGTCATTGTGAAACTATTGATTTAGTAGAATTGGGCCCCAGTACCAGACGGAAGCCACGCTGAATAGAACAGGTAAGCTCTGTCGAGACCATTATATTTGCGCCTTTTGTGATCCTCGGCCGAATCAGCCGCCGCACCAGCCCTAACTGATTCCAGGCAGATGAGATGGCGCTAGGGTGTCGACGCAGGTAGTGTCCCACACCAAAGGCGTACTCATTTCCCTAGGGACAAGAGTCATACCGTCGGGCCGCTTACCATCATCACGTAACAGACCATTCGGTTCAAGAACGACTGGAACATTGACACCGGTAAAAGCTCGACGGATAATGTCCTACTTAGGTATAGAGCAACCTTTATTTATCTTAAGTTATTGGTAATTGAAATAATTAATGATGTCCTCCTAGTCTATACCTCCTAACCCAAAACCACAGCCCATACTAAACCAATGGTCTGTAATGCTAGGCTTACGTAAGCATACTAATAGGGTCTCGTTTGCACTCTTTGGGCTGAGGAACCTAAAAAAAGGAATCGTTTGACGCTTAAGGACGCAAGGCATCTTACCATACATCTTAAACATTTCACTCGATAAAAAGTTTCTTCATTTGCTTTTATATTAAAAAAAATAATAATTGCGTAACAGGATGGAGTGTTTTGCAGCTTTATTTTAGAGTGTTTTGCAGCTTTATTTATAAGTCTTTTATTTAAAAAAGTTTAGCATAAAGTACGTTTTAAAAAAGAAAACCGACTTCAACATTGACGTATTTTTAACCGAATTAAAAAAAAGGATTGGTTTAAATTTATCAGTCTTTAGACTCCGTTTTTTCCATACTTTTGAGGTAATACACCCAAATCGCATCAAGTGTGCCTGTAAAATTTGAAGAGTTCCTTCGATTTCTCCAGGATCTCATCATCAGATGCTGATGATGATGGGACCGCCTATGATACACTTCCCTTTAAAAAAAAGGGTTTTCCAAATCGGTCCAGGCTTCTTTGAGTAATCGGGGAACATACATTAAAAAAAAACCGATGAATTGAGAAACTCCTCCTTTTTTTGAATTCGGTTAAAATAAAACGACACTCACTCAAGGAAAGTATCGTAATAAAACCCTATCGGTTAGTAGACGCTTGGTATAACTCACGCGATACGATATCGCCCTTCGAGACAAATGTCTGGGTGCTTAGTTATAAATTATGGCTGTGTTTTATGATTTCTATCGAAGAGGTAGGTGATTGCAGTCGCTCTATTTATATAGTCTAATAACTGTCAGACTTGGTTTATTTAAAAATAGTGTATTTATTACTCTTGCCCTTGGGAAATGGGTAGGCCTTTGGTATGGGATGCTGCCTGCGTCGAAACCTTAGCGCCATCTCATCTGCCTGGGACATCGGTTAAGGCTGGTGCGGCGGCTGATTCGAGGATCACAAAAGGCGCAAATATAGTGGTCTCAACAGAACTTACCTATTTTTGGGATCGAGACCTTGGATCCGTGTTGAACTAGTGTCCTCCGGGTTACCAAAAATCTTGCGGGGCTTTTAATTGAGACGACGTGTGACCCAAGGGCAGGCTCTTATTTGGCTATTCAGCGTGGCAATGCAGCCAATATCTTGGGTACGCTTCCGTCTGGTACTGGTCTGGAACAATTGAGTTACCTTTAGACCGTTTGTAACGGTCCTAAGGTAACCTGACTGCTCCTCTTGTACATATTGTTTGAATATACAACTGGATGTAATAGTCTGATTACTGTACCGAATGTCATTTTCGAGAACGTGTAATAATGTAGCCTCTTTAAAATACAATTTCACAAACGCCTAATAAGCCTCTTCCAGCGATAAATTATCAAGTAAGGCCTATTTTTGCCCATCGTTAAACAGGGCAGGTAACCGCATAACTACATGAGAACTTCACACATCTTTATTCAGGGGGGTGTACCGTTATTCACTTGCTTAGCTTCAAAAAGGAGTAGGTGGGCTTTAGGATGCGGTACGTTGCCCGCGCCCGCCTTGGGCCAATTTGATATACCTGTCAAATAAACGTTTTTTCATTTTCATTTTCATATTCTCTGGCTATATTCCACACTCCAAAAATCTGCACAATAGGCCCCGGTAAAAAAAACACATTACTAGCGGTGTGTGAAATTAATGTCCCGTCCTGTTATTATGTAATGAATGTCACTACAACTAGAATTTTTTTTTTTGTTGAAGTCATAAATTGATTTAAAGCAGATAAAGATCTAAAGACTAGATTGTAACTAAAAACGCGAAAATGTTGTTCTTACAGAAAGGCGCGTGCTAGCTGCCGTGAGTCCTAGCTGCATTCCCGAGCTGCAAGCTTGGTTTGCAAAGCTAATCGCAGCAGTGGGGGGCAGTTTCTTAGTTAAATTGCCATTTTATTACCATTTTAAGAACTCATAGCCACGTTACGTACGGTCCGTTTTGTGGTGAAATGTTTGTGCCACCATTGTTTAATTTATAATTTTAGCTCACACACGTCCACTACTAAACTTATCCTTGTTTATATTTTACATATTTTTTTTTATAAATTCATCTATTATTCCTAAGATTGTGGGCTCAATTCCCATCCTGGAAAAGCATTTGTGTGATGATCAAAACATGTTTGTTTTGAGTTTCGACATACTGATGAATGATTTCAAAAAATATTACTAGAATGTTTTAGTATCTTGTCAATGTCCCGCAATATCTACATTTGTTTGTTTACATTAAATAATTACAATACAGGACATTTAGCGCAGCACCATCTCACGCCAAACTAAGCGTAACTTTTAAGACCGAGGAGGAAAACTAAGCCGCCTCCATTGTATCTACTTCTGAGGAAACCTTGCAAGTTGTTGGATGTTAGTCAAAAACTTGGACAGACTTATCCCGCAGGCTACAATTACATGATCCACTCCCTAAGGTAACTTACGAATTATGTGTAATGGTGTGTGGAGTGGTAGGTACCCATTTCACACACGGATGTCGTATAAGACCACTCAAATGAAGTGCGCCTCCACCTTCGGCCTTATCTCAACTTGTAACCAGGTAAGATGAAGGCCAAGCGCTTCCTCGTCGTACAAAAAAAAAAACTCAATGTCTTATTTGCGGACGTCTTCGAAACACAGAAAATGGGTTGCATTTCTTAGCATCTCAAATGATAGTGAAATTTATATTATGTTACCTCTAAATGCTGGAACAACATTTTTTTTTATTGTTGTTTTGCTGACTAGGTAAGATGGTGGTAGCTAGTGGTAGCGTAGCCAGGCGGACTTAAACAAAGTCCTACCACCAACCAAATCAAGCAAAATATTGTAGTTCCCCCGGGGATCGAACCTGATATCGGTGGGATGAACCACTAGACCACGAAGGCGAATCAAAACACTGCGATCACTATCCCGCATGCCCAGCGTGGAGTTTAGGAGGCTACATTATGTACCCAATATGAGGCCCTGTATACCCTCGTACGTAGCTGAGTGAAACGTATGACCGGTATTAATTGCAATAACACAACTTCTGTTAATTACGTGATAAACAAAAAACGTACATATGGTAAATTAAATACCCAGAATTAAGGTACATATAATAACCATCTCAATAATTAAGAACGGGCTATTCAATGAAATTCCGCCATTTCGTTAGAAATGTGTGTGTAAAACACAGTTGTTTCCGATTTTTTCACCAATTTTATTTCTGAACCCAAACTGAAGACAAAACACTAAAGTTTAATGTATCCCAATAATACATCTGTAGGTAGTTATGCAACCAGCCGGACGGGAGATAACCACCTTATGCTCATGAGACTGCAAGTCAGCATTCTCGGTAGTCTGGCCGGGACGCTATCTATGTCGCCCACGCAGTTTACTGGTGCGACAATGCATTATTAAATAAGATTATATTCATTCGTGTTGAGAATAAACTTGGTCTCGGACGTCTCATTGTAACTAGAATTAATTTGTTAAAGTAAACATTCTTTAATTTTCTTTCTTAAGTTTTCTTTTAAAAACTTCAACACCGTTCCCAAATCCTTTAGTGGCGCAGCCGGGGCAGATTTTCCGAGTTTTCCGCGGAGTTTATGTGCGTATTTTCCGCGCAATTCCGTCGGTCGGAACCTGTTCGAACCAAATCAAATTCTGAAAGTGTTGGGAGGCGAACGAGCATGCTGGTTACTGGCTGGTGAGTCGATTTTTCACCATCCTTTCCTACCATATTGTGTGTTTATTGTGTGTACTGTTTTGTTATAGTTTGGAATCGAACATTTTCCTAATATAACGTTTTCTGGTTTCCTAATTCTTATAACGATAGAATAGGAAATGTGATTAAATTTTCGCGTATAGAGTAAGGTAGAGTAAGCATTGTTAAGTTCTTGGGTTATATTAAAATTACAAATAGCCAAAGACTTAGTTATCAAGATAGAATACAACTCTTGTTGCTTGTTAGGATAGTTATTTTTAAGTTTATATACAGAAAAAATTGATCAACAAATAAAAGAAATGACGACTGTTAGCATTATTCCAAGGGAAATTTTAAGTATAATACCGCTTTTTAATGGCAGTAAGCGTCATTTAAATTTATTCATAAAAAAATGCGATTACGTAATTAATAAATATCGTGGAAATGCAGAACAGGACCTTTATGTATTACATACCGTGACAAGTCGGTTAACTGAGGAAGCGGCCGCATTAGTTAGTGAACGTAACGATATAACAAGCTGGGAACAGCTCAAAACTGTATTAAGACAACATTTTGGTGATCCGCGAAGCGAAGAATGTATAGCCATTGAACTTGAAACCTTGAAAATGAAACAAGGGGAAGGTTACGTAGAGTTTTGCAATAAAATTCAAACCGTGCGATCTATTCTGATCTCAAAAGTGAACCAGCTGTTAGATTCAAATATGATTACTGCAAAGGTAGCTATTTACAACAACTTAGCCCTTAATGTATTTCTATATAACCTGCCCGAAAACCTTATAAGGGCAGTACGAATGAAAAGGCCAGAAACTCTAGAGAAAGCACTAGAGTTCGTAATGGAGGACGTTAACTTTTATGAGCAATATAACATCCGAAGCAAAATGCTCAAACCCCAATACACAGCTAGTATACCTCAACCAAAACTAGGATACACATTTCCTCAAAATGTATACAACCAGACCCGAGGCTTTCAGCCTAATTTTAACGCAACCCCTCGGTTCAATTTTGGCATTCCGGGAAACAGCCAAAATAGACTACCATCTATAGGCCAAGTACCTCAGGCGCCAACAGGCTACAGACCACCATTCATGCAGACGCAACAGTTCGGTATGCCAAGGTTTAATCAACCTCAATACTTCAACCCAAGACCTCAACAATTCGGTTATAGACCACAATTCAATCAACCACAACAGTTTGGTTACAAACCTCAATTCAATCAACCACAACAGTTTGGTTACAAACCGCAATTCAATCAAGCTCAATTTGGGTATAAGCCTTCCAACCCAAAAATAGATAGCGCTGATGTTACTATGAGAACTGCACCACCTCTTAAGCTACAGACACAGAATACCATGCAAAAACCACAGGGTTTCCAGTTAAATGAGATAGAGCTAGATAATAATGATATGTACGGCTATGAAGAATATTGCTATGAAGGAAATGATTATGACGATAGGTTTTACGAATCCCAAACTCAACCAGAAGTTGAGTCGGAAGAAATAGTGGAAAATGTAAATGCGAATGAGTCTGAGGTCACAAATTTTCACATAGTGGCCTCACCAAAGAACATGAGGTAATAAATCTGAATTGTAACATAAAATTAAAATTACCATACGTTTACCTCCCCGAGATTGACGGTAAATTTATGATTGACACAGGTAGTACACGATCGTTTATCAGCCCGCGAATAGCTCACACCTTTTTCCACGAGTACATACAGGCTGAACCGTTTACGGTTATAAGTACTCATGCATCTAGTACTCATAATGAAGTTATTGAGATTCCTCTACTACCGTCTTTTCAATGCAATGAATTTCATAAATTCTATGTCTACGATGTAGATATACAGTATGATGGATTAATAGGTAATGACCTGTTAGTACAGTTAGAAGCAGTTATCGATCTTAAACAAAACAAGCTTCGAACAAAATCTACAATACTTCCAATCGTACAACGAATTAAAAATCAGATTTTAGAACTAGCCCCACGCTCAGAACAACGAGTGAAATTGCTCACAGATCTGTTTTCTGGTGAAGGAATTTTGAACTATACACAGTTTTGTGAAGGTGTCAGAATGCCCTCTGCTATAGTCTCATGTGAAAATGGATATGCAACAACAATTATCCAAAACACATTAGAAAAACCAATGACACTGACAGTAACATCGCCATTTAAGGTTGAAGAATTTTGTAGTGAAACAATTAACGTCAACAACGTAGATATAAACAACATGGAAGTAGATGCCATTTTAGAAGAAAATGTATCACGACTCAGACTAGAACACATGAATCAAGAAGAACAAAAGTACATTGTTGAAATCTGTAGAGAATATAAAGACATTTTCTATACTGATCAAATTCCTTTAAGTTTCACAAACAAAGTAAAGCATTTTATTCGAACAAAAAATGAAGATCCAATTTATGTAAAGCCTTATAGGCAGCCTCCGATTCAAACGCAAGAAATTAAAACCCAAGTAGAAAAACTATTAAAAAATAATATAATTCAGGAATCATATTCACCATGGAATGCCCCTGTTCATCTTGTCCCAAAGAAAATGGACGCGTCTGGTGAGCATAAGTTTCGAATGGTAATCGATTACCGACGACTTAACGACATAACAACTGACGACAAGTACCCTTTGCCAAACATTACGGACTTATTCGACAAACTGGGTAAAAGTAAATACTTTACGACTTTAGACTTAGCGAACGGATATCATCAAATCGAAATTAATGACAGTGATAGACAAAAAACAGCATTTAGTACAGAAGCTGGGCACTATGAATTTTTACGTTTACCATTCGGCTTAAAAACAGCACCTGCTACCTTCCAACGTACCATGGACAATGTCCTGAGAGGACTACAAGGGTTGCATTGTTTAGTGTATATGGACGACATAATTATTTACAGCAATAGCTTACAAGAACATCTTAAAGACCTGAGAGCTATTTTTAATAGACTAAGAGAAGCGAATCTTAAGGTACAACTTGACAAGTCAGAGTTCTTACGAAAGGAGGTGCTGTACCTCGGACATACTATTACAGATCAGGGTCTCAAGCCCAACGACGACAAAATAAAAGCAGTTTTGAATTACCCACTGCCTAAAACGGTAACAGAGATTAAAAGCTTTCTCGGTCTAATTGGATATTATAGGCGGTTTATCAAAGATTTTGCCAAGATAACAAAACCATTGACAAATTGCCTTAAAAAACGAAACAAAATTGAAATAAATCAAACATACATCGATGCGTTCCAGCAATGTAAGGAATTGTTGGTACACGCACCTATACTACAGTATCCTGACACATCTCAACCATACATTCTCACAACTGATGCCTCCGCTGTGGCTTTAGGTGCCGTGTTGTCTCAGGGTACTGTTGGATCAGACAGACCAATTGCCTATGCAAGTAGGACGCTAAGTGAAACGGAAATGCGTTACAGCACAATAGAGCGTGAACTCTTAGCCGTTGTATGGGCTGTAAAACACTTCAGGCCGTATCTGTACGGAAATAAATTCACACTCTACACAGACCATCGACCTCTAGCTTGGTTAGACTCCCTTAAGGAACCAAGCAGTAAGTTAACGAGATGGCGATTGCGTTTACAAGAGTATGATTTTCATTCTGAATACAAGAAAGGCAAACAGAACACAAATGCAGACGCGCTATCACGAATTAAAGTAAACGCTATAGATGATTCATCTAATGAGTCGTTAGTAGTCAATCTAGACGAAAAAGAACAACAACTTCAAAGGCATCTTCGTGATATAACAAGCAAAATCACAGATCTAGGAAAAGATATACATAACTTTGACGAGGATGATCCTATGGAAACCATTGTACTGTCAGATTCATCTGACTCTGAAACAAGTACCGGTCGTAATATTTCAGAATTAGAAAAAACTTATCCATTGCCGCCATTATCAAGTAGTACAGAGAGAACAATTCATTCAGGCGCAGATTTAGATTCAAAAGGAATTCCCATACTAGACGAAGCAGTTGATACAAAACCTAACCAGATCTTAGTACATACTTGGTTTAAAAATGAGTTACTAGTCAAAAACATTTCACGAGCAAAGCAAAAGATTCTCGAGGTATTTTTGCCTGGTAAACAATGTAGAGTTGATAATACAATTTTTGAAAGAATACATACGACCAAAAATAAAATACTTTATCTATTTTGAAGATAAGGAACACAGGAAAGATTTTAATAGCGTTGTAATAAAATTATTTAAAGATGGTATGGTAGAGATTTATGAGTGTACGAAAACCGTAATATTTGTGGAAGACGAAGGCGAACAGAAAGCGATCATATTACAGCATCATGAAGGAAAGACGTGCCATCGGGGCATAAAAGAAACAGTTACCAGGATTAAAAGAAATTATTATTGGCATAACATGCAAGACATAACAGCAGCTGTAATAAATGCATGCGATGCATGTAGAAAAATGAAATATGACAGAAAACCAATAAAACCAACAATACAGTTAACACAGACACAAACAGCACCGTTTCAGGAAATATTTATTGATATATTTTCCATAGAAAATAAATATTACCTAACCATAGTAGACGCATTTAGCAAATTAGGCCAGGCAATAGAAATACAAAATAAATCAACACCGGAAGTTGTTCGTGCATTGATTAAATATTTTTCCATGTACGGTATTCCTACAAAAATAAGCTGCGATCCTGGGTCAGAATTCAATAATGAACTACTGAAAGAGTTCGCAGAAATGTATAAAATTAAATTACACATCTGTACACCAAATAACCCAAATTCAACCAGTATCGTAGAGCGATTTCATTCTACGCTAATAGAAATATATCGGTTGGCAAAATACGAACAAAAATGCACCGATGCTACTTCAGTTATGACATACTCTATAATGGCATACAATAATACCATTCATTCAACTACCGAACTTACACCTTTCGAAATAGTTTTTGGACATACAGACTCTAGTAAACTATTTGATGGTGATTTTGAAAGATCATATATGCAGCAACTGCTAAATGATCATGCCAAAAGAACTAAACGATTATATCAATATATTTCTGAAAAAATAGCAAAGAAAAAGGAACAGGTTAGAGAGAAAAGGATAGGAGAGCAGGTAGAGATAGAACCGGGTGATATTGTGTATACCAAGGATATTAACACGCGTAAGAGTAAAGATAAGCCAAGATATCAAAAAGCCAAAGTACAAAGCAGAGTAGCGCGAAATGTAGCTAATATTGCAATGGAAATGGGTAAACGTTTTTTTTTTTTTTTTTTTTTTTTTTTTTTTTATTGTACGACGGGGAAGCGCTTGGCCTTCATCTCACCTGGTAACAAGTTAAGATAAGGCCGAAGGTGGAGGCGCACTTCACCCGGAATCCTCAGCAAACTGAGGAACTGGCTATCTTACCTCTGAATGCCGGAACACAACAATTTTTAGAATTGTTATTATGGCGACAGAATTAGGTAAGATGGTGGTAGCTAGCCAGGCGGACTTCAACAAAGTCCTACCACCAACCAAACCAAGCACAATATATTGTACTCCCTATGGGGATCGAACCCGGGACCTCTGGATCTGAAATCGGTGGGTTGAACCACTAGACCACAGAGGCGGTTAGACTAAGGTACCAATTAAAAACATAAAACGCCCTCCACAGGTGGTGTTTGGTCATAGGGGCTCTACTACCCCAGAGCCTGGGCCTTCATCTTCAAAGGATTGAAAACAATCCTGGAATTTTGCCTGTTAAAGAAGGACAGGCATTTAAAGAAGAAGATAAGTGGTCGATAGTTAAAATATTAGATTTAAGTGGTATGAATAGTGACTTAGACTTACATAATCTTAAGTATTACGAGTTTAATAGATTAGTTGATAGTCATGAGCCTTTTGTTTATGAATTTGTAGGCATAAGGACCCAAGTAGATTATATACGTAACATAACATTATTGAAACTACAACAGTTGGTTCCTTCATACAGAGTTAAAAGAGGTTTGATCAATCCCCTTGGTTCAATCGTTAAGGCAATCTCAGGGAACTTAGATAACAATGATGCAATTCGGTATGATACGCTTATATCAACAATTAAATCCAGAGAAATGGCCAATGAGAAAAAGATAACATTAATCACCAAAATGTTGGATAATTTTGTAAACAGTACAGAAACTTTACATGAAAATACCTTAATTTTAGACAAACGATTAAAAGTTATTGAAGAATTAATTAAATTTAAACAGTTTAAAGAAAATACTTGCCTCTATTTAACATATGTATTAAGCATGTTTGATACATTTATGAGTATGTTTAGAACAATTTATGTTATGGTAAATGAAATAGAGACGGCTTTGGCATTCAGTAAGGTATCTGTACTTCATCAGTCGATTGTAAACTCTACAGAGCTATTACACATTCTAAAAAATATAGAGCAACAACATCGTTTAATTTACAAAGCTGATGAAAATAATTTGATAAAGTTGGAAAGGCTTATAACTGTAAAATCATATGTAAAGGAAACCCAGATAACGTTCATATTGGAAATCCCTCTTGTAGATTCAAATATTTATAATTATTACAAAATTTATTCATTACCAATTTACAAACATTCTGTGAACAAAACAGTAGTTGTCTTTCCCGAATTCCCTTACCTATTGGTGAAAGATTCATTGTACTTGCCGGTCACTAAGCCATGCGAGAAAATTGCAGCGGATAACAATTTCCTTTGCAACGATAATCACTTGGCTCAGTTCACAACCGTGACCTGCGCGGAGCAGCTACTGGAGTTCCAGGTAGACCCTACTTCGTGCGTACCGTGCGCTGTCGATATTGAAGATACCAAGGTGCAGAGAATCAGCTTAGAAAGTTGGATTATTTTTACCCGAAAACAGACAGTTTTGATGGAAAAGTGTAGAAACGATAATATCAGAGAGATACTTCATGGTACTTACATCCTAACTACATCCGAAAACTGTAAGGTTTATTTGGACGACTTTGAATTAAGTTATCGCAGAACCTTCGCAGATAATCTTCAATTGAAAATAACACCAATAGCATCTCTACCGGAATTGAAATCAATCAATACCTCAACATTGGCAACAGTCAACATAAAAAACATCAACCTGGATGAAATGAAGCATTTCTCCCACATTTTAAAATTACAAGAAAATGCAGTGTTTAGTGAAAGTGAAAACCAATCTAGTGGCGTAAATGTAAACAGTGTTAGTTTAGGAACTCTACTTTTGTACTTAATTTTAGGAATAATTGCTTTTGTATTTTTGTTTACCGATATAGTCAGTTACGAAATGATCGGCTCAAGGCCTCTGCTAGACCCGATAATTTCGCTCTTGAGGAGGGAGGAGTTATGCAACCAGCCGGACGGGAGATAACCACCTTATGCTCATGAGACTGCAAGTCAGCATTCTCGGTAGTCTGGCCGGGACGCTATCTATGTCGCCCACGCAGTTTACTGGTGCGACAATGCATTATTAAATAAGATTATATTCATTCGTGTTGAGAATAAACTTGGTCTCGGACGTCTCATTGTAACTAGAATTAATTTGTTAAAGTAAACATTCTTTAATTTTCTTTCTTAAGTTTTCTTTTAAAAACTTCAACACCGTTCCCAAATCCTTTAGTAGGTACAAACACCGAGATTATTGGTGTTTTTCAGTCTTATTTTTAACCGACTTTCAAAAAAAGCAGGAGGTTCTAAATTCGTCGGAATCTTTTTTTTTGTGAATGTTTCCCGGTTACTCGGAGACGCCTAGACCGATTTAGAAGATTATTTTTTTAAACTAAAAAGAAAACCGACTTCAATGAAGAAAATGATACAATTTACCTGGATGACGTATTTTTTTCAATTATTTTGATAGATAGACGAACCACCAGACAGACAGACGCGTGTCCTATAAGGGGTCCGTTTTTTCTTTACTCCTGAGATTACACCCTAAGATGATTACACCCTAAAATACTCAAATCACTTCAAGTGTGCCTATAATATTTGAAGAGTTCCCTCGATTCCTCCAGGATCCCATCATCAGATGATGACCTGATGCCATTGGACTACCCTTTCAAACAAAAAAATATTTTTCTAGAGCGGTCTAGGGTCTTCGAGTAACCGAGGAACATAAATAAATAAAGATAAATAAAAATAGATACATTAATAAATAAAAAAGTTTCCGACGAATTGAGAATCTCCTCCTGTTTTTGATAGTCGGTTATTTTTTTTTAATAAATAAAAAAATTAAGGTACTTTTTTTCTAATTAAGTAATTAAACTAACTATGTACAAGGGAAGCAGTCGAGGTACATAAGGACCGATCGAAACGGTCCTTAGGTACCTAACTGTTCCAGACCAGTACCAGACAGAAGCGTTTCATTGCCGCGCTGAATAGCCATGCTAATTTGCTAGCCTATAATAAGAGCAAGTTAAACAAGGTCGCCACAATCAAAGCCCCGCAAATTTTATAAACCTGGAGAACACCATAATTAATTAATTAAAGATTGTTCTAGTTGTATTTTTCTTTTTGCATGCCTTGGTAGTTTATTTGTAGTATAGTTATAAAAATCTCAACCTTGTAACACTAGTTCATACAAATTATGTAATCACTGGTTTTTAAGACTAATTATTGACGGCTTAGTGATGATGATTACTTAGTCGAAGAATGACCAAGCACAAGGAGACATAAACTTGGTACAATTGGTCATTGAGTTGGTTGAACATTTTTTTGCTACTTTCTCTGTAAAACTTTTTACAAACGGTATGACAGAGAAACTCTGAAACCCACTGGAAAGTGCTTCAAACCATTTATACGGGCGATGTTTTGTTTCAAATGTCTTTCGATTTGAATCGCTTTAGGAAACGAAACATTATTTAAATTAATAGAAATGATGTGAGATCCTATCTATTCATTTAAATAATGTTACTTCATTTCAGCGCTCAAGCCAAATATGGATATGGCAAAAAAAAATCGGAATTTGCGTCCGGACCCTCGTTGCTCAGTTGGTTAGAGCGTTTGCGGCTGAAGGAAAAGATGCGGGTTCGAGTCCCGTCGCGAGTTGTGAAATTTTGTGTCATTAAAACATTTGTAAAATATCATTATCGTTATTAATAATGGTATTTCATTGTGAGTCTTATTACTAGCAGTAGTATCACATCAATAAATCCGAGCTGGATATTCCATAGATTTAGGTATGACAATAATTATTTATACCTACTCTGATTAAATTCATACGTCAAAATTGTTCGACAGAATACAAACGTTGTTCAATCAGTAAGTTACAAGAACTCGAATTAACAATTCCATTTCCATTGACCATTGGCTTGTTTTACATAACGAGGCAGCTTGCTGTAGACTTTTACTGCCATGACGTAACTATTTGTACACATGATGTACACATTGATACTAGAAATATAAATAAACTTGACATATGTTCCTAGGTATCGCTTAGGAAAAGTAAATCATTCATTCTTAGGAAACTGTGTGCGATTTTATAATTATTTTTCCACGTTGTGCCACCAAACAATGTGCTCGCAAATTCAAATAGTATCTAGAGAATTATTTAATTAAACGTTACTACAAAACAAGGGACTATATTGACGATAAGAACACGTGGCCCGATGTTGTTCTACCAGTTATTGGTAATGGGAAATGTTAACAAACTGCTCATTATGTTTTAAGATATTATTGTGTAATTAGGTTTATGAACCTCCTTGTTATGTTATTTAAATTATTATAATATATCATCAAAACAGTAACTAGCCTGAGTTTTTTTTCCGAACAGTAGATTTAACGTTTCAAAATCATCCTACAAAATCTTAATGAATGAAAAAAATGACTTTAAGTTAAAGGAGTAAGTACTAGGCGCTCTTTGTTTTTTAAATTCATTATACATTTTTTTACTTTGGTCAAGGTCGTAATGAACAACTATCTTTTCAATTTAAGCCTAATTTGTTGAATTAGAGTTGCTATCTTACTTCTAGAATATTTAATATAATTGTCATCCATATACTTAGGTAAATATAATATATATATGTATTTGTGTATTATATTTGTATAGTTTAGTATGTAAGTACATAGTGTATAATATGCAGGTATTTATATTATATAAGTAGTGTGTGTATTTGTAGCATAGCTTTACTTATAATGTATGATATATAGTTAATTTAGCTAGACCCCTAATTAATATGTGCACCATCAATCTCTCCATCCAAAGGTTGTCTGGAAGAAGTCGCTTCTTAGCGATAAGACCGCCCATTGTATGCATTTTTTTTTTATCTAGTTCTATTTTTAAGATGTGCAATAAAGTATTTTCATTCATTCATTAATTCATGCTATTTGATAGAGAAACAGTTATATATGTTTCCTTTAATAGCATTATATGATAAAATATCTGACCATGGGAAATCTGTCGAGAGCTTATCAATTGCGGTAGGCTCTGCCATTTACAATGAAGGCTGTGGGTTTGATTCCCACGCAGAACCAACATTTGTGATTCTTTATGTTGGGTGTTGTAAGTGTCTGATAAGTTGCAAAATTATTGTGTACGATATGTTTTCTATCCGTAAGCTAAGTTAGTTACTAGTTACTATTACTCCATTCATCGACTACCTTGCTCGAATATTACCTATAATGAATCTTCAGCCATCTTAAAAGTAATTATCGGAAAATTAAAGATGTAATGAAACGACATCGAACAAAGAAACGATATAATTAATGAAATTACAATATTTTGTGAAAACCGTCGGACTCGTAATTAATTGTCAGAATGACCTTTGGTAACCTTTGTGATTGACCTTTTTCTGTGTTGAATTTAAGGGAAATATCACAAGCGGACTCGGTTTCTACCGCTCCAACTCAGCTCGTGCCATGTCGTAAAAGGCCACACGGGTATGATATGATGACTGGCGTTACAGCTCAGGTGGTAGTAGCTCTGCTTTCTGCGCTATAGGATGTGGGTTCGGTACCCACCCGAAACAAACATTTGCTCTAATTATTGTAGATTTTTGTATCTTGCTTCTGTATTCACAAAAAAAGTTAACAAGAATTTATATCCTCAGTAATGAGTTCCCAAATGTCAAGTTTAGCCACAGAACAACTAATAGTACTACGTACAGAAGGATCACTCTCTAATAAAAGTCATGTTTAGGTATAAAAATGTACCTACTCTTACCACTTGCATGCAAAATTGAATATTATCGTGTGGCACTAGCGTTCATATTCCGTTTGACACCGCTGACTTGTAACCGGTTGGGTGAGCGACTAATTAGGTACCTACGGCAACGCGCGGTTCAAGTTCGACAAACTCGTATAGACATGTTTAGTTGAACTGCGCGGCTTGAGACGGAGGTAAATGAAATGGTGGTAGGTAGGTGTAGGGACTTATTTATTTAATTATCAATCGAATTTGGTTTTTGAACGATCGAAATACGAAAATCTACATAAATAAGAAACTAGGTAGGTAAACAGCTATTAGCTGAGTAGCAATAAGATTTCACACAATTATTCATTCCTTTAGACATCTTAAAATTTATAAGTACTCAGGTGTATTTAAATCTCATGTGCACCTAGGTAATACATAAAGTTTTTTTTTTTTTACTGTCGTTAGGTAGGTACTCAAGATTCAGTTGTTGTTAATTTTAACACCCACATACAAATACATCACAGTATTTTTATACGAATTATTCTATTTCGAAGAAATCATATTTTTTCACATATATTTTATCCATTGTTCGATCCAAGAGTCACAAAAATAACGCACGGTGACGATGACGCACGCGGTAAGCGCGCGACGAGACGAGAGCCGAGTGGCAACCTGCCGCCGTCATCCTCCCCGGGAGGAGCTCCGCTCAAATGTACCTAAACTTGGGAGTGACACCCCCATGGCTTAGCTAAGCTTGGAGCTAGATGGCGTTGTGTACAAGTTTGTCTAGTAATATTAATTAATTTATTTTTATGTCAGTATACAGTAATCTCTTGTAATCTCATCATCACCATCATGATCATCATCATCATCATCATTTAGCTATCCTGCTTTAGGCAGAGTAAGCACTAAATAAGCTCCTTCTCCTATATTCATTTCTATTATGTCATATTGCTGGGTTCGGAATGTTGTTTTTCGAGAGGTCACCTCACCTGCCTAACGTCACCCCTTGGGAATACAAGTTTGTGTGGGATCAGGGGGTAAGGATATAAATATTCTCAATACTTGATACATTTATTGCCACATGTAAGTCACATAAAACCTTTTAACTATTGATAAGCATTGTACGTACGTGTGCCCTGTTAGGGTATTGAAAAATATTTTGAAAAGGGGTCATTATCATTGTGAAACAGTTTTATTTGAGTCATAGGTAGTCAATTAATTTTATTTGTCATAAAATAAAGTCAGTAACAAATATATTTCAGAAAAAATCGTAATCTGTATCGTAATATGGAGAGGTATAAGGAGGTGAAGATATGCCTGCTGTCCCGGGAGAATGGTGAGTGCAGTTAGAGCAGTCCTAGGTTGCGTTCCCGTAATGATTCCTCACAGACAACTGGTAGGACCTCCCTCTGGACTAACTTCCTACATCACGATCATAAATATATCTGCAATGCATGTCTAAGTCATCCATTCGATGTTCTAAAGGCAAAACAATGATTTACCAAAGTTTAAAACGACGTTGACCTTCGGTGGCGTAGAGCATCTACGATTTAGACCTCCGGTGGCGTAGAACCTCTACGATGTAGATCTCCGGTGGCGTAGAGCCTCTACGACGTTGGTTTCTGTTTGCGTTGAGTAGTACATCGATTTCTTGTCGTGTTTTATTAAACACCTTCATTGCGATTGCTTGTCTGCTAAGCGCGGTAAACATGGCCAAAACTTCAAATTTTAAAATGTTAGCCTATACTGTCCCACTGCAGGGCAAAGTATTTTAACATACTAAATTTAAAATACAATTTAATTTATCTGTAGTGCACGGTCGAAGAGAGTTAAAGGATTATGGGAAATTCCCAAATGATTGTGGGATCTGTGTACAGGGTTCACACAAAGGCTGCTGTAACCAAACGCGTCTTAAACAAGAGCTTGCTATCTCCCGAAGTAATGAGACTTGGAACGGATGGTAGTGTAGGTAAAGCAGTAGGAATATTACGGACTCACCCTTGTCCCTCTGTCCGTCACGTTTTATTCACAATCCATTATTATGTTTGTTATGTGATCTTTATTAAGTCCAATAATTAACAGAGATAATTTCAAACTGTTTTAAATGTATGTATCATGTATTTAAAGTCATTCACTAATTTATTGCACTAACCAGCGTAAATAAAAGTGTTCTAATTGCGAAAGTTAAAAAAAAAAACAAATGAAATCATTTCGAAATAAATAATTCCGTAAAAAATAAAATGTAACTGGTAAAATCTGTCCGGAATTGCTATTTGAGAAAAGTGTTAAAATAAATCGCAACCTATTTTCACCTATACTAAAACTAAAAATACATCTTTCTAAAATCCAATTGTAAGAATTTACTGTTTAATGCCTTAATGCCTTTATAATGATTTACTGGACAGAAATGGTGACTCAATTGATTTATTTAATGCTAATCATCTTCATACACTTAAGAAACTTATATCTATCGCTCTACAGAAAAAGTAACAGCACTAACAAATGGATTGTTTTTAAAAATATGTTTAATTTTTCTAATGCTGACACCTAAATTTGTTGAATCATTATTGTGTACACATACATACTTTTGAATACCACCTAGCTTAAAATATTTTATTGTTCCTTTTTATATCTGATTGTTTGGTTGTATTCTGTTTAATTTGCCATAATTACCTATGTTTTAAAATAAAATATACTTTAAAATACTATATGTACGTACAATATACTATATATACGTACAATATACAAATGTATTTACAAAAAAAAAAGGATTTATGTATTCTATCCATAATGTTCTGTAATATTTATTTATTTAATAAACAAAGTATACTTTTTTTTAATTTGTATTTGTTTTTTTGGATATTACCTTAGTTACTGGTCAAACGTTATACTAGCATCAGTTAAAAAAATGACGATTAATTTAATACAAATGAAAATGTTGTTGTACTGACTTCCCTGCACTGTGGTAACCGCAATTACCGGAATGCAATTAGTACACTGACACCGTTACAATGGACAGGTGTACCCGAAACAAGGGATTTACGACATTATGCACATTGGAATAGAGCCCAGTAATTACTGAAATGTATATTGCATGAAAATCCTAGTACTATGGATGTTTGTTTGTTACTTCTTTGAGCCAAAACTACTGGAAGGGTTAGGCTGAAATTTGCACGGATATTGTCCCGTGGAAGTATAATAATGAAAATAACAGGAAATCTCACAGCTAGGTACACAAAAAAAAATGCTAAAGTATGTTCTCTTGCTCTGGGGTAATTCGGTAGATGTAGAGAAAGTTTTTAAGATGCAGAAGAGATGCATCCGAGTAATTAATAAAGCTTGGTTTTTAGATAGTTGCAAACTCCTGTTATCAAATGTTTATTTGATAATATTTATCAATTTTACCCTTGCCTTCTATGTTTTTAAGAATTGTATTTAAGAAAAAAATAAGTGAAATAAAACAATTACACATTAATATATGCCTTGACGAATATTTATCATTTAACAATAATTGTAATAATTGACGTGAGCATGACATTTTTAATATTTGCACGCCTGCATGTAGGCCGAGTGCATGCACAATCGTATGTTTTAAGAACTTATGTACACACAATCCTATGTATTCTTACATATACATGATTTGATTTGATTGAACACATAATTAACTTTAATAAAATTAATATAAACTTACTGTAGATATGAATTTACAAGTAAAAATATCAATTGGACTATCTACAAAATTAAACCTAGTCGATCGTTGTCACAGATACTCACCAGATATTGTCCTACACAAGAATTCAAAATCCAGACTACCTAGCAGACATAAGCTCGATAAATTCCTAAAAAGTATATTGGTGCACGACTGGATTTGAACCCAAAACCTCTCGATCGAAAGGCTGGCATAACCCACTTGGCCACACAGCTTATTTTAGGCTACCTTATTTTTATATGGAAAGGACGCGGATAAAACCACAAGCAAGGGCTTGCGTTTAATTCATTTTAAAAGTGTTAGTAAACTTGTCGTATTTGTTTGTCGTCAGTAATGACACCAGCAATGAACGAGCTAAGTGAGAAGAGCAGTGACTATTATTATTATCATAACAACCCAAAAACACTTCTGGGCTCTACCACAGGTTTTATGCCAAAATGAAATACAGTTTCTAAGGCTGATAGTTAAGTGAATTAATTATAAGTAACAGCGCCTCTTTCGAATAGGAAGGTTACTAACAACTTTAAAATACTGTGTATCAGTAAACTTAGCTGTCTTACGTCACGTGTAGTAAACTATTATGATACTGGGGTAAGCTCACTAGACTGGGTCTCTTTTTGTGCTCGTAGAAATACGATAGTTACGTCAAAGCAAAAGTAAGAGTAACCTGTAAAAAAAAATTCTGTAAGATTAATAGGGTCATGTTGTAACCAAGTACAACCACTTGAAATACAAACATTTTGCAGGGTCATATTGAAACGACAAATTTATGCCTGTTTGGAATCGCAACCAACACAAAAAGGCAAGAAACTCTGTAAAAATAAAATATTCAGTAAGATTTTTAAGGGTCATGTTGATACGTCAAATCTACGCCTGTTCTGAATCGCGATCAGCACAGGTAAAGGGCAAGAAACTCTGGCTAGTTTGAAGTCCAGAAGACTATGCTGGTAACTCGTGGTAGGGTTAATGGCTTTGAGTGTCAAACCGATAAGTAGACTATAGCTACAGATAATACAGAAACTATCGACATAGCTCGACTCGACAACCCAATAATAAAACAATCTTGCGCCAACGTCCCGGATATCGAACGCTCTCTCCACTAGGGATGTCACTTTGTCGATTGGAATTATCGATTAGTTATGTAAAATTTGATGGAACGACAAAAAAGCGACCACAGACAGTGTATGGAGGTGGTACAAGCTCAGTGTGCGCTGAAATGATTCTGAGGAAAACCTTTGAAATCATGGTGACTAATATTCGTAGTTAACTCCTTTCTACGTAATATTTTTTCATTTATTATCTCCTAACCTTTTTTTTATTGTCAAGCGTTATACCAAACATCGTTTAGCGCAGTGGTGTATGGCGGAAATTTGTTATAATGCTTAAATTGTATTATTTTCATTCTTCACGGCAAAATTGAGTTTCTAAGGCAAGTGTCACATATTTACAATGTATGGTAAATCTGTGGCTCTTGCTTTAGGTAACGTAATGCAAAAGTCAAATAATACGCGGAATCAAGATATTAATAATAAAAAATACTTTAAATCATTTATTTACTTCGTCATCAATTTGACTTGTTATAATAATTTGATTATTAGAAAAATAGTGCCCACGACACCAATTTGGGCATAGTAAGGTCTTATTATTATAAAATCTTACAGAATAGTGATATATTAACTCTTTGCATGCTGGAACAATACTGCTTCGAGCCAAGAGCGCGATTTTTATAGGCTTGTTTACGAAACCTCAGCTTAAACTCAACAAATATAAATCTTTAAATAAATCATAAATAAATATTACAGCACATTATTTTCACACAGCGCCTCCTAATTCCAAACTAAGCAAAGCTTGTAATATGGGAACTAGATTACGCTTTATTTTTTCCAAAATTTTCGGGGCTATCCTCAAGGGCGTACAATTGTGCTTAATTTGGTTGGTGGTAGGACTTTGATGAAGTCTATCTGGCTAACAAGGCACCACCATCTTACCTAAATCTATCGCCAAAACGATAATTCTAAGTTGTTGATAGGTAAGATATCCAGTTCCTCAGACTGATGAGGATTCCGGGTGAAGTGCGCTTCCACCTTCATCCTTATCATAACTTGACATCGTTAAATGAAGGCCTTAGCCTTCACACAAAACAAACATCTATGTACATTCCGTCCATTATGTACTTATGTACTTTTAGTACATAGGTAAGCATCGAACGCACTATCTTTAAATGAGTACTGTGACGTACCATCACATGGGCTGTCCAGCCAGTTATCAAGTAAAGCCATTGATATACAGTTCACGAGTCCCAATAACGGACAGCACCCGCAACATATCAGGCTTCAAATAAAATCTGGGTCGTTATTTCAACCATTTAACGAAATAAATCTCGCTCGAGTCCGCAAAAATTCAAACAAAATTTATCGTTCCTTTATTTCGAATTGTAGAAATGTCGGTAAAGATCGATTTCAACGGATCATTTGGGATTATCGGGAATGGCGTAGGTACCTAGCTGAGTACTGACATGTGATTCTTGATTATAACACAAACAAGAAGATGGCGTTGATATTTCGGTAGATTTGAAGTATGAAAATGATCATAAGAAATCTTAATTCATTTAAATATTTGACTTTGACTTTGACTTTGTTATGTTATAATGACACAAAAACTCAAAACCCGTGACTGGATTCGTTGCTCAATTGTTTAAAGCGTTTTCGGCTTAAGGAAAAGATGCTGGTTTGAGTTCTGTCGCGGGTACTACATTTTTGTGTCATTATAGCGTTTGTAAATGTGACCTAGTGAACAAATAAAATGAAGTGAAAGTGAAAAAATATTTAACTCTACGTTCACGTCTGCGACACCCTATTTAAGAGTCGTGTAAGTATGCATTATCACGGGATTCTGGGAAACATCTACGCAATGATATACACATGACCTAAAAAAAATTAAAGAATCGGCCCCTACTTTGGTGTTAGGTGTGCAATATGTCAAGATAATGTAAACGATTTTTCGATCTTATTATCCTGATTTTTCATTTAAAAGCCATACTACCGAGCCGATTTTGATAAAATTTATGGATTCACATCCTTTCAAACAATAAACAAATTATCTAATAAAAATTAACAAACATAAAAAATATATACAACCGAATAGAGAACCTTCTCCTTTTTTGAAATCGGTTAAATAACAAGATAATCCGTCACAACCGTTCTATTAAATATATATCAGATGCACAAGTAAATTCCATCTGGTATTACATTTATAAGTTCTAAGTACTAACAAAACTCATTATATACACTGCAAAATTTAGAATAAGCTACCAACGTTGGCTTTCACACTAACGCACCTTCAAAAAGAGGATTTATAGGCTTCTGGGCAGGCTTACTACAGCGCAGATCTTCTATTTATCGTACGACGAGGAAGCGCTTTTCATCTCACCTGGTTTCAAGTTATTAAAAGACCGAAGGTGGAGGCGCACTTCACCCGGAATCCTCAACAAACTGAGCAACTGGCTATCTTACCTCGAAATGGCGGAAGATAACAATTTAGAATTGTTGTTATGGGAACAGATTTTGGTAAGATGATAGCTAGCCAGGCGGACTTGAACCATGTCCTATCAACAACCAAACCGAGCACAATATTACACTCCTCTTGGGAGACCCGGGACCTCTGTATCTGACATCAAAACCGATTAAGCCTCTTTATTTCGCAGGACAGCATTACGTATCGCTCACTCATCGTAAATTTAAAATTGAGAAGATTAAGATTGAGATTGAGAGTAGCCTCGAGTCTTCTAAATCTATCGCTGCATAATGCAGATGTCAAAGTAAATTTTTATACCATTTATTCAATAAAAAGTACAATTAAAGCTATGTACAAAGGATCAGTCAGATTACCTAAGGACCGTTACAAACGGCCTATAGGTAACTCAACTGTTCCAGACCAGTACCAGACGGAAGCGTGCCCAAGAAAATTGACAAGATAGATTCTCAATCCACTTTAACTTGTCTCACAGTTCAGTTTAGTAGCTATACCTTCTGCGCTGTCTCGGGACAAACATTTGTGTGACCAATAATGGTGAATTTATACATTTACAAAAAATAGAGTGTGTAAAGACACGCGATAGTAGTGAAACTTTTGTATTACAGGGAAAAAAATAATTACATGCCTCTCTACCCGACACAGTGCTCCACCACTTTTAGTCATTCAAAAATGTTACGAATCAGAATTTCAAAACCCTCCCATGTAAATGTTACTTCAAAACATTTATTTCTGTATTATATAGTATTCTGTCCGTAATCTAGTTCGTATATTACAAGATTTTCTTATTTTGAGGCTAGATAGCGCTTTGTTATATGCATGTGTTGTTAAAATAGTTTTTGTTTAAATCATTGTGTAACTGACATAGCTCAGTTCATCGATATGTATAATTTCGATGCCATCCCAACTCAATATTGAATACAATTTTCTAAATGTCATTGGTAGAACCTGTCAAACGATTTCAATCGCCTATCGATAGTAGACTTTATCGATATCGGTGTAATGATTCAGCGATCCAATTAATTCAGAAGTGGATGCAATCGCGGTTTCTTCCATTTAATCGTGTATTTTCGATACCTGAGGTTTGTGTTGACTTGTTGACATTGTCTTAATGAAACGCGTTCCTATTCATTTTGACTGAATGTCGGTTGTGGTAAATGGTATTTTTAATTAAACTTATTATTCCATAACTAAGAAGTAATAGTACAGACTTACGACTTTTCCCCTTAGAGGATTCTCTTCTGATCACTACACAGAGCGTGGATTGGCACGTAAAAACTGACTATCGGCATATGTTATTTTTAGTATACGATGGGTTGGTCCTTGATGACCAATCAAGTTATGATACGAGTAAGGCCTAAGATGGAAGCGCACTCACCCTAAATCCTCAATCAACTGAGGAACTGGTTATCTCACCTCTGAATGCCTGAACACAACAATATGAAATGTTTGTTATGGCGACAGACTTAGGTAAGATGGTGGTAGCCAGGCGGACTTCAACAAAGTCCTACCACCAACCAAACCAAGCACAATATTGTACTCTCCTAGGACTGTTAATAAGGGACGTTATTTTTATTTTGTTTTAGAGGTACATTATACAGATAACTTTGACAACTTTGTTTGCTAAGATAATTTTGAACACCCTGACTGCTCATATAAATATGATACAATAAAATAAATAAAATAAAAATAAAACATAAAAATCATTTATTTCAGACACAAAGATATATTAATGTTAGTAAGAGTAAACTTAATAAACTAGTTGTTAGTATACATATCTACATTAAATTAATTCAGGTATGAGAGAATACGATGAGGATTAATATGTTTTGAACACCTTAGGTGCTAACAAAAATATTTGATGATTCGAACTGCGTATATCAAATTGCTTTCATGTGTAACAGATCATTTTGAGTACACTCGATGCTCATGGAGCTAGTTTTCCCAGAAGCCGTCTATTCCACTGAAACGTTCGGAGCGCGTGAGCGACTCGAGCGTCACCTGTCCGCGCGTTTTCGTCGCTTACTGCGCCACCACACGACCGCGGCTTTTTCGACAAAAACGTTTAGAACTTAAAAACCACTATAGTTATAAAATAATGCGAAATATAATTAAAATAAAACGTTAAACAACTTGATTAAACGTATTCTATGCTTTACTGAAATCATCAAACAATGACAGCGTTACGATGTCGATGTGTGTCTAAACTTTTTATTTATTTTCTATACGTAATTTTTGTTGCCACACGGAGAAAATAATTACTCTGAGAGATAAAATATGTATTATAGATCCATTTCGTAACGGGTAGAACTAATTTAGGCTGTGTTCGTTAAAATATTAAATAAAGCTGAACTAAGTCCGCTGATGGTCGGCTGGTACTCCCCACGGACAGTTCCGGCTAGTTTTTTTTTTGGTGACTGTAGTCACCATGAACGTTCAACTATTTAAAACACTATAATATTCCTTTAAACTGAGGCGCAGCTTAAGAATAAAAAATCAGCAGTAAAACAAACAGCGTACAAGCCGACTAAGGGATAAACAGAAATAGGGCGGCAGCTGCCTTCTGTATATTATCTACACATTAACTGCGATCACAAATCTGCCTGCCAAGCGTGGTTATGACAAAACCCTCTAGCTTTGGAGGAGAGATGTGTGTGATTCCAAATTATACGCATGAGCTAATTGAATTTTAATTAACCACTTCTCAATAAAATATCTTTAAATATGTCTTTAAATATTATAGCCATACAAAAACCATTTACCAATATTGTGGTGATAAAAACAATCCAAGCGTACACGCGTGGATAACATAAAGTACAGTCGACAGCGAAATACTTCAAAGAACAATACTTTTATTATTTATTATATTTTTACTTTTTTAACAAGCCTCGTAGCTCAGTTGGTAGTAACTCTGCCTTCTGCGCTGTAGGTTGTGGGTTCGATTCCCACCCAGGACAAACATTTGTGTGATTAATATAGATGTTTGTTCTGTGTTTGGGTGTTGTATTGTATGATAAGTATGTATTTACAAAAAAAAAGTATTTAAGTACTCCGTAATCTATTAGTCCAAATATTACAAGCTATGCTTAGTTTGGGGCTAGATGGCGTTGCGTGAAATTAATGTCCTGTAATATTTATTTATTTATTGTCAAACAACTCCTCTGTTACCTATATAGGTACCTACCTAGTTAATACTTCACTAAGTTGTACTAAAATTAATAATAACAGAAGAGGACATTAATTTCACACAGCGCCATCTAGCCCCAAACTAAGCATAGCTTGTAATGGAAACTAGATTACGGATAGACTACTCATTTTTTTTTTGTTAATACGTACTAAATGATACAACACCCAAACACAAAACAAACATCAATAAACATCACACAAACGTTTGTCCTGGGTAGGAATTGAACTCACAGCCTAGTTGTGTGTCAATTAACCGGATAGATTTTTGCATCATCATCAACATTGTACCTTCTTTACACTACATTGTCGCTGCGTGTATTTTACCTCTATTCTTCGTATAAGAGGTTTCTATAATTAAACTTCTATTATTCTTCTTCGGAGATCAATAATTATCATTGGCAATGTATGATAAAATGTCAGATAGAAAAGGATTTCCCAACATTCGCCCGAATGTGTATTACCTAAAACTCCGCCAAAACGCATTGCAAGCAGCACTTTTCATTCAGTTACTCGTTGCCTGTCGAGGTAGCAACAAACAGGACTTTGCATTTATGCCATAATGTTCTAATGTTAGAGTTGCTATTTGATTAAAAAACAGTAAATTATGCTGCTATCTTTTCATAGCATCGCATGACAAAATATGCTTATATTTTTCCGTGCATGTAAAGACTTGCAATATCCTTTTTTATCTAAGTACCTGCATTGCACAGTAAACGACCCGTTTGAGGTCATAAAGCAAGGCGATACAGCCTAAGCCTGGTCAAATAGTCAAGGTGTACACTACCTGTAAATGCCGGAACACAACATTTTAGAATTATTGTTTTGGCGACAGAATTAAGTAAGATGGTGGTAGCTAGTTAGGTGGACTTAACAAAGTCATATCAATAAATAACACTCGCTGAGTTACAGGTTAAATTTAGCTTTAACCATTATATTTTGTTGTCTTTTTGTCCCAAAATTTACACATGCTTTGCGATGTTGTCAACAGTGGAAACACAGTGAGCTGGTGGAAGGCTTAGACAACATAATAAAGAACACTCTTTCGACGGTTTTGAATATTGAGTTGGATGACAGAGCATGGTCGCAGGCCTCATTGCCTGTTCGATTGGGCGGCTAAGGTATACGCAAAATTTCTAGTGTTGCTTTGCCAGCGTTCTTATCTTCCGTCTATAGTACACATTCTTTGGTTGAGAAAATTCTAACACCATCAATTTCGGCTGTTCCTGGCAATATACTCCAAATTTCTTATCTTGTTGACACGGAATTATCTATTACATATCGTGCTCGTCTCTTAGCTGTTTCAAAATGGGAATCAAGTCTTTGGCTGCAAGCACATCCATCTTACAATATGCTATCTTATTATAGCTTTTACTAGTGTCAATGTTCCAGCCGTTCTTGAACCGAATGGTCTGTTACGTGATGATGGTAAGCGGTCCGCCGGTATGACTCTTTTCTCTTGGGAAATGGGTAGGCCTTTGGTGTGAGAGGCTACCTGCGTCGATACCCTAGCGCCATCTCAATGCCTGGGACATCCATTAGGGCAGACGGCGGCTGATTCGGCCGAGGATCACAAAAGGCGCAAATATAGTGGTCTCGACTGAACTTACTATGAGCCTTTTGGAGTGGAGACCTTAGGTCCGTGGGGAGCCGGTGCCCTCCAGGTTTTCAAAAATCTTACGGGGTTTTTGATTGAGGCGACACATGACCCAAGGGCTGGTTCTTATTTAGGCCAACGAATTAGCATAGCTATTCAGCGTGGCAAAGCAGCCAGTGTCTTGGGCACGCTTATGTACTGGTCTGGAACAGTTGAGTTACCTATAGGCCGTTTGTAACGGTCCTTAGGTAATCTACTGATTACTTTGTACATAGTTAGTTAAATTGTACATATTATTGAATAAAGATTTAAATAAATAGTTTGTGATATGAATATCACAAAATAATATCGCCAACATCAGGTAGTCCACTTGCTTACCTGGAAGCAGGTAATATAGCCTTTGTCTTACATTTATAAACTTCAACCTCTCACTAAACACGTTATTTGATAACAATAAACAATTAATTGTGAACTATTAGATCATGGAAAAACATATCTGCATTATGCATTTCACTATTAATTATTGCTTGATAATAAATTTACAGGACATTCATTTTGTGTCAAATGTACCAAGTAAGCATAGCTTGTAATATGGGAACTAGATTACGGACAGAATACATATATGATATACTTTTTTTTTGTAAAGACATACTTATTGTATAATACAACACCCACACAGAAAAAACATCAATATTCATCACACAAAATGTTTGTCCTGGGTGGGAATCGCACCCATAACCTACAGCGCTGAAGGCAGAGTTACTACCAACTGAGCTATGAGGCTTGATAAACTTGGGTATAATATAATATGTATTCAAATATTACAGATGAACGATGTGAAGACAATTATGTCTCCGACTGTACATTATCACTTTCTATAAAAAGAGCAATAAATTTCGCAAATCCAACTTATAGTTCAAACACGAAACAGAAATGCTATATTTCACAATAGCATTTGCTATTATACAAATCCTATCGCAAGCTACAGCAAGAAATCAAACAAATGTTATAGAAGCTTTGAAAAAAGAAAAAAATGATTTACTGACACAGATTAACAAAGCGATCGACGAAACTGTACACACATTGAAAACAAGCAACGACTCTGAAGCAATACTTGGCGTCAGTTACATGAATGAACTGAAAGACAATTTGAAAGAAAGTACCGTATTAGAAAACCATAAACCAACAAACGATACAAGACGCCACGCGCTATCTCTCACAGATCTTACTAACGATATTATTGGTAAAAGGTTAAAAAATAATAAGAAGAACAAACAGAAAAATGAAAACAGAGAAGAGATACAGATGAAAATAGATGATTGGCTCGAGCAGCGTCGTCTTGAGAAAATGAAAATTAAAGCGTATAAACAGAGAAAAAGACAACAAATTCATTTTGAAAAATGTCCAAGGTAACAAAATATACTTAATATAATCTTGTAAAAATATATATTTTTACCCCACTGTCTCAGGAGGAGAGTTATGTTTTCGAGCGTATGTATGTATGTATGTAGTTTTTTATGAACTTCCACTCTGCACCCTTAACGGCTTGATGGAATTTTGCTTGTGATGTGTCATTTGATTAGACTGAATTCCGGGAGTGACATAGGCTATCAAAAAAGTAAAAGAGGGTTAGAAAAGGTGGACACATAAAATGATTCTTTTCCATCAATACAGTCATCAAATGAAAGTTAGTTATATGCCAATTCCAAATATATATATTTGACCACGCTACCGTATAGTCAGATTAGGTTTAAAGTATGTCTCTCGTACCTTGAATCTTTTGTTAAAAATTGTTGAATCGTCGGTGTATGCTGGTAATTCCTATTAAAAAAATAACCTGCCCGAGTTTCTTGCCTGTCTCCTTGTTGTGCTAGTCGCGATCCCGAATAAGCGGTAGATTTGACGTTTCAAAATTATCCTAATAAATCTAATTGAATAAGAAAAATTGACCTTGCCTTTGGCATTTTTGTACCAGAAACAACATTAGGTCATTATTATTAGCTATGCTTAGTTTGGGACTAGATGGCGCTGTGTAAAAAAATACTGTCCTGTAATATTTATTTATTTATTATCGTCATGGTTTTGCGATGAATAAGAGTTAGCAACAAGAGAAAGCCTCGAACACTAAGGCGAATAAAGAAATATTGGTAAAAAGTCTACTTAGAGTAAGGTGTAATAAAAGCACACTTTTAACGTAGTATCTTTTAACGTTTTAACTTTATTTTTATAAGTTAGTCTTCATGGTTAAATACATAGCACAAACCAAACCTCGCGAGATCTCAGTTAGAGTTTATGAAATTGGTTAAATTCTTAAAGTAAACTAAAGTTATGTGAATTTCACAATTTTGCTTCATATTAGTTTTACTTTAAGGGAAGGTGTCGGCAAGAAGAAGAAAAAGACGCGGAGAAGTAACGTCAGGCCCCGGTCTAGACAGAAGTACCCTTGCTGTAGAAAATGCTGCAAGAGCTCTTACCTCGGGTGTCTGTAATGTTATGGTACTTAATATCTAAGGGTAGTTCAGTGTATTTATACTATATGCGTTTATTTATACCGAAATTATTTGTTTTTATCCAATTGATTTGCATAAGAGTTTGTGTTTAAAAAAACGCCTAGCCTACCAATATAATATAATAAAAAAAAAACTAATTGGCTCACAACCTTTTCCTCCTTTGAGAATTCACCTCTAATCACCTCAATCAGAGCATGATTTATTATATAGCTCACTTCACCCGGAATCGTCACCAAGCAGAGGAACTGGATATCTCACCTCTGAATGCTGGAACTCATCAATATATAATTGACCGAGCGAGCGAAGCGTCTATGTTTCGAGACTGGCCAAAAATGCTTTTGACCGCTGTTTATCGGTTTGTTCTCACCTACAGGTCGCATATTTCAACCGATTTTGATGAAACATTTTGTAGTCGATTGCGATTTTTGATCGAGGGGAAAATAGGGAGGAAAAGGGGGGAAGTTTGCTGTAGCGTAATTTATCAACGGATTTGAATTAAATTTATAAAACACACTACGTATTTAATTCTACACAAGATGTTGTGAAAAAGAAAACAAAATGGGGTTGAGGAGGAAGAAAAGGGAAAAAGGTTTTTCTTTTTTTATGGTACGACGGGGAAGCGCTTGGCTATTTCTGAATCTGAATGCATTTATTTTTATTGTACTACTAAGGGAAAGTGATTGGCCCTTATCTCACCTGTATTTTTCAAGTGATAAGGTCAAAGGTGGAAGCGCACTTCACCCGGCGGTAGGAATTTGTACAAGTCCACCTGGCTAGCTACCACCATCTTACCTAATTCTGTCGCCATAATAACAACATTGTTTTTTTCCGGCATTAAGAGGTAAGATAGCTTGTTCCTCACACTGTTGAGGATTCCGGGTGATGAGCGATTCCATCTTCGGCCTTATCATAACTTGAAAATACCATATTATTCAGACATTCAGTTATAAAATCTGCTGCACAACTCTTAGTCACTTCGTTGGTACCTATAATAAGACACTAAATGAATTACTCCAAAATAAATATTTGATCGCACTGTTCAGGAAAAACCTCTAAGGAAATTGTGATACACGGAGAAATTGTGTGATGAATTTGGAATCATCATCACAGGCCGATTTTTTTAGAGAAAATCTAGTTACATTTACGACGGTTTAGAAGATTCATTTCACGAAGCACCATCTCGCTCTAAACTCAGTAAAGCTTGTAATTTAAGAACTAGATGAAATGGCTTGCAATAGTCACCACGCTTAGCAGGTTGGAGAATGCTGCCATCATCTGGTTTAATCGCCTTAGTCGCCTTTTACACGGCAGGATTGAATAGGAACCAACACACTCGGGTTTGAAAATGAAGTTTATATGACAACCTTTTTACAATCGCTTTCTGAATTTGCTTTAGGCTGTGTTGTGTCACACAAATTGAACTAGCCTAGGAAATATGGTTCCTTTGCACTAGACGACTTTAGTTCCCACTATACCATGGGAATATTCAAAAGTCCTTTCATAGTCCCTCAATCTTATGAGGAAACATAAGGTTCAGGGGCTTACATCCAATTTTAAGTCATTAGGAGCAAATGTTTAGTCAATGCATCAATGAAAGTCAGTCAGTCTCGCCAAGGTTTTTCTAATTTTGAAAAAAATAGCCTATACCAGCGCACAAAATTTCCAAAAAGCATGTCCTCCTTTGGCAGTCATAGTCGGGTAAAACAAAGAATCGATTGACGTTTCTTGTTAACAGTGAGTAGCGTGTGACCTTTTAAGATATTGAAGCAAAATTATTCAGGGTGGCATTTTGGTATTCTTTCAGACCCACGCCTCGACACATTGTAATGGATTACAAAGAAATATGTCGGAAGTACTCTACTCACCTACTCACTTCTGATTTCTTTGGTACCGATTCATATTTTAATATATTTACTGCGTAATTCTCTAAATTGCCTTTAGACCGCTAGCAGCAATACCCAGTCTGTCGCGTCCAACGCCGCCCAACGCCGCCCTAGTGCAATATTAAACTCAGATGTTGCCTTTGACATTTGCCCACGATAATATACCTAATCCAAAGGATTGTCTTAGGCTACTGGTGAAAAGTCTTGCCAACTACGGCCATGGTATCAATCAATCAATCAAGTTACAAGGTATTACAAAAATAATTTTGGGTCCAACTTATTCTACCATCAAGGCAAACCAAAAAAGAAAATACAACAGGAGCAATCGTTCATAAAACTACGATTATATAATCTTGAAAAAATGACATAATGCATAATAAATTTAGCAACCCATAATTCATCAGTTAAATATTCGGTTACCGTATATTTTGCCTTTGCGGTCTGAAAATCAATAATCAAATTAACGGCGACTTATCTGCTATATATAAATAAATAAATATTACAGGACGTTAATTTCACACAGCGCCATCTAGCCCCAAACTAAGCAAAGCTTGTAATATGGGAACTAGACTCCAGATAGAATACTTAAATATACTTTTATATTTGTAAATACATACGTACTATATGATACAACACCCAAACACACAACAAACATCTATATTCATCACACAAATGTTTGTCCTGGGTGGGAATCGAACCCAAAACTTACAGCACAGTAGGCAGAGTTACTACCAACTGAGCTTGTTAATGAATTAAAGTATTGATCTACATTGATTTTGTTTATGTAAATTACTTTTATTTTTTAGATATATCCTGAAAACACGCTTGTTTAAAGGGAATTTATATAACTACTCTGGACTGTAACACGATATCTGTCCGGAATCATTACGGGAACGCAACCCCGTACTGCTCTACCTGCTAGTGTCACATTTACCATTCTTCCGGGATATTAGTATCCTCATCCCCCTCATCCAAATCCTTATCCCCTTATCCCACACGACTGAGTTATTCTCAAGAAGAGTTCAAGTCGGCAGGCAGCCGGTCTTCAAAAATTCAGACACAACTCTAACAACGTGTCCTTGAAAATGACAGGTTGTGACGACCACCTATTATAGGATAACGGGCAAAAGATGATGACTTTTTGTGTTGAAGTAAAAAAAATCGAATTTTGTTAATTTACTTAAATTAACCGAATGACCTATAGGTATTTAAACAACATTGTATGTTTCTGAAATTATATCTAAATTATATTTTCTACTAAAGAGGTTATCTGCTGATATAATAAACAACATATTATTGGTAAACTGATCATTATCATAGGCCATAAGACATCTAATGCATTTGATTTACGTGGCGTCAAGTAAGATTACAATTTGTGCTTGAACACTGTACGAATTCTCACGGATTTTTGAAAGATAAAAGATTACTGTTTGGTAGTGTAGAGGATTAGTGGTACATTTGTCACATAGTTCCCGCAAGAGGTATAAATGATCGAGCTAGACATTATCGTGAGCAACGGCTTTCCTCCAGGTGTCGGGATCTTTAGCCTCGCTTTTCCAGTTAGCACATTAAATTTGAAACACTGCAAACTGCCTTTAAAGCGCAGCATTGCGGACCAACCAGTCTTTTAGCGTCAGCTATTTCTGCTGCAAAGTTTGTTTGGGTAAACGTGGAGAGTCCATACGATGAACATGCCCCAGCCAACATATGCAACTCTGAGCATTGCCATGATGCTCGGTAGCTTGACAGTCGAAGTACTATCTTGTTTGTGACCTATTCCTCTCAGGTGATGCCCAAAGATGCGAAGAAAGCGCGTATGGAAGCTATTGAGCCTCGGTTCCTGTTTGACATACGAGGTCCAAGTCTCATCAGCTCCATGCAAAAGTATGCTTAAATCTACGTTAACCAACGTAAACCAACATCTTCGCACAGATTGTCAGGTGTTTATTTTCCCATACTTACTAGTATGGGAAAATAAACACCTGACAATCAAAATGAAATCAAAATGATACTCCGCTGTCTGAAGTACCGTAGATTACTATACCCGCATCGGTAAAGCCTACCGATGCGGGTATAGTAATCTCTCCATCTAGTGCAATTAGGTTTAATCATCATGAGATTGGTTAGATAATAAAAAAGCTTAAGCGAACTCGGAAGTAGAATCTGAGATATTTTAAAAAAAGGTCGGTTTAAAAAAAAACCGTGGGTTTCACCATGACACCATATTGATGGCAAACAGCCAAAATAGGATAACCGCCACTTTTCAATCTTTACAGGATAGTGGTTTAAAGTTCAAAATAAACGAAAAAAAATCATTATAAATTCTGTTTTAGTTCCGAAAGCCTGAAAATTTAACCAAGTAGCTTTTAATTATAAATACACTAAGTTAATTTTAATTTGTTATATAAATAATCCTGCTAAATCCATTTACTGTCACTTACCCCTAAATGGTCCTGATTTTACAAACAGCCAGAACGTTCTAAATGACAACCTGTAGTTGTTTCACTTCCAGCCTAAATGATATAACTATTCCTTTCTTATTATCAGATAGATATTAAGAAAGAGAGGTAGAAGAAAAATAGCATAACTGAGTTTTTGTTACGTCAAATAGGGGCAATTATCGTATAACTGGTTATTGGATTTTGATGAACGGACAAGGAAAAAAGACAAAGTTAACATTAAGAAAGAAACGACAAAACGAATCAGTCTTTCAAATTACTACATAGGTATTTACTCGTAGTTTCATCTCGGAAGATAAAACTTTTTTATGTGAGATTTTTTCATTATTTAAATGGCTCAAATTCACAGCTTCTATCATTTTAAATCTTTGGAGATCGATGAGTCCTATCCCTCTAATATTAAATATTAGACAGGTACTTAGCTTAGCTATTTTTAACATCATCTCACTATATACTATTAGTAATACAAGTAATCAACTATGCAGTCTAAGTGCCTAAGTGTTTATAACACTTCTACTGAGTTTTTTTAACATCATTACACTAAAAGCTTTTTAATAAGTACTAGAAATATGTTCGCTGTCTGCTCGTGACTCCAGTCAATTTGAAAATTTGAAACGGATAACCGACGTTTTAGTTTTTTTGTAGCACATGGTAACTGACAAATGCCGAGTGATAGTGTATATTTTATTTTTACTGTCATAGCTAACCACCACACGCGTTTGAATATCGTTACGACAGCGACATAATGTTACGTAGGAATAATATTTTTTGTTAAAGGTCCTTAGATTATTTGAACAGTGATAGGGCAAATTAGGCAAAACGACAATTCTATTTTTAATTAGAAACTGACAGAATGTCCCAACGAAGATTTTTGTAAAAAATATTACTAGCTCAAACAGGTTAACGTCCAAGCAATCAAATTTTATTAAATGCCATAATAGCATTAGTGTCATTTTCCAAATTCCACTTTTAATATAACCAACAATAAAAAAAAACACTTAAATATTTGTCGTTTATGGCGAAGAAATTAGGCTAAGAACCCTAATTTAAAAACTGCCTTAGCGCCCAAAAGAATTTTGTAGAGTTATGCGACATAGACCAATCGACGCAGAAAAATAAGGTGAATTTGGCCAAAAATGTCGCTTATCCCATTTGGGCTGGTAACCATCGATATTATATATTACAGTTTAGATTGTAACCTCAAAAGGAGCTCACATAACTGTAGCAGGTAACCAGAGACATGACTATCGACCCCACTGTGCGCGGATTACAAGTATTTGTCGTGTAATCCTGTAGGTAACTCAATTCAAGCCATACATAAAACGTCAACTTGGACTTAAGTACGCGTCAATGCCTTACATACTTGAGTGACTACCGCAGGTTTATTTCTTTTTATTTATTTACACACAAACAATAAAATATACTCATCTTAATTTAAGGTACAATTAAACTAACTATATAAAATGGCCTGCAATGACAAGCTGAATAGCTATGCTAATTTGCTGGTCTAAATAAGAGCCCTTTGGGTCACGTTACGCCTCAATCAAAAGCCCCGTAAGATTTTTGAAAACCCGGAGGGCACCGGCTCCCCACGGATCCAAGAACTCGACCCCAAAAGGCTCAAATAGATAAGCTCAAAAAAGATTAGTATTTTGTTACATTCAAATACAATGTAAAACAAATCAAAATTGAAGACGCACATAAAAATTACAAAGGAATTGTAACATGTTAGAGAGTAAGATATATGTCACAAAAATAAAATAAATGAGTCACAAAGAATATTATTGGCCAATACTGGATAACTAGGTACCTTACGTACCAACTAGAGGAATACCTAAGTGCCCATTATATGATTATTATACAGCGTCAGGAGGCAACTTACTCTACAGATGTGCTTAGTATATTTTATTTTATTTAATTATAAAACCTACCATCTCCTTAGCTTAGTCGGCCGTATCGTATCTAAACCACAGGAACGGTCAATCGAATCGATGCTGACTAAGCCGCAGGTTTCCTCAAGATGTTTTTTTTCACTATTTCGAGTGGTCTTGGTGGTAGATGGAAGAGGTGTGAGTTCGATTCCCGCGGCGAAAGAGATAGAGATGCCCCCTCCACATAACGTGCTTATTTCAATGTATGAATTGAAATACCTACTTTTTGCAACACCTTAACTTGTGTGCGCCACCAATTACCTACCTACCTATTACCTACTTTTTTATTGTAGCTGTACCTACCTTATACTGAGTAGATACCTACCTACATAAGGTAATAATTTATTGTGCTAATTTACTACCCACTTACTATTATTCCTAACCTACAAAAATATACTCTTGGCCTTCATCTCACCTGGTTACAAGTTCTGATAACGCTAAAGGTGGAGGCGCACTTCACCCGGAATCGTCAACAAACTTTGGAACCGGCTATCTTATCTCTAAATGCCAGAACACAACATTTTTTTAAAGAATTGTTATTAGGTATGGTGACAGAACTAGGTAAGATGATGGTAGCTAGCCACCGGACTTAAACAAAATCCTACCATCGACCATACCAAGCGCAACCTTGCTCCCCATGGTGAGTAACCCAAATTAACATAACACCAAATTAACGTAACAATTGAACCCGGGACCTCTGGATCTAAAGTCTGTGTTTGAACCATTAGACCACAAAGGCGGTTAAGCTGCTTTTCTATTCCATGTCAAAGTAGCACTTGGCCTTCATCTCTTCTGGTGTTAAGCTACTCTGAGGCTCCTCAACAGACTGAGTAACTGCCTATCAAACCTATAAATGCCGGAAAACAACAATCTAGTATTGTTGCTATGTCGTCATACTTAGGTAAGATGGTAGTAGCTAGCCAGGCGGACTTAAACATAGTCCTATTATACAAATATCAAACATAAACTGTGTTGCAAATAAATAAGGACCTTTTATACTTTTAATAAAGGCTAGAAGGCTATTTAAGTGCCATCAACATACACTAGCAGGCTACATTGGTATGGTATTTTTTGTCAAAATACGAGTGATGTAATAGGAAGTCCTCAATGAGCAGACAGGAGTCTCCAAATCAGGGTAACGCGGGCTCTGAGGCGTAGAGATAAGATAAGGAGACCCTACATTTGTATTATTGAACGATGGCCGCTGTCGGGTTTCTTTGCCCGATTGCGCTATCTGTCGTATCTAAACAGAAACATTCTTTACTTGATTACGAATGGGTGCTTCTATATGGTTTTATTAGGATGTTTTTAAAATTACTTTGTTTTCACTCCTACCGTAAAATCCAAATCCAAATTTGATAGGAAATGATTAACTTAGGTGGGTATCAGTACCTATATACTTCTAGTGAGTGCATTTGACTCTATTGGTGAGTGAACCACTAGACCACAGAGGCGGTTAGTCTCTATGGTGGTCTGGCAGGTTAGTTGGAGATCGCAATATGGACTCAATTCGATGCTGCATCATCCTCGGGTGAGCCGGGTGGCCATGCACATAATATATATATGCACAGGGAAAAGTAAAAGCAATCACACATCTAAGTATTGCTCTAAAGTTTTCACAAGGTGACTTAACGTTTTAGCGGATAGTACCTAGTGGTGTTTGTTATAAGTAGGTACCTTATATATTATGTAATGCATATAGGTTACGATATGATCGAAGAACTAGAAAAACATTTACCCATGCTTTGGTTCATGACATCTTATAAAACATAAGACACAGCAAAGTTGTAGATAGATAACTAGGTTCCTTACATAATTGTTTCATAAGTAGGTATTAGATACAAATACCAACTATCAATATTCCAAACAAATAGAGTACAAAATAGGTAATAGTACAAACATAATCAGAATTAAGATTAAGTTATTCCGTATTGGTTCAAAATTGAGTCACATATTAGTTACCTAAAGGTCCTACCAACAAACAAAAGAAAAAATAAGAATAAATTGCACAGACAGACAAGTTCAGTTCGGTCAAAAAGTTAGTGCTCCAGTTATCAGCAAAGGAAACATTTAAAATCAACAAGAAGGGATAAACAAACAGCAACTCTTTTCAGGCTAAGCACGTCTTTGTCACACTAACAGTCAAAGTTAGCTTGCATTATTATATTTATCTATGTGTATGTGTGCAATAAATTAGTGTATTCCGGAATTAGTATTATTATTATCTGCAAATGCAAGTTTTTAGTATAGGGATACTAAAAACATGCATTTGCAGATAAACGCAGCAGCGTTTGCCTGATTTTGCCAAATAGGTATTGTGCGCCTATCCTAATGGATGTTCATATTTACATCCTCCTGCCTTATAGCGATAAGACCGGCCATTGTGCATTATTTACTGAAATATGAATTTAGTCATAGGTAATTTATTTACTTTTGATGTCCAATAAAGAACATTGTACTATGTAGCATTGTTCAGTAGTTTAGTAAGTAGGTATAAGAATTATAGAAACAAACTTTCGCACTATATGGTATTGTAATTTGAAGAGTGGATCGAGTGTTTCAAGCAATTGTGCTCATCATCGGTAAACCCCCAGCCCGCAGACCCCCGCCCCGCCCCCCGTGGGCCCCAGCGTCCGTGACAGGAAGCGCTATAAACCATTTATGTATTTGAATCAAGGAACTCGCTTAATGCTATTCTGACCTCGGTAATGTCACAGACCTGTGCGAATAGCTGGTTCACTGACGCGAAGTGAGAATCATCATAAACTAGCTTTGTACAATAAGAATTAGTTTTTTCTTGGACAACGAGGAAGCGCTTGGCCTTCATCTCACCTGCTTTAAAGTTATGATAAGACCGAAAGTGAAAACGCACTTCATCCGCCAGGCAGACTTAACAAAAGTCCTACTACCAACCAAACCGTTAAACCTGGGACCTCTGGATCTGACAACGATGGGCGAACCACAAGACCAAAGAGGCTGTTTAGATTTTTTAATCGAAGTTATGACATCTCCGTTTTCTTATCGTAAATCCCGTGAGCCCAGGACCTTTGGACATCCATGTTTTTGACGTTTGCTACTTATGTTTAACCGGAAACTAAATATTTCAATGGATACTAGAATGTCATGCAAACATAAAATAAACAGTTACCTATTACATCTAGTTTCCGATACTACTGAAAAGCTCCTACGCGTCATTTCATTATCCACTACATGCTCTGAATTACCTATTCTTATTATACTACAATCGCACACTATATTTTACTATATTCCAATACACTATCTACACTATCTATTCTCATTTATAATACACGACACGACACTACAAGTATTTGCACTGCACTTCCTAACAAACACTACACTACACAATACTATACTACATTACACTACAATATATCACATTGCACTACATCACACCTCACTACGCAACTCAGATATATTTATCAACTTAAAAATGGGATCAGAACTTACCTTTTAAAATGTAACACTAGGAAGAGCTCTTTGCAAACTCAGGGTATCCTACCGCAAGAACTTGCAAAGCCAAAATATAAAAAATTGTGCAGTGTTAACTATATAAATTAATTGAAATTATGTTATTAACCATTATAACTTTAAAAACTAACATGAATCCTCCATAAATATAGGTCCGTACATATGAAATTGGCGTTTTGTCGTACTGGCCACTTTGATCTTAAATATCTCCTCTTTGGTTAGGAATTCCAAATTCAAATTTAAACAGCTATTTACTCATGCATTTGTGTTTCGAAAACCGTAATTCATTTGTTTTTTTCTCTTTTGCTTTTTTTTTCTGCGTCACTCATTTCACATACAAGTACAAACATATTTTATGGTAAAAAACAACAATATTTTGAGCAACAGGAAATTAAGAAGGTAGGTAGGTACTTAAAAATAAATGAAACACATAACGGTAAGATTTTATATATGTATTCAAATAAAAATAATGCTATTTACATATATTATTTAATCATAAAATGGATAAACATCGATTACTTATAATAGCTAGATTTATGCCATTTATATAAATATATGATTATTTAGGGTTAGTATTATTTTTGTCAAAATCTATATTACAAAAAAAAAAAAACTATAAACTAACAAGTAAAAGGGGCATCGGTACCAACCAACCCAGACTTCTGCTGGTCTATGATAAAACATTTAATACGTTTTTTAAATGTATATTTCGATTTTAGAAGACGCAAGGGAGGAGGAATATTATTCCAGCATTTGGTTGCTTGGTACCTAAAACTACCCCGGAACGCAACAGTTTTATACTTAGAGTAGTGCAGCAAATTTCTGTTTGACCTTGTACTATACTTACTCCGAGACTGGTCAAGCTTGGAAAATAGGTATTCCGGGGATCCAGTAGTCACAACGCCATGAACCATCACAACACATTCACATCCATGTGAAGGGCCCGCCGCGAGACCATGTTAAGCGTGGAAGAGTTGTTCAGGTATGGTGTGATGTGTGTACGCGGTGGGATCTTATAACAAAACCTACAGCAGGCATTTTGTATCCTTTGGATGAGACGGCTTATTTTTGATGTGAGACGTGGACCATACACCGGATCTCCATAATTGAGCTGCGACAGAATCAGAGATTCACAAACTTTGAGTCGCACCTCCCACTTAAGATACTTCCTAACCTTGTATAATAACTTCAATCTGAAGAAACAGGTCTTAACCAAGTTCAATATGTGACTCTCAAAACGCAAAGAACTATCAAACATAGTACCGAGGTTTCTGGCCTCATGAACCTACTCGACATTCTGTCCCAGTATGTTGACATTGAGAGTGCAATTCATAATGGTTTCAATATGGTTTTTTGAACCTAATACAAAAAATTTAGACTTGGTGGGGTTCAACACTAGGGCATTATTATGTGACCAGATAGCTATACGTCCAAGATCATCATTAAGCTTTATTATTTTACTGTTAGCATCAGAGGGGCGCAAAGGAAGGTACAATTGCACATCATCTGCATAAAGATGATACTTGCAATGGTTTATACCCCAACAAATATCAGCACTGTAAATTATAAATAGAAGAGGACCCAAGATCGATCCCTACGGTACGCCTCGGTTTACAGCCTTTTGTGAAGATACTAGCTTATAACCATTTTATCTCGTTATCTGGACAAACTGAGAACGAGTACTTAAATAGATATTGAACCATTTTAGAGCAAATACATTTGCCCCATAGTATGAAAGTTTTGAAAGAAGCATAGGTATATTCAACGAGTCAAATGCACGGGAGAAATCGAGCAGCACCAGGAGCGATCCCAGACCCTGACTTGAATGAAAATGATGATTATTTTGAATGAAAATCATCATTCAAAATAATCATCATCATTATTTATGCCCATTAGTATCCACCGCTACACAGACCCTCTTCCATAGCTGGAGGGTTGTGTTATAACCTTCAGTAAATGGTAAACGCAGTAAAAGTGTAGATAATAAACAAAAAATGCCAATTAGAAAAGCGATTAGTAATAAGCGCTAGTAATAGATAGTGAAACAGCTGTATTAAAATCACTATGTTAATACCTCAGTGGCCGGAAGATTTGAGATTTGAGCCTTTAAACCACTTAAACCCAGGTTTGACACGCAAATAACTAAATACCCAGCCGTTGGGGAATTCAAATATAGCTATCGCAGCGATGGTTATTGTAATAACATTTGGACAAGTATTGTCTGAGAATCAGCCTGTACAAGTGTAAAAGTGGTGAATATCAAATTTTTTATCCAATATGTACCACAAGAATCACGCGTATCTCCACTGATATTGAAACACGTATTATAGATTCATATAAGTATATTTATATAACTACCGCATTACTATTATACACTTTCAACAACCTTGAATATAGCTATCAGTTCTTATGAAAACTTAAGAGACAATTACCAACCAACTTCATAGTGTCGCTTTTAGGTGTCGGTATGTGCGCGCATTGTTAAATATCACTCATCATTTTGGAAAAAAAATACGCCAAAAGAAGTATAAACTCTTTTTTAATTGATTTTTGAATAAAATAAAGATTTCTGGACACATTTCCAAGCTAAATAAATTAGAACGAGATTACAGAAAATATTAATATATAAATTAAAATATCATAATATTGATATCAACACACAGGTACAGTATACAGATCGATGTGCACACAATGTTTGTCCCGGTTGAGAATCGAACGCACAACCTACAGCGCAAACGACAGAGCTACCGACTGATCTGTGAGGCCAGTTGAGATGTATAGGCCCTTTTGTACACAGTTTTGGGGTACCTATTCTGACACCCAACTTGATTCGATCTCGAACGTTCTAATTTCCTCAAGCGATGGGACAATTTTATTGTCGTTCGACAATCGACTGCGACGGAAATTGAGTAATGGGACGCAAGCGGTGTTTGTTTTAGAAACGCGATCACTGCGGAATTAGGATCATTATAAATACAATATAAAAAATAAATGTACAATCAAACTAACTACCAGTATGAGAGGAAAGCAGTTGGGCTACAAAATGTTAGCTTGATTATATAATTGTAATAAATTATCTAGCGTAACGTATATTTTATCAGGATAATATTCTATTAATTGTTGTAAAAGAGTTGTGATTTCTACTGTGACGGTCTGGTTGTGGCGGAAGTTTTATATTAATAAAATAATGAAATATAGTAGAAGTAATGAAGAGGTGGCCCATCAAAAATGAATATTTAAATTAATTACATCATAGACAATAAAACAAACATAGCTATTTAAAAAACATAGCACTTCCGTCTGATACTGGTTAGGTATAAAAACATTTATTCTTAAAAAGACAAAAGTCACTTACCTACATGAGAACCTTGCTATAACAAGATTATGATTATACTTTAAGTCGTTCCAAAATTGATAGCTAGATTATTATGGTAATGATATTAACGTAGTTAAAACGCATCCAGAGGTCCCGAGTTCAATCCCCAGTGGGAGAACAATATTGTGCTTTGTTTGATTGGCGGTAGGACTTTGTTTGTGTCCGCCTGGCTACCTACCAACATCTTACCTGATTGATTACCATAACAACAAATCCTTAATTGTTGTGTTCCGGCATTTAGAGGTAAGATAGCCAGTTCTTCAAACAGTTGAGGATTCCGGGTGAAGTGCGCTTCCACATTCGGTCTTATCATAGCTTGTTAATCCGGTAAGATCCAGGGCACCTACAATAAAAAAATATTTTCTTTGTAACTCGAACGCTTCCCTTACACAGTAAAATTGTGCATATTATTTTTATTAGTCAGTGAATCTACTTATACAAGGTGAAACAGAATATGTGTACTAAGCAGTGGGGGGGCTTTTCGGACCAGGAAAAGTATTTGTTGTGGTGGGGAGATAATAGTGAATTCCCATTTTCAGTTTCCCATACAAATCTTTTCATTTTCTCAATGACAATAAATAGTGACGACCCTATTCCTTTACCGCACTATGCATGTAGGTAGGTAGGTATCAGTTGGTGCAATTGTCTGTGTTAAAGAGTATTAAGGACAGATGAACCAATTTTAGTGAGAACTTGGAGTCATCTCGTGAAAGTAGGTTATTAGATAGAACATACACATTGATAAATTACATAGGCACCTACAGTTACAAAAAGACGATAAATGCGATATTAAACGAACAAAAGTACATTATAGGAACGATTATTTTGTATTTTAGCTAACAGATAAAATTCTTATTGATTTGACAAATTAAACCTTCTAGTAATGGATTGTCTCATTAACAGCCCAGGCTTTTCGACGATTTTCCTCTGTTAGTGAAAGCGCTTTTCGTTCTTTGTGATTGTGACCTTCTGCTATGTTGCCTCATCTGTCTAGAGCTGAGGTCATTGACGCGAGTTAAGAAACAGCTGATTTTAGGGTAGTCTCAACTCAAAAAACCAGCTGTTGGTGTCAGAACTTTCATCTGGTTTTACCAAAAACTTTGAACCAAAATTCAAAAAGTCGTAAAATAAACGTTGTTCCACGAGTCGGGTCGGATAACACCGTTTCGGCATAGTACACATATTCTGTTACAGGTTGTATATTATTAAAATGAATAATATTTAGCTGAAGTTCAAACTCGCCGTGGTCGCACAAGTCTTTGTCCGCGACGCGTCACAGGAAATGAAAAATTCCAAGACGATGTTTATATTAACTCATGTTCGTAAGGACGCGTCTCTGACTACCCTTTGGCAAGTGAATTACCTCAGCAGATTCTTTTAAGGATATTTGAAAGGCCCTTGTGAAAAAGATCTTCCGGGGAAGTACTACCACCATACCTATTTCAGCTGCCAAGCAGCATTGCTGTGTTCCAGTTTGAAAGGTATGGTTGCCGGTGAAACTACGAGCACGAGGCTTAACACCTTTATGCCTTAAGTTGACGGGTGCAATGCAGTTCCGTGTAGGCTATGTTCTTTCTGGATGTATGTACGCAGTAAGGCATTTTTATAGGCAAGAGTCCTTTGTTATAGTGCACTTAACATCAGGTAGGCCCTAAAAATACCTTAATCGGGGTATAAAATACTTATTCGCAACAATTTTGTGTGACGAAAAGTGGTGGAGCACTGTGTATATTTATTGTTAGTTAATTATGGATTAGCTCTTCAACATATTAATTACATATTAATATAGAGGATATCATTATATAATTAATGTATTGTATACGCGCTCGTTAGTACATATCTGTTATTGTAACTGATTGAGCACCTGGTTTTTATTAAAGTCTTGAAAAAACTTTTATAAAACACCTTTTAACAAAAAACATTTGCTTAGGCAACAATCAAATTTTAAAAAACTGAAAATGATTTTTACTGAGTTAGAGAAGCACCAAACGTTTGTCACATCTAGTCATTGTTTGATCTATGTAACTTCGAATGGTCTTGTCACGTCTAGTAACTGCTTGATCTATGTAACTTTAACTAGTCTTGTCACATCTAGTCACTGTTTGATCTATGTAACTTCGAATGGTCTTATCACGTCTAGTAATTGCTTGATCTATGTTAAAGTTACATAGATAAAGCAATTACTTAAAACATATTGAAAAAACTTTTATAAAACATCTTTTTAACAAAAAACATTTGCTACGCAACAATCAAATTAAAAAAAAACTGAAAATGATTTTACTGAGTTAGAGAAACACCAAACGTTTGTCACATCTAGTCATTGTTTGATTGAACTTCGAATGGTCTTGTCACGTCTAGTAGCTGCTTGATCTATGTAACTTTAACTGGTCTTGTCACATCTATTCATTGTTTGATCTATGTATTTTTGATTGGCTTTGTCACATCTAGTCATTGTTCGACCAATGTATCTTAGAGTATTTATCTAAGAGTAAATAAATGGATCAAAAAAAACCTTTTCATTCCAAAACTCCCCCTTAACCCTTTGTCAATTAGATATGATTCCCGCTATCTGTATTGATCACTTGACTGTTATTGGGAACATATTAATGATGAATGTAGAGTAATTGCACTATGGTTACTCAACGTGACTGGTTTCCGATAAGTACGCTTCAGATGGTTCCTGAGGTAGACAATTTCTAACCATCACCTGCCAAAGATGCGTTAGAAACCCAGTTAAAGAAAAAAAATACTAAAAGAGTCCGACTCTTTCTGTTTTTCTTGTTTGTCAGTTTATTTTAGTTTTTTGGTGTACAATAAATAGTTTATCAATAATAATAACTATAATATATAAAAAATATTATATAATAAACCCCAAAAATAATTAAAGATTTAAAAAATGAAAATCTATTTATAGCACTTATTAGTATCTAAATTTTTTTATTATTTTTTTATTGTACGGCGGGTAAGCACTTGGCCTTCATCTCACCTGGTAATAAGTTGAGATAAGGCCGATGGTAGATGCGCACTTCACCCGGAATCCTCCATTAACTGATGAACTGGCAGCTATCCACCTCTAAATACCGGAACACAACAATTTTTTGAATTGTTGTTATGGCGATAGAATTATTTAAGATGGTGGTAGCTAGCTAAGCAAACTTAAACAAAGTCCTACCACCAACCAAATCAAGCACAATATTGTACTCCCCCTGGGGATCACACCCGGGACCTCTGGATCTGAAATCGATGGGTTGAACCACTAGACCACAGAGGCGGTAAAAACTAAACAGACTAAGCGCGGACACCACACCTAAGTTCTCCAGTGGCGACATCTTGTTATAAATTAGGGACTGTTGTTCGTTTCATTCTGAAGCTCCAAAACTAATTAAGTATATTAACGCCTACCCCAATTACAAGTTTTTGAGCAAATTTACACGTAAATTTATTAATGTGGTCACAGTTTACGCATCAGTACCATAATATAAGGAATGAAAAAAAATTATCAATAATACACAAATGGACACACAAACGGATTTAATTTAAAAAACAAGCCGATTGTTTTAACAACATTTATCGTAGCTGTCCACACACAAAAATATATCGTTTTGTTTTTAATTTATCGTTCGGAATTCAATGGTGGGTTAATACCTTTTGTTTTTAATTCGGATTGCAAGGCCCCGGGAGTTTGATTTAATACAGAACCGCCCTGAGAGGAGAGTGGGCTAGGTTGGCCCAGGGCATAGTGAGTATCTACTAGAAAATGAATTGGTATATCAAAAATATTTAAACGCTCAGGACTTCGATCCCATCATCATATAGGAATTCTTAATCCTTACTTAGTGCATCCCTACATATTAAAGGAATGTTGCCTTCATCTTACCTGGTTTTCAAGGTATGATAAGGCCGTAGGTGGAAGCGTACATTATCCAGAAACTTAAACAGTCTAAGGAACTGAATATCTTACCTCTCAATTCCAAAATACAAAAATTTAGATTTGTTGGTGTGGCGAAAGAACTCAAAGAAAGTTCTACCATCAACCAAGCCCAGCAATATTGCACTCATCTGGTAATTGAGCCCGGAAACTCTGGATCTGACATCAGTGGGCGAACTACGATGTCTATTTGATAAAAAACAGCCACACAGAGGTGGCTATTTTTATTTATTATTTGAAGTTTTCGGTTTTTAGTGCTTTCGGTACCTTATGTATAAATACTGTCCAACATAATTATTATTATTATCATCATGCTGAGTACGTAATAGGTTTTTTCGTAGTGACGTCATAGCCTGTTTCTTACATTTTTTATGTGTTTTATTTAAATATGTATATTGTTACTAAGAATTAACTTTTACTCTATTATACCTACAAAAGTTTATTCAGTTTATGTACTTAACATAATAACTGTGGTGAAATTAACTGAAATAAGACCAATCAAAGTGTAGGGCCGTAACTGCCCCATGTCCTCTTTCTAATAATTTGGCGATAGGGTAGTAAATTGGATTTTTTAGAAATAAAAAGAAATTATACCATTTACGGTCTGAAAAACGAGGCATAAAGATGAGGGCACACTTTGTTGGAAATAAATTAGCAAACTCCATCATGATTGCTCAGCGATTGTGGAATACGGAAACCGAAATTATTATTCAGGTCTCTCCTGATTTACAAATCTTAAAGCTGCCTTGTGGTGTAAATGTGCCGTTGCTATAATGCTGAGGAACATCTAAATTAAGTATTTAATACCCATAAATACATTTTATACCCATGAATATAGATAATACATAAATCAATATTACAGGCCAGTAATATCACACAGCGCCATCTAGCCCAAAGCTAAGTAACGAGCCTCACAGCCTCTCATAAGCTTCGGTGACCGCCTACCGTCAATGGGCCGTGTACTTGTTTGCCAACATAGTACTGTAAAAACCATACAATACGGCGCAATAACATCTCAAAGACATTAACCTGCCTTAGCCTTAGCAAGGCGAGCATTACAATATGTGTCCGGTATCCGTTATCCCAGAAAAAGTCACCGTAATACTCACACATAAACATAATAACAAAGAAAAACTTAAAAATTAAAATACATGGCAAAGGCGAGCTTAACCCTAAAAAGAGTTTTCTTCCAGCAAACCAGTGATGTGGAGAGAGAAAAGATAGATAAAAAATGGGAAATAGTGTACATAACAATTTAATAAAGTTTAATAAGTAACATATAACTAAGACACATAAATTATATTAAATTTATCAATAATACTTAATTTACTTACTAAGAATATAGTTTTGAATATAGTATATATACAAATATAATCATATACATAACATAGATATACATATTAATATATTACGAATCTATAAGGAGAGGTAGTGCTCTTTGACTTTATCACTGGCTCATAGTCTTCCTTCTTCCCCCTCCTTATAGGTTAGTAGACCTTCGAATGCACGATGCGTCTCTAACGGGGTCTGTCTTCAGCGATGCAAATGGCGTCGCTCATGCTTGATTCCAGCGTGCTGCGGATTTGGTTCATTAAAGTCAAGTCAATTTATATTTTATTCAGTATTCATTTTTATCATATTCAATCTTCATATGCCGCCTGCACAGAATCGCGAGCACACAAGAGAAAGGCAATAACATAAAGCTAGTTATTTTGATACATATTCTTAAACAATATCGACGTGTGAATAAACACACAACAATGAGCCTCACAGAAAATCCGCGGAAATCCATTGTTCAATATAAACCGGGTTTTTTTATCGAATATAGCGGATTTGTTACTATACACATATATTTGTCTGTTGGTTAATATTGAAGCTCACAGTCCTTTTCGTTAAACATTAGTTTTTCCACAGCGCCATCTAGCCCCAAACCAAGCATAGCTTATAATATATATACTTTTGTTAATACACACGTAGGTACCATATGATACAAAACCCAAAAACAGAACAAACAACTATATTCATCACACATATGTTTGTTTTGGGTGGGAATCGAACCCATCACTCTTGGCACACTTCTTTTTTTCCTTGTAAGTATATTTAACCGGAAAACCTACCCATTTGTGGTAATGTTTAAATATGCCAAACACAGGACCCACCTAGACTAAACTGCATCACTCATTTGGCGGTTGCGTAATTTTTTTCTAAATTATTTGAATACCGGTGTAACTGTGCCCTTACTTTTTATTATCAATACGAACTTGTAATCATTGCATAAATGTACATTTTGTCATATAAGTTGTAAACGGTTAATAAGTTTTTTATGGTACGATAGTGAAGCGGCCAGTAACCAGGCCAGTAACCAGGTGAAATGAAGGCCAAGCCTTCATTTCACCTGGTTACAAGTTGATATACGAATTTTTAGAATTGTTGGTATGGCGACAGAATTAGGTAAGGTGGTGGTAGCTAGCGGACTTCAACAAAGTCCTACCACCAACCAAACCAAACGCAATATTGTACTCCCCTGGGGATTGAGCCCGGAACCTCTGGGATCTGTAATCGGCGGGTTGCCACTAGACCACAGAGGCGGTTAAAACATGTTATCAAAGACGCCATTTTTATCGGTATCAATAATACAACGACTACAACCATTATACATAATCCAGCCACTAGCGATGGACGTACAGTTTCCTGTGAAAGAGGCCTAAATAAAGGTTCGATATTTAAAAACGCCAATTCAATTGTTTTGTTTCACAAAGCGACGTAATTTGGGGACAGAACTTTTTGTTCTTTGATATTGCAAAGAGGCTTTATTAAACACAGAAATAGGCTGAAAGCTTTCCTTTCGTTTGATTATTCTTATAAAAATATGTGACGTTTCAAGCTGAAGGGAATATACAAAATCAATGTTCGGAAAAAGTACCTACACATACCTACGTATGAGTAGGTAGCTATGATATGGAGGATGTCAATATAGAATAATGGTTCTAAATGTCTAAAGGCTTTTTAAATACAATACAATATCCTCTATTGAACACCAGAAGTAAATAAATAATTAACTAATTAATATAATAATTATTATATACAGTATACAATGCACAATGGGCGATCTTATCGCTAAAAGTCTTCCAGACAACCTTTGTATGGACAGAACCAAGAGGATGTAAATATGGACATAATAAAGGTGCACATCAAACGATTGTACAGACGGACGGACCAAAAAGTCTTCGTATTCTATACCCCGGCAATATGTAATACAAAAAAAAACATTGTTGAAGTTATGTGAAATCATAAATAATGCCGAAGGTGGAAGCGCACTTTTAGCTTTTTACCACTTCTTGTCGGAACACACATTTTAGAATGTTTGTTATGGCGAAAGACTTAGTTAAGATGTTGGTAGCTACCCAGACTGGCTGTGAACCACTAGACTACAGATACGGTGAGGACCACATAGGCAGTTGGTCTAGGAAAAATGGGTCTAAGCCCTGCAATGCAGTAATAAACAAATGCATAAATTGTCCTTTAACAAAACAAACAGTAAACAGCGATTTGTTATTCCATCGGATTTCAATTTACATTTGCCAAATAGTTCCATTTCAAATGCAGAACTAATTCAAACGAAACTGTCAAACGATTTGGTATTAGCTGTTAGCGAATGCTAAATTATGAAGTGCAAATAAGTGTTGGTACGTTTTTGGGGTTGATGTAACGTGTTGGGTATGTCATAGCATTGGCACATCAGAGCTATCGCAATGTTTGATTATTTCATTATTAATTTAATGATTACCTGCGTCAAAACGATGCATACAAAATATTTAGGTACGTTCGAATCATTGTTATAAATCATGGATTGATGATGTTTCATACAAAGTTTGATGAGATGCCGTCTGATAGAGGAGAATTGTGGAATAATACTTAAGACTTCACCACTCAACTGGTAGGTTTTTTTTATTATACGACGGGAAAGCGCTTGGCCTTCATCTCACCTGGTTTCATGTTATGATAAGGGCAAAGTTTGCTCTGCCTTCTGCGCTGTAGGTTGGGGGTTCTATACCCACCTAGGACATTTGTGTGAAGAAGGGGTTTAGGAGGTTTCGAGGTTTTATCGGTGTTTGGCTGTTTAGTTAGATTAAGTATGTATTCATAAAAATACGTGTTTACCTTAGTTGTCCGTAATCTAGTTCCCATAAACACAGGCTTTGCTTAGTTTGGGGCTATTAGATGGCTGCATGAAATCATTATGTAATATTTATTAATATATGTTTTCCGTCGGCTAGTGTGGGACTAACATGGAGGTTATGATGATGAACTTTTTTTCATTTTTTTTAGCGCCATCTAGCCCCAAACTTGTCATAGTTCCTACTATGGGAACTAGATTACGGATAGAACAGGTACTTAAATACTTTTTTTATTATGTAAACACATACTTGTGTTATAGTAATTATAGCATCTATATGAGCATGTAAGACTGGGTAATGCGGAGGAAAAAGCATTGAACGACAGAATATCAGCTTATTTTACAGTATCCTATTTTTTTTATCTAAAAAGAAAAACAAAAGTAACATATTAAAAGCCCACCTCTCTGATCTGGTCAAAACAAAAAAATCAAAATCCCCACAACACAGAACAAACATCTATATAACTAACCGCCTCTCAGGTCTAGTGGTTCAACCCACCGATTTCAGATCCAGGGGTCCCAGGTTCGATCTCCATGGGGAGTAGAATATATTGTGGTTGGTTTGGTTGGTGGTAGGACTTTGTTGAAGTCCGCCTAGCTAGCTATCACCATCTTACCTAATTCTGTCGCCAAAATAACAATTCTAAAATTGTTGTGTTCCGGCATTCAGAGGTAAGATAGCCAGTTCCTCAGTTTGTTGAGGATTCCGGGTGAAGTGCGCCTCCACCTTCGGCCTTAACTTGTTACCAGGTGAGATGAAGGCTTAGCGCTTCCCCGTCGTACAAAAAAAAAAAAATCTGATATGTTTGTCGGGACAAACCCGGTTGGGAATCGAACCCACAAGCTACGGCGCAGAAGGCGGAGCTAGTACTGACTGAGCTGTGAGCCTATTTGTTTTTTTTCAGTTATGAGTGTTGAACACAACTTAATACATTAAAAAGTTTATGTTGTGTAGGTCTAAAGATTGTGTCAATGAATGAATGAATAAATTAATGAAAATACTTTATTGCACACCTTAAAAATAAAACTGGATTACTTCAAATAAAATGTGTATATCATAATGGGCGGTCTTAGCGCTTAGAAGCGATTTCTTCTAGACAACCTTTGGGTGGAAAGGATTTAATGCATTTTTTATGCTGATTGTATGCCACGATGACACCACAGGACAAACTAGTCATTTAGGGGCTAGATGGCGTCGTGTAAAATGTCCAGTAATACAATATCTACATGAATATATTTCTTATTTGTATAGGTATTATGTTTTAAGTGGCTTTTAATATATATTAATATTAGACTCTCAACTTTTTCTCTTCGAGGATTTACCTCTGATCACTACTCAGAGCTTTATCTTACGAGGATTACGTACTAGGAGGTAGTCAGAGGCAAGTCCAATCTTACGTTCTACACATGCCTACGGCTTGAAAATATCATTCGATACGATAAAAAAAAAAAAAACATACTTACTTATCTAGTATTGAAACGGTGTTTAAGACAAGCTAAGGTAACTTCTGATCACATAATCATGATCACCATATTCAGCAACCTCCACCGATTAACATAGGCTTCCCCAAATCGACTCCATGAATAGCGACCTGAGCTGCCTCCATCTATTGACTCCCCGTGACAGGTAACGATAATGATGTCTAATGGCTACTGTGGATAGTCTACCCCTATTTAAATGCGCGTTGCAACCTGCAGCCCGTTATTTGCGCGCATTTTATGCAAGTGTATTAGGGATGGGACACAAAAGTTTGTATCAATTGCTTTCGACTATTATGTGAATCTGTCAAAAGCTCTACACAGTTATTATACGATAATTACCTAATCTCTTAAAAATTACATATTGGTACAGAGTTCAATAAAATTAATGAGTTTTAAGTCTGTACCACATCCCACTTTTACAGCCCATCCACTAGTGGCCGTGACTCTGAAACTATTAGGTTGGAGGCATCTTATTTTTGCTAATAATACTACAACTAAAAGTTAAATAAAAAGAAAGATTAGAAAGAGATAAATAATAGTCTAGATTTTTTTTTACAAAAAAAACATTATAACTTTCTATAGAACCTGTTTTATGCGAGGATCGGACATAAATCTCTATTATAGTACGACAGCTGGTTTGGGCTCTGTAGAGTATTGTGTTTCTTCTGTCTCATGTTCACATATTTTATTATGTATGGATGACAGAGATAACACTACAAAACAAAGCTTATTCATTATTTTGCAGGTATCATTCCGGCATTGAATAATTTGAAATTCTACACAACTGCTACTAATCTGTTACATTGAGCTATGATTTACAAAAGTTGGTCTGCGAAAATCATTCGACGATTGACCATTGACATTTGACGAGAAGCAAGGCCTGGTGTATTTTAATAGTTTAGCACAGCCATCATTAAAACTAGTAGAAGCCCCGAATTGTGCCAGCACCATGCAAAGCTTCAGTGCGTCGATGAAATTCCAATAATCGATAGCGATCCCATCACTAGCATGGAACATTTCAATAATGAAACAGTGATAGGCGGTTGCGGTTCCCATTCCGCTAACTAACACCGCACTTACATACTGAGTGTTAGCTGAATCGTTGGAGCATTGCGATGTTCTGAATTTAGTAGTAGCTTCGATTGGAAAATATCGTGGTTTTGAGAGCACTCATTATTAGTTACTTCTAGGAGCTCTACTATTTACAACCATTTGTTTTTTTTTCACTTCAACAAAGTCCTACCACCAACCAAACCAAGCACAATATTGTACTCTCCCTGGGGATCGAACCCGGGACCTCTGGACCTGATATCGGTGGGTTGAACCACTAGACCACAGAGGCGGTTAATTTCGGTTTCAGCATTGCTGTTCACCAGTTTGAAGGGTATGGTTGAAGGTGAAATTAAGGGCACGCTTAACACCTTTATGCCTCAAGTTTACGGGCGCAATGCAGTGGCGCGTAGGTCAATTTCATGCATAAATATTTGCGATACACATACTTAATTTTGTCATAAAATGGAACATGATCCACTTTGTAGTGAAGTTTGAGATATATTTAATCATCAATCATTAAATTATATCTTTTGTATGGGCTGTATTGGTTCATCAAAGTTTATATGGAAAATGATATCAGTGAAACCTTAAGTAGATTAGTGGAAGCCCGGTGTTCCAAATTAAACTCTTGTTCTTTTCGTCTTCATCCCTCTTTTTTAACAATAATATGCCAAATCTTCACCATGTGTGCAATTATACTTCAAAGGAACCTTCGTTTGTTCTTCACGTACATACCTACCTACCATACTTAACAACATTGAGTTATAAGGAAATTCAGAAAATATACGAAGTTACATTTAAGTCTCCAGTATAGCCTCTCGGAAAGCCTTATCCGATCAATATTAGGATCGCAAGGCAAGAAGATATCCACTGCGCTATCACAACTCAGACAAACTCTCACATATATTAACAAGCATCATAGCTCAGTTGGTAGTAACTCTACCTTCTGCCCTGTAGGTTGTTTGTTCGATTTCCACCCAGGATATATGTTTTTGTTTATTCTGTGTTTGGGTGTTGTATTGTATGATAAGTATGTATTTACAAAAAAAAGTATGGAATATTTCCGTAATCTAGTTCCCATATTACAAGCTATGCTTAGTTTGGGCCTAGAGGGCGCTGTGTGAAATTAATGTCCTGTAACATTTTATTTCTCACAAATCAAACCCATCATCGCAAATTTACCTACCATTACCTATTGCATAGATTCATGAGCCATTTTTTACGTCATTTTTGCATATCTGATTAGTAATCATAGCGTGTAATCATTTAACGAGCTACAGCTGAAAAAGCTCAGATACATTTTTAAAGAAATGCATAAAACATTTGCTTTTGTAGGATTCGAACCACCAGCGTCCAGATCACGAAGTAAGAAGATCCCCACTGCGCTATCGTAGCTGTCATCTATATGCATGAATTCATGAACCGCCTGCCTCTCGCTCGCGGACCATTGATTGCTCCAATCTGCCTCGCGGCGACCCCTTGTCTTGCTTCGCTAACTAAAGCACACAGTAATAATTTGTTGTTGTAACTAAGCAAATATCGCAGGCGTTATTTTGGAAATTAGAATACTTGAAACTTAGTCTTTGCGGAAGCTACGCTGGTTATTACATTCTGGTTATGTTTTGAATACGAAACATCTCGAAAAAGGTCCCACTTTTTTAAACGGTTTAAACTAGTATTTCGCCCCGAACTGAGATCTCGTGATGTCTGGTTTGTGACGGAGATTATTTCTCAAATATAACGTAATTAACAAACGATAAAAGTAGTTACGTTAGTATACTTTAATTGCACCTTACTTACCTTGTGTTCGAGGCTTCTACTTATCATATTATAGCTATTGTTGTTGCCAACCTATAATATCCTAACCTATAAATAACCTTTAAAAACATGAAACAAAGGTTGATGACGTTTTAAAAAGTGCTCTCAAAACCGTTGCCTAGTAGTAGTCGTGATTTAAAAATGTAGCCCCTCCAGCCTACGGATGTCGTAAAGTCAACCAAAAAGTCAGCAGCTTCTTTCTGTGTGTTAACAAAACTTTAACTGTGAGCACCAATCTGTCTGCCAAGCGTGAAGATTATGGCGAAACCTAACAGTTTAAAAAAAAGTTCTTTTCACATTGTGTTCGACAATAATTTACTGTTGATATGGAATATGCGCAGTCAAAGGTTTGCTGCCAATGGGATTAGGTTGTATAATTTACTAACTGATGAGATTAAAAACTTAAGCTGTACATGTTTTAAGATCACTGTAAAAAAAATACTCAGTCACAAAAGTTACTACACACTTAATGAAGCCCTATGCGACAAAACTTTTTGTGTAATCGATTCTAGTTTAATTTAATTTAATTATGTTTTTTTTTTTATTTTATTATTGACTTGGCACCTCTACAACCTATTTGTACTTTGTTATTAATGTTATTCATAATAGGTAGGTTTGTTTTTTTATTGTTGTCATATGTTTTTTCAAGTGTTCCTTTGTGATGCTAAAGTTGCAAATAAATGAAATGAAAAGAAAAAAATCTCTACATGTTAAAAAAAAAATTGATCGGATCAGCTATCCAAAAGATATGGGTGAAAAAATATTTTTATTTTCACCCCAATATTTCAAAAACTACCCCACTTATCAAAAATCCCCGCGACAATCAAATTCTATACATACATACATACATACATACAGTGCCGGATTTCCTAACTTAACTGAGAGATAATTGGGTGTCTGACATGGTGTCTGAAGTTATGCTGATAACATCAGCAGAGACCGTGACCGGTGCTCAGGTTCAAGCTGTACGAGTATATGTCACACAGTGTGTGTTTTTCAACACCAAGTTTCTTTAAAATTTGAGATAGGTTATTTTAGACCATTTGTAACTATCCTATACGGCACCGACTGTTTCCCTTGTAAATAATTATTTTATAATGTTGTGAACATAATTGTTTTTATATTATTAATTATTTCCACTAAGGTAAACAAGCATACCAAAAACTCACCTTATACTAAACTTATATAAAGGCAAGCAATCATATAGTTAATTGATTCAGGCGATATTTTGCAAAGATCCAGTTTTCAATATTAACGGGAAAAATAGATAAATATTTAGTAACGAATCCGATTAATTTCATTGAAAAAATCAAATCGACACGTGTTCCGCCTTTACACGAGGCATCCTCAGGAAATTTAGTCTTGCTGGTAAGCTGACGAGCCCTCTGCCGATGCGACGTGTTGCCGATCCGAGCGCTGCGCTGCTAGCATATAGCTATCCTGGTGGTTTGAAAATACCATGAGGATCCCTCTCGTTTCGAACCTTTTCAATTTAAAACACCCTTGTTGAAATACCACAGATTGTAGTCTCTGAGGAAAACTTTGGCAGAGATTACGAGTGTAGAGAGACACGGTCGGTAACCTTACCTGAATTCCGGAGCCTACAGGTTAGACATTACAAAGCATCTCACAGCCGCCCAGCTGTCTGTCTGTACGTCACTTGTCATGTCCTGTTTCACGGTTTCAAGATGTGGATCTAACTACACATAGACCTACGTATTCTCACAAACTCTGGCCATAAAAGCTGGAATAAGGTTTGCTGGTGTTATATACGTGGCGTAGGCATAAAATTGGCTCATAGCTCAGTCAGTAGTAGTTCTGCCTTTTGCGCTGTAGGTTGTGGGTTCGATTCCGACCTATTCAAACATTTCTGTGATGAATATTGATGTTGGTTCTGTGTTTATAAGTTAGATAAAAATAATGTATGTCCGTAATTAAGTTCCCATATTACAAGGTCTGCTTACTGTGGGGCTGGAACCCATCTGGATCGAGATCGCAACTAGATGGCGCTGTTTAAAAATCATATGTTCCGTATTTATTTACTTAATGAAATAGCGTGAGTGACCGACTGACATATTGATTGATAATCAATGCACAGCCAAAACATGAGGTTAAAGAAACTAGCCTAGACTCTATTTTACTACGTTTCTATTGATATTTTGCCTACTTGCCTGTTATGTTGAGTTTTATGTCCCTACTAATACTTGTGTGGGCTGAACGATTGTTTTTTTCTTCATTTAAACATTACTGTACATACCTAAGTGCTATAAGTGTGCTTACCAGCAGCAAATAGGTCATTATGTTACTAAGAATAATTGATATCTCTCTGAATAATTAAGTAAAACCGTCCAGCGGCCTTCGAGTCCACTCAACTGCTGTTATGCATTCCAATCACGAAGGTCGCTTTATTATGTTGAAAACTAGTCTAGCACTTCGATATTCAACATAAAAAAATTGAAAATATCTCGTCTTAGCTTTTCTTAATATACACAACAGCCCATAATTGTCCACGGTTGGACAGAGCCTCCTCCATATTTACGAGTTTCGCCAATCACCGCGCTTAGGAGGCAGATGTTCACAGAAAATTTATTTTTTTATTTTACTTATTAATAAGCACGATTAAAAATAACCAACAACACTATTATTTTTGTTCAATAATTTGAATATTCAATTATTCAAGTTAATATTTTCAATTAAAAACTTATTTAAAAGTATTCAAAATAAAATAAAATTTATGAATAACATCATACTTAAGATAAATAAAACATTATTTATCCACAACGCCTCAGGCATACCAACATAATCTTGTTCCATTCAACGGCAATAATGTTACATAGAACACGGACTAACAAACATTAGGTCACAATTCAGAATAGCTTAATTTTTTGATATTCCCACGGAGCGTTGGGAATCGTAATTTTTAATACCCTGAATATTTTATATATGTCGTGGCTTAAGAATCGACTCCTCCAACTCAGACTATAGGTATCGTAAAAGCCGACTAAGGGATCAGAAATGAATGGATCATCAAAAAATTTACCAGCCCGAGGTTCTTGCCTTTCTCCTTATGTGCTGGTCGCAATTCTGAACAAGCGGTAGATTTGACGTTTCAAAATGATCCTAAAAAATCATAATGAATAAAGAAATTTGACTTTGACTTTAAAAAAGAGTAGCAGCTTTATTCTGTGTATTATCAACACCTTTATTGCGATCACCAATCCTCTTGCAAAGCGGGGTGATTACGGCTAACCCCTCCAGCTTTAGAGGAGGCATTACTGTCCAGTAGTGGACAGTAATGGGTTTTTGATGTGATTATTTACTAACTGTCCGATAAATTGAAGAACTAAAGATAGATACAAGATAAAATTGCTCACATTACAGAAACAACTGAGAAGAAACTCATTGAAGCTTGAATATAACGAGCATATTCGTTTGTCTCACCGCACTATTCGTAAACATGTATTTCGAATAACTAATAAAGGACATTTATTTCATACAGCGCCTTCTAGCCCCAAACTAAGCATGTCTTGTAATTTGAGAGCTGGATTACGGATAGAGTACTTCAATACTTTTTAATATAAATACCTACATACTTACCATATGAACACCCAAACACAGAACAAACTCTCAATCTATATTCATCACACGAATATTAGTCCAGGGTGGAAATCGAACCAACATCCTATACAGAGCAGATGGCAGAACTGCTACTAAGTTAATTATCAGGCTCGTTTATGAAATATATACCAAAATTTTACTAAAATAATTATTTCCGATGAATACTCAAGTTTATTAGGTCTAAACTGTAATCAAACCAAATCAAATCATTAATTTCAGACATAATAACAGTCCGTATCAATATTAATAGATATAGATACAAACATATACAAGGAAACATTTAAATAACCCAAAATTTAAATTAAAACTAATTTAAATACAAACATTAAATACAAAAAAAAAATGTGTAATGATGGATGTAATGTTTTACATTATATATTAACTTAACGTAATAGAGTCTTTATTAGTGGACCCTGGGGTCAAACTTTACGAGCCGCCACGATGGGCGTCTGACATGGCTCTTTGACAAACTTGCTGTATCCAGAACCGACGCGCGATGGCTATTTGCCCTTCGAAGCACAATAGCATCTTACTTATCACACAATCAAGTGATTGGATCGCTCACGTCTGCAATGTCCAAACTTTACTCGGAACAAGATCATCGGATTTGAACCCAGTTTTTATTTTTTTTAATAAAACTAGGGGACGGAACAAGCAAGTAGCCCACATGATGTTAAGTGCATCTATCACTATAACAATGCCTTACCGCGTAGGTCATCCACAAAGAACATAGCCTACACGGTACTGCATTGCGCCCGTCAATTTGATGCATAAAGGCGTTAAGCCTCGCGTGCCCGTAATTTCACCGGCAACCATACCTTTCAAACTGGAACACTCTAGGATCGAGAGACTAACTCCTTCTTCAAACTTCTCTTTTGCAGCGGAGTTTAAAGCTCTGGATAGCAAAACTGCCAAAGAAATACTGTTATCTAAATCAAAACAAATCAAATCAAATTTATATATTTGGGAGATATTTAAACACAAAATAGGTAGGTACAATAAAAGGCGGGTAATCCCAAAAAAGTCCCAACTCAGCATAAATCTCAGCATTCATCAGCATCGTCTGAAACCCGGACGATTAGTTCTGAGTTACGAAGAGAGACTACAAAAAATCAGCGTCACTTCTTCAGGAACTCGTAGTATTTATTTTGATTTTATTTATTTCTATTAAATACTTCACTCCTTAATTGATTCTCCGACTTTTATCTGAAATATTTTTTTTATGTAAATTGCAGAGCTCTAATAACAAGAATATTTTTACGTTACACACTTTTAGAAATAATATATCCCACTTAAAGACAAGAATAGCTCGTCAATTTAATGAGCTACATAAAGATGATGGCAGACTCGACATATTTGTTCCGAGATTAGATCAGTTCATTCAAATTTTTAAAGAGATCCTTCACTTCAATATCATAGAAAAGAAACCAAGTTCAAGCCCTTAAGATAATGTGACTAATGAATACCTATAAATAGTACTTACTTAATACTTAATAAATAGCATGTAAACTAGTTTTAGCAACCATAATCGTAATTATTTAACCATTTTCTGTTTTGTCTCAACAACCTGTTTTAGTAAATGCTACCTACTCGATATATATTTATATTATAGCAGTACGTTCATATGTTTATGTTACAATCAAGTTTTAAGCTACCATTATGTAACCTCATTAAATAAAGTGGTTGTAACGTGTTTTGTACGTTAAATAAATAAAATAAATTAATGCAGGTATTTAGGTCCCTTGACTATTAATAACGGAGTCCGAATGCGTGGACACAGCAAGTGGCAGGCATCCCGCATTCCCAGAAGTGTATGATTGTATTGTACACACATAAATATTTGTTTCTTCAGTGTTTAGCCAACTACTACTCGACTTGCTAGTGGATCAAGTCTAAAATGTAGTAGTTGGATTACGAAAGGCGCTACGACTGATGCCATTCGTCTATGAAAGGTGGAGCCACTGACTTTCAGAGGTTTATCCAGTCAACGAATAATGAGGTGGTCAATTGTTTAATGCTCGGCTGACACAGGAGGGTTTTGGGAGCTGGAGCGGTCAAGCGGAAGTAGGTTTTATTGAAAGGGTTGATCCAATAACCAGTAGGCTAGTATGCATGGGTTCTCGATTTTGGGGAATTTAACGGTACAGGTAGCATAGGACCCAGGGTTCTTCTCCGTTATTTTAAGGAGTTGCGCTGCCTGGGTTCAGGAAAGCAGGGTTTACCCAGCAACATAGTGCGAGACCTCGGTGCACAAATTCTTGACCGCTTTTTTGGGTTCCATACCTCCGATTACAAAACGGGACTCTTTAACCCTTTAACACTGATAAGATCACGCGTATGTCTTTCTGTCACACCCCATTTTATTCTTAGCTAGCAACGGAAAAAGTTGAAACTTGGTACATACTATATATATTACGGACGATTAGCTTTTGTACTGATTTTTAGTAATCACCTGTATTTTATGTATAATTGCTTTTTCTTGTTAGTCTACTTTTTCTTAGAATAAGAAAAGTCTGTGAAAGGTTTGCCTTCGTTTACCTCCATTATGTGAGCGAGAACGACATAGCGCTGTCTCGCTCTATATTGTTTTATTTTGTATGCACCTGCGCCCTATTGCCTACAAGGCGCTAGCCTAATTTAGGTTAAATATTAAGTATTTTTGTAGAAAGAGTCAGTGTTGTCAGAAAATTACTGTGAACAAGTTGTATTCGAATAAGTGATCAATAATAAACATAGAATACAGTCCACTAGAATCCTTTCATTCGGAGACCGGAACCCAGTAGCAGTAACAATATACATAATTAAACTGTCATGAGTAATTATATAATACTATCGCTATTTCGAGCATTGTTTGAAAACTCATGGTCACTTAAACATAGTGCAATTAATATGGAGAGATAAGATGAACAAAGTTTAATGCACTTTTTACTACCTGACGCATCGCCAGTTAAACTTTCATGAGGGTAGATTTGATTATTGCGCGATCGGCACGGAATAATAGGCCTTATTGCTGGTGCGCCGTTATCGGTGCAGGTGCGTGGATCGCTTGACAGTAAATAATTATGGCACTGAAGTTTCAACGATATGTCAAAATACAAAGTACATAACTTAATAAAAGTGCTTACACCTTTCGTGGTTGGCGAAAGAGAGGTAACATTTACCCGGACGAGATCATTTAACTTTTATCTTACTACCCGACTACTACAACTAAATGATGGTTATCAATTTGACCGTTATGTATTAATGAATCTGATACATAGTGATGTGTAAAGGTAAGCCGAGGTCAAATGCCACTTTGTCTTGAAGGTTGTTGATAGATAGCTGTTTCGTTAATAGGTTAGGCTATAGACTAGGGTAGGCTATCCTCTGAAGATCACTATGAATAGGTATGTATTACACTAAAATATTTAACATGTAAGTTGTTTATTTAATAGACGAAAAATATTGATATATAATGTTGATAACCATCTCAGGTGAGAATATTTTCTTGTTTCATACTTTTAGAGCGTGATTTTTCTGTAGTCGGGTTTTAATTTTTGAAATTTCTAGACATTGTGAATTAAATGTATAGTATAATGATATTCAAAGTTTTCATTTGATTACTATTGGTAGGTATTTATCATTTTTCATTGTATATTGGCATCACATCAACGACAAAAAGGCAATCAAAGATAAAGCCTTGTCTAGACAAGGATAAATAAAGGTATACATTCACCATCAGTAAAAAACCTATACATTACACAATTAAATTGAATTGTAGTAATAATATACATGAAGATACTATTATGCAAAGCCTTCTTCTCACAGGATTTTTTCAAGTTATAAAGCCGGAGGGGGAAACGCACTTCACCCGGAATCCTGAACAAACTGAGGAACTGTCTATTTTACCTCTAAATGCAGGAACACAACAATTTAAGAATTATAGTGACATAATTAGTTAAGATGGTGGTAGCTAGCCAGGCGGACTTGAACAAAGTCCTACCACCAACACCAAGCACAATAATGTACTCCCCCTGGGATTCAAACCCGGGACCTCTGGGGTTCAAACCCGGGACCTCTGGATCTGACGTTGGTGGTCGACCCAAGAGATCACAGAGGCGGTTGGTTTAAATTTTGGTCAAAATGTAAGAACTCAGCAACGCTGGTTTTCAAAAAGATCAGATCTGCCAAATCTGGACCCTGGGACTACTATGAAAATCGAACGTCGTCGAATCCGAAAGAACTTCTGTAATTTTTGTATTGAAAAACGGGCGATCCGCCAACGAATCCATTATGTTTAGTTTTTCGTAGTAGACCTTCAGGACTCGTGTGATGACGTAAATGATATGAAAATGGCGAGGGGAAAGGTAATGGAGCCAAAGAAAAATCGTTCAACAGAAAAACTCAGTCTATCAATATAGCAAGACCTATTCAAGAAATTGTTATATCACTACCTTTCAGAATCTGCTCTTACTTTAAAAAAAAATGGACATACTATTATCTAAGTAACTTTGAATTCAGCGTGGTCACGTGATTTGCAAATATTTTCAAGAAAGAGAGGCGTTGTTTTTAATTTATGCTGAAAACGTATTTTAGATATAACTTTGACGTTGTGGTCGTTTTGTTAAGTTTTGCATAAAATACGTTAGCATACACGGCTTCAGCAACGAAAATAATTTACAGAATTTTACCAAAAAGTATTATATACCAATGGAATGGAAATCTATCGAACTCTATACACCAACCATCAGAAACCAACATAAAAAACCGTTCAAAATTTAAATATACTCTGTGAGGGTATTCTGATTATGAATTGGAGGCCGGTCAGCCATGACACTTTTTCCAAGGGCGTATCGCTCAAACTTAACGGCCTATACTACCTTAGATTAGCAACTCAACGCAACTTTACTCTAGTTTCAAACTAAGATATAGTAATATATTATAATAAAGGCGACATTGCTGTGCGCTCAGCCATGGCGCGAATTTCTACGTTTTGTTTTTTACGGTAAAACAAATATTAATTTTGAAAATCTGTAAAACAGACCGTCTGCTGTATACTGTGTTTATTTACTGTTATGCAAGGCCTAATTGGGCATATTTATTGAATGGCAAACATTTTCGTACAAATTAGAGTCAACTTTGTTTTTTTTTTCTATTAAGAAAATTGTATGTAATCATGTTTTCAAAACATTAGCGTTCTACCATCAATTCTGAACTATACCTAACATATATTCATTTCAAAGTAAATGCTACAGTTTTGTGGAGGATATGACCGCTGAAGCTAGGCCATTTCACGTATCATAGACTCTTAAGGCCAAGTAGGCACACTTTCCCATACAAACGTAGTTCCATTTTAATTTCGAAATGGCAAGTCTGATTCAAAACATTTTTTGTAGGTATAATCGCATAGGGATAATCTGTAGGTATGTGGTGCGTTACTAATCAACTACTACAAAACAAAATATATGGAAAATAATTTTTCCATACAAACACTCTTTTCCATATTATTTTCTATTGCGTTTTAAGTAAAAGTGGCGCACCTCAAACATAGATTATCTCCAAAAAAACTGCAAAATTTAATGTGAATCTGACTTACCACTTCTCGAAATGAATAAGGAACTACGTTTGTGCTGGAAAGCGAAAAGCAGCGGTACTCCGGGACCCTATTAGGCGATCTAATAGCAAACTATAGAAAATATTATTTTTTAAGTACCAATAGTTAAATGTCAGTGGAAACTGACACTAGCAGCTGATTCTTATTTTGTCGTCAGCCATTTTGTGATACAATTTTATTGTTGACACCCGCCACGCCCGTAACAATGACTCTCCCTGAAATAATGCTGAACCGCAAATACCTACCACCTATCTACTATAGCTAGGTAAACAGGTGCTGTGGTACGCTCAGAGTTTGTGGTTTTCCTCGGAGACCTGACATATTGAGGTATTATGGACATTGGCTTGACTGAAATCCTGGAATACCTTGATGTTCTAGACGAACATACATACTTGCTTAGTTGATATGTGTGTATTTTGATGGATAAGCTTCTGGGAAAACTTGCTCAATCACGAGTTATAATGTAAAGACAAAGATTTCCAGAGTGCTATCGAGTTCTTAGAACCTAGTCGAATTATAATTTCCTGTTGTTACTTCATAGTTCTGTGATGAAGGCTTTTTTCGACAGGTACCTACATATACCAAGTGTAAGCGTAGTTCTGTTATCCGAACCACACTTATCGTTCCGCAAGTTGGAAAGTTTTAACAAGAAACATGTGTATTTTAGTCATTATTTTCACGGGTATTTTAACAGGTTTAATGACGTCCTTATAAACCTATGGGGACGTTTTAGTTTGGTTAATAAAATAGAAAATATGAAGGTGAAGTTTTGTTTCGTGGTATAATTGTAAGTAAGTTCCTAGCTAAAAGTTCTAAAAGTTCTGGGATAGATTATAATAAATGTAGTTTTTGGAGGTATGAAAAGTTAGTACCTCAGGTAGGTACTAACTTGTAATACCTTCAAAATTTGATTGAAAGTAAAACGACCAGTAATAAGATAAAATAATATCCTAAGAATGGTATGTTATGATAATGCAAATTCATCGTGTGATATTTTGACTGTGTACAGTCAAATAGTTCCAAATATAATTTTAACCGCCTCTATGGTCTCGTGTTTCAACCCACCGATTTCAAATCCAGAGGTCCCGGGTTCGATCCCCATGGGAGAGTACAATATATTAAGCTTGGTTTGGTTGGTGGTAGGATTTTGTTTAAGTCCGCCTGGCTAGCTACCACCATCTTACCTAATTTTGTAGCCATAATAATAATTCTTTAAAAAAAAATGTTGTGTTCCGGCATTCAGAGGTAAGATAGCCCGTTCCTCAGTTTGTTGAGGATTCCGGGTGAAGTGCGCCTCTACCTTCGGCCTTATCTCAACTTGTTTCCAGGTGAGATGAAGGCCAAGCGCATCCCCGTCGTACAAAAAAAAAATCTTCTTATCCATATATCTTGACTTTGCCCACGACTTGACTACCCGGGCACTTGACTTGCTACTTACCCCGAGTATAAAGTACCTACTTTCTTTTCCATTGCGTACACAATAATAAGGTACCTACAGCTATGCCAAATTACATTTAAATCCGTTCAACCGCTTATTCGTAACATGAAACTAACAAACAAACAGAGAGCCTTTCAAATTTCAAACATAATAATGTCAAAGTCGGTATATATGGATGAATTATGGTACCTACGTATCTACCCAGATCCCAGAATAACTCAAAATTGAACAATTACGCGCGTTATTTTTAAATTTCAGCAAACAAAATACTGTATAAAAACCTAAACCATTCAGTCTCTAGATGTCACAATAATTACAATTATCCAGCCTTCACTTACAATGGACCAATCACAACGGATCAGATACAGATACGCGAGTCTGATTGGCCGACGGGTAGAGAGGCGTGCGCGCAGGCTTTGATAGCTTTCGCAGTTATTGTAGGTAGGTACTATTGTTTATGATCCTAGTGCCTCAAGAAATTGCACAAAACCTAATTTTGAACATGTTTAACCGGTTGAGACTTAATCTACTTGAAGAATCGACCCCTCGAAATCAGCCCAAAATGTCGTAAAAGTCGACTAAGAGATCTCACTGGTAATAACGGCATCCACTTGACCACTAATAACCTATATCTTCCCTTCAATCACCAATATACTTGGCAAGCATGGTAATTATGATATGGGAGATGGAAAGTATGGTTGAATAGTCTGTTCTAAAATAAAAAAATAGGGTAAATAGTAAAAAAAAAAAACATTAAACCCATCTTCTGAAATCTAGAAATGAAATTGTACAAATTTTATAAACTAAAAATATAAAATACATGATATGTATAGAAAAATAACCAAATATGGATGATACCAAGCTGTGGCTAATTTTTGAATTCTAAGTAAAGGTTCATTCGGGAATCGACTCCTCAAACTCAGCCCATGGTTGTCGTTTCCTTCTGTGTATCATCTACACATTTACTGCGATCACCTCTCCGCTTGCCAAGCGTGGTGATTATGTCATCACGTCCACCAAACGTATGACACCATCATGTCTAGCAGTGGACACTAATAGGCATATATATCATGCAATTAAATTCAAAATACAGTAAATTTAACTCTAAAGGTAAGCTAATTAAATGGTTTGATCAGCTCCAAAATGTATTTTTTTAGCAAAAAAAGTGCAAAATTATATTAAAATGCATGATAGGCATGCAGCATGTAAAAGTCCGCCATAACTTATGGCGGTTAGTTTATATGCTGAGTTTATGCTGACAAAATATAATATTTACTTATCGACGGATTCTCTTCTTGAATTGGATTCAGATTTTTCTTGTTTATTAAATATAAAAAAAAAACATAATGATTTGAACATACACAAACAAAAAACAGGGCTGGCTCTTTTTTAGGCCAGCGAATTAGCATAGCTATGCAGCGTGGCAATACAGCCAGTGTCTTGGGCACGCTTTCGTCTGGTACTGGTCTTGAACAATTGAGTTACCTATAGGCCGTTTGTATTGGTCCTTAGGTAATCTGTCTGATTCCTTTGTACATAGTTAGTTTAATTGTACTTTTTATTGAATAAAGTACTTATAGTATGTATGTATGTACACAAAAATATAACAGGATTATCTATAAACTAGATATTATTCTAGAGATAACTCAGTGAATTGTTGTCTGCATCTTTGAAATATCAGACATAAAAACACGTTTTACCTTCTCTTGTATTAAAGAAATAGAAAGAACTGGTTGATTAAACTGTATTACTTAATCAAATGATTGGAACCCAGGCAACTTTATTTCACTTGTTAAACAAATGAAAGAAGACAATTCGTGTTCTACTTTTCGTGCGGAACCCTAAAAGAACCATAGAACCACTTAAAACAATCAGCATAGAATTACGAAGAGATTCGTTATGCGACAAAAAGTTACGGTGGATGGTTCAATGTAGGTACGCGCAACATTCTTTGAACCGTTTGTCACACACACACAGCATCAATAGCCCATTAGTGTCCACTGCTGGACAAAGCCTCCTCCAAAGCTGGAGGGTTTGCTATCATCACCACGCTTGGCAGGCGGGTTGGATACCACAGTAAAGGTGTAGATCGTTCACAGAAAAAAACTGCTGCCAGTCGTCTGGTTAGATCTTTTAGTCTTAACTAATGATAACATGCAATGTTGGATTGAAACAAATACATCATAGTTACCTATTTATTAAAAATGTATACATATCAGTGTCAGGCAATTTCAGAGAAAGGTATATTTGCAGATATGTGCAAATATTATGCAATATTGAATGCAATTGTTGTGTACTAAAATATTTGAATAAAAGATAAAACACTACAGTTTATTTTTCCCGGAATATTAGATTCATAGCTCTTAAAAGCACCGAGAGCTTTCGACCGATATTACTAGTAAGAGCTCATAAAATCAGTTTTTTTTCACGAAAGTTGTTGAACTCAGGCGCTCAATAAGCGCAAGTCCTGGTAATTTAAGGAGCTGGGTTGGCTGGGCTAGGGCTTGTTAAAACCACGAGGGACAATGAACAATACACCCCACAGCGGGACGTCAGTGCAGGCCTTGGTCACCCCCACTCAGAGTAGGAATGCTGTATACCAAACTCACCAACTTTCACGAAATAATTATGATTTTATGAGCTCTTACTAGTAATGTAGGTCGATAGCTCTCGGTGCTTTCGATGATGATGATGGTTGCTCTAAGTCGGGGTCTCCTCCTGTGAGCAGCCCCCGCCCCCGGTACAGAGGGCTGTCCGTGACTCCAGTTTCGAATAGGTAGTTCAGGTCGCAGTGTCCTGTGTTGATGCCTACCATCAGTCGAAGATCACCGCGTTTCATTATGATCAGAATATTTGATATTTTCTTGTTCGGACCTGGGAACATCATCTTTGATATCCTAAGTCAAAGTCAAAATTTATTTATTCATTAAGATTTTTAGGATCATTTTGAAACGTCAAAATTACAGTCCTTCCATTGGTCCCAAAACTTTTTGTGCTATAACAGTGTTGTTTCAGTCAGGCTGAGGTCGCGGTCGCTTGGGGTAAGATTTGCTCCAGCTCTGGCTGACTTGCCAGCTTTGTTATTTCCTGGCCACTTACCGTGGCTCTTACTCCAATGGATATTATGCTCTGCAGCGAGTTTCTGCAACGCTGAGTGACACTATATAACCGTTACCGACCCTATGTCAGGTCCGCTAAGTGCATTCATCACATATGCACTGTTGTGCATATGAACTATTATCTCGAGTGTGAAAAAGTTTCAAGCAGTCGGTGCAGACTCAATCGACTGTTGCATGTAATAAGGTAAGTACAATGTAAGTGCCGCGAATAAATAAATAAATACTAAATAGTACACGACATTCATTGCATACAGCACCATGTATGCCCAAACTAAATGAATCTTATGTTATTAAGGGAATTAACTTACGAAAATAATACTAATACATATATTTTTTGTAAATATCCAGTATATTTACAAAAAAATATACATATGCATTTTTTTTTATAATTTTTAAAATTCATAAAGTTGAATGAATGAATTTTCAATTTTGAAAGTGTTCCAACAACTTTGGGCACATAGTCAACATACATTTTTTTTTTATTATCATACAAAGAACTCAAATATACACCCAATTTTTTTTCAAAACAAACTTTTCTCAAAACACAATAAAAATAAATAGACTTTCTTCAATGCAGAACTTACATTTTTTTTTAAATCGAGCACGTAACTCCTAACATAACTTTTCGATAAATCTCTCGGTTTCAGACTTGGCCTCAGTGGCCCTGGAAAAAACTCATCGTATACTTGTCGTATGATACAACATCCAAACACAGAGTATATACATAATTATATTCATCACACAAATATGGTTCCATATGTCGCACACCTAGATCAAAACTAAGACAAGTCAAAAAACATCAAATCGGAGATAACCTTTTATTCGATGATTCTATAGCTAAACGCAATTAACCACGAAGACAGATTTAAAAAAAGCTCCATAAATGGCCCAATAGATGGCGTTAACTTGGTATTGATGAATAAACTACTTTCAACCCTCCCACCTAAACAGGTATATTATAAGTTGAACGTGAGAAGTCAGCGCTCAAGTGTGTGCGAGTTTTGTAGAAAGGTTCTAGGTTATTTTGAGTTGTCATGGTTTTGTTGAATTTGTTGGAGATAATTTGAGTTGTTATAGTATTGGTGAATCAACTAAGAAATTAGTAACGAGAGTAGTAGAGTTGACTTTCTTTTGATGGTTGAATGCAAAATTCGAATTCACTGTCTTTTTAAAGAAAATTAACAAAAAACGCTTCTCGAAACACTAGTCGACTCGGATGAGAGAAAAAATCCAGACAAGGAATCTGACATAATTTTCTATGATACGTACTGCTAAAAAAACTGGGAGACTCTACAAAAATGAATAGATGACCTTTGAAAGTTTTCAGGACATAAAAATATCGTAGGAAGAATGGAAAGCCATTTTCACAGTTGACTAAGATATGAAACAGAAAAATAGCACGATATCAAAATTCTAAAAGTAGAAAAAGAACATGATAACTCCTTTATTTACTTTTTGAACGTCGTATTCAGATGAAATGTACAAAAAATAATTTGTACAGAAACGAAAAGCCAAAACCGAAATATATCTGATTTGGGGGGTGAACACTAGCTAACACACAGAAAGTAACACCCGGAAAAATAAATAAATATTACAGGACATCAATTGCACACAACGCCACCTAGCCCCGAACTAAGCATAGCCTGTAATATGGGAACTAGATTACGTATATAATACTAAAATAGTTTTCTGTAATTATTTTAAATTTCTATTGTCATAATAATGTAGTAGGAATAACTTTTTTGATTCAAAGATTGAATGATTGTGATAAATGAAGCGATTTTTTTTTCCAGAACATTTATTTTCTTTCCACTTCAAGTTTTTCATAAAAATCACACAATACAAAGTAAGACTTCTTTAAATTCAAATTTGAAATCTGCTTTTGCAGAAGATTTGCTAACAATTTTAAATCAATTTGTGCAAGGCCAAGTCCAAATAATCGCACAAAACTATTTCAACTCAAAATATTTTTTATTTTGTGTGAAGAATGTCAGTCTAAAAGTATAACAATTTATTGTAGTTACACTGTTTACACTATAGCTGTAATCTTTTATATATGAAACATCTTGGGATAGTTCACTAACCAAAATGTTTTGTGTTCCATAACTTTAGTGAAAAAAGTTGAAGATAAACGTTTTATTAGTCCACTGAAAAATGTGGTATTTTGATTTGACTTAGTTTTGATCTAGGTGTGCGATATATAGATATGGGAATCGAACCCACAACCTACAGCTCAGAAGGCAGAGTCACCAACTGAGCTGTGAGGCCTGTGAGCGAATTTAACATTCATACACATACGATTTATTTGGTAGATACAATTTACCAGTAAAATGTCTCGCGTATCTTCTTTGACACAACCACCTTAATGTTTCGCTGAATATTCATGGAGATTATCGCTTCGCCGCGAGCAGTGGACGACGGGCGCAATGTAGCTAAATAGTGGACCACGAGCCGAATGACCGCATCTCCATGATATGGTGAGGTGGTACCTATAGTTACAAAATTAACCGCCTCTGTGGTCTAGTGGTTCAACCCACCGATTTCAGGTCCAGAGGTCCCGGGTTCAATCCCCATGGGGAGTACAATATATTGTGCTTGGTTTGGTTGGTGGTAGGACTTTGTTTAAGTCCGCCTGGCTAGCTACTACCATCTTACCTAATTCTGTCGCCTTAATAACAATTCTAAAATAATTGTTGTGTTCCGGCATATATTTAGAGGTAAGATTGCCAGTTCCTCAGTTTGTTGAGGATTTTGGGTGAAGTGCGCCTCCACCTTCGGCATTATCTCAACTTGTTACCAGGTGAGATGAAGGCCAAGTGCTTATCCGTCGTACGATAAAAAAAAAAAATGAAATAAGCGTAAAATATACATTCACTAAACGGTTGTGGTATATAGTACAAACATGCATTGTATCATTTGAGCCTTTTCTTTTTTATTTTTATTTTTATTGTACTACGGGGAATGCTTGATCTTCATTTTACCAGAGTTTTACAAGTTATAATAAGGTGGAAGCGCACTTCACCCGGAATCCTCAGCAATTTGGAAACTGGCTATCTTACCTCTAAACGCTGGAACACAACAATTTTAGAATTGTTGTTATGGCGACAGTTTTAGGTAAGATGGTGGTAGCTAGCCAGACGGACTTAAACACAGTCCTACCACCAATCAAACCAGACACAATACACATTCCTGCGGATCGAACCCGGGATCTTTTGATCTGACACCGGTGCGTGAACCAATAGTCAGAGGCAGACTTGAGATGTATGATCGTACTCGTGCGGAAAAACAGACGAGGGCAACGATTTCCATTCCATACCAGTACTTATCCATCTAATAGACAGTTTGTTACTTGCGGCACGTGTGCTAGTGGTGGAAACGGGAAGGACGAATAAGGTCATGAATGTCGTTTTGAGCCAACTCATTCTGCGCGTTGTTTTATTATTCTGAGGTAAGTCTGACGTTTGACCACCTGACTACTTGTTTTGACTACTTTTCCTGTAGTCGGTTCTCATTCTAAAAGCTTGTTTTATTTTATTCGCTACCTTGTGGCTTTCGCTCTGGTGCCTCAAGTTGCATACAAACGTTGCTCCGCGCTTTATACATACCTATATTAGTGAGAAGAGCTGCGTGGCCAAGAGTATGCCGCCTTCCGATCCGCAGATTGTGGATTCAAATCCAGTCGTGCACCAATGGACTTCGGTTTTTCTGATATTTATGTGCGCATTTGACACATGTCCATGCTCTGACGGTGAAGGTCACATCGTGAGGAAACCGGCATGACCCTAGAACCGACAATCTAAGCACGGACACTGGCTAGTATACCGCTACGCCGCGACGGGCTTGCAACCTGTCACGTATTGAAAACTAGCTACTTGTAAAACGGGGACATGTGCTGAACGTAAGTTTGGACGGGCTTCTGTCAACCCCTAGTATTTATTTATTTATAAATTAATTCACAGAGTGGGCTTAACATGATTATCCAAAACGCCCAAACTTTACATATATGTACAAACAATATTATTCTTACACGCAAGTGTTTTTAAGGTTGGGTTGGTGGTAGGGTTTTGTTCCTCAGTTTGTTGAGGATTCCGGGTGAAGTGCGCCTCCATCTTCGGCCTTATCTCAACTTGTAACCAGGTGAGATAAAGGCCAAACGTCGTACAATTAAAAAAAAATCTACCACGCGAATCCAATGCAAATTGAAGAATTACTATTACCTGTTTGTTTATTCAGAGTTGTAAATTTCAAGGGCATTACAATTTCCTTACGGTATCTTCCTCCAAAGCTAGATCTCCACGCTTGGTATGTCACAACCTAGTGAGAGCCCTTAGTCACCTTTTATCGACATTCACCGACTGCGTTACAAGCATACTATCCTGAGGTAACCACCGTAGGTAGTCAGTTCTCCAAACAATACCTACGAAAAAGCATGACTCTACTTTTACACAGTTGGGTATGAAGGACATATGTGTTGTGAGAAAGAGATAGCAATAGTGAAGGATATCTGTCTCGCACACCTGCAGATGACGCGGCAGGTGCTGGGCGCCGTTACCACATCCGAGGTATGTGAGCTAGCTATACAAGGAAAGCTAAATACGAACTATGAACTATGGTAGCTAAAGTATGAACCAATGTTTTGATTGTATGTTTCTTTGACAGAATCGGTAACAAATAAACAAACCGCCATCTTCGAATTTGTTATATGAGAATTTTTTTATCAACTTGTAATATCAACGGGATTCAAACGTAAATATAATATAAAATAAAGGAAAAAAGCTCACTATACCATGGGCATTATGTACCTTTTAGTCTGTACAATTTTCTTGTTAATGATTCTTAAAAATCATCATCAAATTATAAGTAATACGAATCGTTTTACAGTGCAGTTAGTAGATGCTCTTCTTTCTGTGCTGTAGGTTGTGGGGTTCGATTCCCACACAGAATAAATATTTTGTGTGATGAATATAAATGCTTATATCTTAGTATCATATACTAATACATACAAAAATATGTAAATATGTTAATATTAGTATTTATATGCTCCGCATTATAGTTGTGTAGAAATGTTATTCAATATAAATAAAAATACATAAATGATTATCACTTACGCTTACAGCTGCACATAGGCCTCTCTGAGCCTCCCAAACGATGACAAAATCAGCAAATTGGGCCGCCTCCACTCATCGACATCAGATGACGATGATGACAATGTTCACCGAAACTCCGTAAAAAAACAATTTAACCTAGTATTGTTTGGGCTTAATGGAATTGCCTTATGATGAATTCTGGCTATAAATTATGTATACTTGTTATCATCATCATAGCCCTTAAAAGTCCACTGAATAGGACATGGGCCTCCCCCAATACTAAAGAAAGCAATAGAGGGTTTTTGCCATAATCGCCACGTTTGGCAGGCGTGTTGGTGATCGCAATACTGATTAGGTACTTATACATTTTTTTTGTGAATATGTAATGGTATTAGATTTTACGAGCCGCCGCTATAGGTGTCTAACATAAGTCATTAGCATAACCTCAAAACTCTGAAAATATAAAATTTATTAAATAGGTTGTTGGAGACGTCGTGGTGACATAGGTTTTGCAACAAAAAAGGTAAAAATAAACTTTTTTTGAAAAAAATAGAACTTCACCACCATTATTTTCAAAAAAGGTTCTTGTAAACAGTTTTAGCTTCCTCATTGGATAAACAGTTTTGGCTTCCTCGTTGGAAAAAAAACAAGGAATTAATTAAATTGGAATGAAGTTATAAGTTATCGCTTTTAATCGATATGACCGCGAATTGTTTATACTTTTTTTTATCATCTAGTTTTATTTATTAGGTATGCAATAAAGGAGGACCTACAACACAAGTTTTTGACTTAATGTGGGTCCTGACTGATTTACAAACAAGCAATTTTTTTGGAAGTATCTAACTTGACAGATCCATGTGATTTTATTTGTAAGCTTGAAAGTTGAAAATTGTAATGATTTATTTCATTACAATTTCATAATATTCATTAAATATTATTATTATCATTAGTATTTTCATTAATTCATTATCTTATATTATACATCATACTACCTGGGATGCTAGTAAAACTTCACCTGCTTACGCGTCACTACCTGCACATCTGTCTACACCCACCTCCACATTACTCTACTAGGAGCACAGGTGACTGGCGCGTGCGGTCAGCTGTGAACTGATAAAAAATGAGATAGTTTTTGGATTAGAATTCCTTAGTTCGTTTCTTGAACATTGTCGTGGACATTTAAGAAGATAGATATTGTGAAGTGTATAGGTGTAGAGGCAAGAGTAGTAGAGCCTCTTGTGAAAGGGCTCATCCAGGGAAGTACTGCCAACATACCTATTTCAGCCGCCAAGCAGCATTGCTGTGTTTTGGTTTGAAGGGTATGGTTCCTGATGAAATTACGGGCACGCGAGACTTTACACCATTATGCCTCAAGCTGACGGGCGCAATGCAGTGCCGTGTAGACTATGTTCTTTGTGGATTTGACCTATACGCAGTAATGTTATAGGCATGAGATGCATTTAAGAGATCTCTTAATACGTGAAATGGCTTCAACGATCATATTGTCCACAATACTGTAGCATTTACTTTGAAACTAATATATGTTATGGTTCAGGATTGATGCTAGAACGCTAGTCGAAAACACGATTACATAAAATCTTCTTGATAGAAAAAAAAACATAGTTGACTCTAATTCGCATCAAAAATGTTCGCCATTCAATAAATACGCCCAATTAGGCCTTGACACTTTGTACAGTACATAAACACAGTATACAGTAGACGGTCTGTGTCTTAGATTTTCACAATTAATATTTGTTTGACAGTAAAAAAACAAAACTTTGAAATTCGCGCATATTTCTGTCATCTGGTGGTCAAAAGCGCCGTAATTGAGTGCACAGCAATGTCACCTTTATTATTACTATATCTTAGAACGAACTTTCGAAACTAGAATAAAGTTTCGTTGAGTTGCTAATCTGAGGTAGTGTAGGCCGTTAACATCAGGTGGGCTACTTGCTTCTTCCGTCTCCAAGTTGTATAAAGTAGTGTTGAAGGGCAAAGTGCACTTCTCTCGCCCCGAAGTATGATAAAAAAACAGGTTGGCTGAAGAAGAGATGGATGGATTATGTGTGGAATGATGAAAGAAGATATGGAGAAGAAAGGAGAGAGTAACGAGTTGACGTCCAATAGAGGAGAGTGGAGGAAGAAGATATGTTGTGCCGACACCATCATAAGACAGGAAAGACATAAGGCAGGTCGATTATGATGATGTATTACCATGATATGAGGGTAAATGTTGTGGTTTAGAATTTGTGTGTACCTTTTAGACAAAATATAAAATAAAACGACTGAAAAAACGTCCAAAATATAATTTGCGGTGTTTCCTGTTGGTCGCAGTATTTTGTCCAATTAACGAGGAAGACAACTTTTTTCTCGTAATCTCCATTATTGTACGTACTGTTTCAACGTTCAACCAAAGTTAGTTAGTTATTGCTTTGTGACTTACGATAAGAAATAAAAAAGGAACTATTGAATAAGTATCAGGAGTTACGGTTATCAACATGAGCCTATTAATGACCACTGTTGGACAGATCCTTCTTTATTCTGGAGAATTTTACAATATTCACCATAGTTAAAATATCTATTACCTATTCAGTAATGAGATTTAAAGTGTAGTGCCTACTTGTAAATGTTATTTAAATTATTTTAGGGATCATCAAAAACTTTACTTACCCGGGTTTCTTGCCTTTTTCCTTGACTGTTAGTCGTGATTCTGATTCGTGATTAACGATTCAAAATGATCCTTAAAAATCTTACTGATTACTCAAGTTATAGCACAAACAAAGATGGACAAAGTCTTCTCTAACACTGTAGAGATTCACAATCACCTTGAAATTTATGGTAAATTTACCTGAACCGAAAGAGCGGATATTTCACGAGAATTCGTACCATACCATGCGCCACTAAGAGGATATAGTGTAATGTAATACTAGTGCACATCTACACAAAACCCGTCAGTCTGTCTATGAACGTGTACAGTCTCGTCAGAGAATGCGCGCCAAATCCAACAAATGGATCTGTCAGTCAACCGTACCCGATCATGTCCAGTCTATCTCTATACATGCACTATATGGTTCTGAGCACTCTATACGTCGTATGCTCTACAGTTCTGAGTTCTTTGTGTTCTTCATGACAGCATACTCTAGGTAATCTGCCTGATTATATTATACATTGATAGTTTAATTGTTCATTTTATTTAATAAATGTATTTTACACATACTCTATTGTTATTCATCATCATTTAAACTTGCCCTCGTCTTCTTTCCACAGTACAATCTTGGAATATTTAAGTCCAGAGTAATAACTCTGGACTTAAGGTTCCTTTAAGACAAGCGTGCTCCACCTAAGGCCACAAATTTACAAGTTTTTTTAGTAAGCTGGTGATCAAACGCTTGGCCAATAATAAAATATGGCTTCTCACTTCGAAAAAAAATTTGCCCTACTTTTTTTTGTGTGTGAAATGAAACTTTTTATTATTGTTTAGAAATTTTGATCCGCATCCTTTTGTGTGACGAAAAGTGGTAGGTTTATTAGGTGTCGTAACTGTTTTCACCCTGTTTATTTTATTGTAGAAGAGACAGATGCTTGACCTTAATCTCACCTGATTTTCAATGTATGATAAGGCCGAAGGTAAAAGCGCACTTCACCTGAAATCCTCTACAGTCTGAGGACCTGGCTATTTTACCTCTAAATGGAACACAAAAAAGTAAGAATTGTTGTTACCGCATCAGAATTAGGTGAGATGGTGGTAGCTAGCCAGGCGGAACTAAACAAAGTCCTACCACCAACCAAACCAAGAACAATATCGTACTCCCCTGGGGATCGAGCTCGGGACCTCTAGATCTGACATCGGTGGGCGCACCACTAGACCACAGGCAGTTAAAACATCTTTGCTAAACAAAGGCCTCCCCCAACCGTCGCCACAATGTAGCGATCCTGCCTCCCCCAACCGTCGCCACAATGTAGCGATCCTGCCTCCCCCAACCGTCGCCACAATGTAGCGATCCTGCCTCCCCCAACCGTCGCCACAATGTAGCGATCCTGCCTCCCCCAACCGTCACCACAATGTAGCGATCCTGCCTCCCCCAACCGTCGCCACAATGTAGCGATCCTGGAGCTTCCTTGATCCATTGAATCCCCGCGACCACCACGATATCATCGGTCATCGAGTGGGGACGTGATGAGAACCTTTACTCCCCAACGGTTATCGGTTCTGCAAACAACTATGTTTTATATGATTAATGTATAAAATAAGCTTAGAAGCTTATTACATTCATTTGAGTACTCTATGCGTGTTATTTACAAAAGGTGATTAAGTAGTTCCAACAGAGACCTTGGGTCTATGAGGAACTTGCAGTACTTTTGATCGCTGACTCTCATTTAGGCCAGCGGATTGGTATTGTTTTATCGTGGCAATACCAGTGAGTTACTAGGATACTGGGACGCTACCGCCGACGGCGAAGCCGATCTCCATTGATGGCTTTAAATTAGCTTCATGAGAACTAGAAACGATTTTTACCGTCAAATGTACTGAACGGATAGGTTTCATAACATGTGTACACTTTTGAGATGGGAAACGCCATTTCGGATATGACACATACCTAAATCGGTAAAAATCGTTTCTAGTTCTCATGGAGCTAATTTAAAGCCATCAATGGAGATCGGCTTCGCCGTCGGCGGTAGCGTCCCTGGTCTGGATCAGTATACCGTATACCTATAGACCGTTTGTAACGGTCCTTAGGTTACCCGTCTGCTTATTCAATAGTTAGTTTTACACTTTTACTCATCATCATCTTCAACCTATCGCAGTCCACTGCTGGACTTAGGTCTTTTACTGACTCGTTATAATTATCTTAGCCTTCTTTTTTTCTATCTAGAGAATCTTGGAATCGAAACCTTCGGTGTTTCTAACATTAAAATTTGGTTATCTCTTGATAAAATCCGGGTTTGCTCAAACTTTACAGGATATCCAGTTGGTTTTTGCTATTTCTAGTAGGGATGCACTATTAAGGGAATGTTGTGAATTTCCACGCGATGACGCGAACAATATTCCAGGCGTTTACTGGTCTCACCATCAGCCGATGTGTTTCATCTATTTATAAGCCACAGTAGGTCAGAACTCGGCATTCGTCCGTCTGAATGAAAAGCTGCATGAAATCATCTAAGTATTCCAACAAAGTGACGAAGAATTCAACTTTCAATTCTTAAAAGTTTTCACTTCAACCCGAATTCCATTTTACACAAGACTGTAACATTTGAAAATCGAATGCTGGAAAAAAAAGCTTGAAACCGAACCTGAAATGGGGCATGCCAGTCGAGCTGTCTTCACCGAATTCTGGTGACCTGAACTCACACAGGCGTAGAACTACCCTTGTGGGATACACCCACACATACACACCCCTTACCGCCGGGGCTCAGTGTTGGGTTGGACGCGAGAGTAAACGGACGCCTCTCGCGGCATCGATCAGCGCGCCGGGATCCGATCTCGAAAACAGTGGAATATAATGTGATGTGCTGCGTGAATTTAATGTGGTAATCCGGGGCCGTGCGTCAATGTAAGTTATTTTAACACGACCTTGGACATGTTGATGGTTTTCTTTAATTTACCTCTTGGTTTCAAATTCAAATTTTCTCGATTTCTTTTCATTGGCCTTTGATGTAAAGCGCTGTATTCAATAAATTATTTGGGTGAGATGATTCATAGTTCTAATTTGAAAGCTCAAAAGCTCGCTGTCTTAGCTGACAGACTTTATGCTGTATTTACTGTGGAAATTTCTTTCAGAATATGCTCGGTTAATTTTAGAAAATCATCACTATAGGTTACGTACAGACTTATTATGAGCACTTAGTTTGATTTTACAAGTACGGAAAGAGAATATATTATTGGGAAACAAGTAAAAATATTATTTTTGTATATTATTTATGCTGAGTAGGTGCTTTAAAATAACCCCAAAATATGATTTTAAATGAATTGTTTTCACATTTCTGTAGCGCGCATTAAGCTCAACATATTTATTTATTATCAAACAATGTAAAGAAGCAGTGGATAGAAATGAAAAACACTAATATATTCATACTAAGTAAATACTATTTAGTAATATAAATTCAGTAATTTACAAAATTGTGTACAATGTGCCTCAGTTTGTTGAGGATTCCGGGTGAAGTGCGCCTCCATGCTGCTTATCTCAACTTGTTACCAGGTGAGATGAAGGCCAAGGGCTTACCCGTCGTACAATAAAAAAAAATGTTCTTAAGAAACATTTCTAAAACAGAAAAACGTGTAGTACTTACTAAGAAAAGAAATATATTGAACATTCCCACGAGACGGTGGGAAAAAGTTCCCGGCATTCCACTAGTTAATAATAAAAAATATGAATTGTGAAACGATTTCCGGAATTTTTCGGTATCATATATATATTACTGGGAAATATTCTGTCGTTCACTCGCTCTTTGAAAATGTCTGAATTATAATAAAAAAATAATCACCGACTGAATGTAGGGACCTTATATTTATTTAGGATGGGCAGCGCCATAGGCAACTAATTAGGTATTCATTAATTAAAATGTTTTCGAGTAAAACGCAAAAAACATTCTATTGCTGGAAACATTGTAACTGTGTTGGATTTATCATTTAGAAAATATGCTTTTTTTATTAAATTGTTTATTTATAACATCTTATGCGTTGTCGCTTAAACTGGCAATAAAACCATGCTAGTAAAACAAACAGTCAGCTAAACTATTTTAGTCAGCTGGAAAATGTATTATGTCAGCTAATATAATGAAAAAAAACAAGCTGTTTCTAGTTGAAAAAAAAAAAAAGTTTTCATGACCGTGCTTGGCAGGTGGATTGATGATCGAAGTAAAGGTGTTAGATAATACCCAAATCTGTCGATTTGGGTGTCCCCAATCACCCAATCCACACCCAATCGAGATCCCTTAGTCAGCCTTTATGACATCTGTAGGCCAGTTGGATGGGTGGATCCCCGCCACTTCATTTATAGGTACAACAATTTTATTTTATTGTATTATTGGAGAACAAACAGTTTTACACACTTTATAAATAAACTTACTTTGAGGATAAGTGTAGATACGGTTCCATCTTGTTGCTCTGTACAAAGAAATAAACCAAGTACTAACAATTAATAAGACTTATGAAAGAAGTAACAATTAACAAAAATAAATCAAGACAGGAACTGATAGATGAGAAGAAAAAATAAACATACCATACAAAAAAAGAGAAAAATAATATTAACTAAAATAAATTCAAATAACAAAATTATTGAGTTAAGATACTAGCGCATCAAACCAGCGCTATATACTCTGTATATAACACTGTATATAATACTTTGAATATAGTTCTGTTATTAGCCACTTCTTGGCGCTAATCAGCTTCTTCTAAAATATTAAAACCTAAAAGTTGTCTGTTTCTGTTACTGTTTTCAATTTAGTTAGTATTTAATTTCAAACAGTTCCACATCTAATGAACATGAAAAGTTTGCTCTAGTGGTTTGTTCTAACAATTTGCGTGATTTTCATTGTTATCTCATTATTTTTAGATCAAAACAATAAGATTTTCCAAATGGGTACACCTTAATCTAAATCTCAAAACAATAGCCTAGTATAAATTAGGTGAACTTATCAGACCACAAAAACAATTCCTTTTACTACGATCTCTCGATTCAAGTAACAAAAACACTTCATAGGCAATGTGAAAAGGTATTAAAATGAAACGTTAAAAGTATGTATATGTACACATATCCATACCTATTATATATATAATAGTGTATATAATGTATATATATTTTAATATAACAGGACAATAATTTCACACAGCGTCATCTAGTCTTAAACTAAGCATAGCTTGTAATATGGGAACTAGATGACGGATAGAAAACATAATAACTTTTTTTTTTGTATATACATACTTATCATACAATACAACACCCAAACACAGAACACACATCTACATTCATCACATAAATGTTTGTCCTGGGTGGAAATCGAACCCACAACCTACAGCGCAGAAGGCAGAGCTACTACAACTGAGCTATGAGGCTTGGTTGAGCGTAACCGTGCATTAAATATTACAAGCTATGCTTACTTTAGGGCTAGATGGCGAAAAAAACATGCGTTTAAGTAGAACTTAGAAATTCCTCGGAGAAAAGTGTTATTACAATGATAGCAATGTTCAATTTAATAAATGTTAAATTTTTATGCCTAATTAGGTAAGTTTGTACTGGGACTTATATTAGATTATTGCTAAATATTTTACATCCATGTTACCTGCATTCTGAAAAATAAACGATTTGATTGGATTTGATTAAACAATTTAACGACGAAATGACTAAATGGATATTAATGTAATTTAGTTACCCTATGGAGAAGAATAAAGGCTATTTTGAATCCGAATACCACGCAAGCGAAGCCGTAGGCAAACGCTAACTAAATACACGCCAAAAGAAAAGGAGTAAATAAAATCGTTCCCGCGGTTCGTATCATATTCGAGACAGGTTCAAGATACTGTAACTCTATACTTACCTTCGTATTACCATTTTGATCTCAGTGGATCTAGCGTATAAAATAAAATAAATAAATAGACTCACGATATTTTCCTCTTCGAGGATTTCATCTAATCACTACTTTACTTAGAGCGTGGATCTTATGGGGATCACCTGCTAAGGGGTAGTCAGAGGCACGACCAAATTTACTCTCGGCACATGCCCACGTTTTTAACCGACTTTCAAAAAAAGAGGAGGTTCTCAAATCGTTGGAGTCGTTTTTTTTTTATGTATGCTCCCCGATTACTCGAAGACGGCTGGACCGATTAAAAAAAACATTTTTTTGTTTGAAAGGGTATACTTCGCAGATGGTCCCATTGATATCAGGTCAGGATCTGTTGATGGGCTCTTGGAAAAATCGAGGGAACTCTTCAAATGTTATAGGCACACGTGAAGCGATTTGGGTGTATTACCTCTATTATTCTATCTATCTATTTGGGTGTCAAATGCGCACATAAACTTCCGAAAAACCGAAAAGTCCATTTGTAGACGACTGGATTTGAACCCACAAACTACGGATGGGAAGGCAGACCGATACCCACTTGGCCACACAGGTCTTTTTTTTTCTAGCGTATAGCAGAGATCCGAAGCTGGTTTGCTTCCCGGAGAAATGCTGGCGCCATCATCTTCATCAACACTAAGGAGCTTTGATCGATTCGGCTTCGAAGGCTTACATGCGTCCATGTCCGTTGTCTAAATACAATACAATACAAAATAATTTATTGCTAAATAAATACATCGAAGCTCAGTTGGTAGTAGCTCTGCCTTCTGCGCTGTAGGCTGTGGGTTCGATTCCCACCCAGGACAAACATGTGTGTGATGAATATAGATGTTTGTTCTGTGTTTGGGTGTTATATATTATCATATAGTACGTATGTATTTTACAAAAAGTTTTTAAGTATTCTATCCGTAATCTTGTATTATGGGAACTACCCATAATCTTGTATTATGCTTAGTTTGGGGCTAAATGGCGCTGTGTAAAACTAATGTCCTGTAATATTTATTATAATTTAAAGAAAATATGAATAAAGATGAAAGAAAAGCAAAATTTGAATACGGTAATATTAAATTACCTTGCATTTAGGCCCTATGTCTTCAAGACTTAATGCACCTTGGTGAGCGTTGGATAAAGGTTGCTCCATCGTAGACCTTGTTCTTGTCCACACAAGTTTCAAAATAAAGAGCTGACCCTAGATGAGTAAAAAAAAACGTTCACTGTGGCTTTAGAATTCCTTACATCAAGGGCCTTAAGAATTCTAATATGAAAGAAAATTGAAACGTAAATAAATATATCAAATCAAAACAAACACGTATTTATCTTCACAAGTTAAATTATTTGAACTTGGGATGGGAACCCTTTTGTTAAGTTTTGGAAAACCTGTGTTAGAGGGTCCCCTTTTTCTTGAGGTCTTATCTGATAGACTTGTATAAATACATTTGATAACAATGTATCTATGGATTACAAATTTATAACTAATGCAAACCTGAAAAAAATACTTGTAAAGCCTTTTTTTGGTAGTTGGATAAAAAAGTTATAAACTTTCTACAATAATTATATATAGGTAACATGTTTTTCACATTGCACAAGGTCACAAACATCAAACATCAAACATCCTCGTCAATAAAAAAGAAAAAAACGTTGATATCGTAGTTAGTGGACTTAAGTAGACTTAAATGATGATGATGATGAGGTGAGGCTGGAGAACAAGAAGCATTCGTTGACAAGATTGTATGTGATATAATGTTATTAGTAATGGTGGTACTGAAACAATATACCTCTATAAATACATTATTGACAATAATAGAAGCAAATGTTCACACTTGAATTGGCTATCCAAACCGCCAACCGCAGGATAAATTTTATCATGTATAGTAATTAAATTAACGCATGATTAATGACGCTCTTTTTATAATAATTTTTGATAATAATGATTCAAATGTACTATTTTAAGAAGAATTAGCTCCGTGTGGTGATATAATTAGCCCACTTGCCACCCATTGTCGTCATCAAGGCAATAAGGCGTTTGCACCACAAATTTTCGACACTCGCAATAGAATCAAAACCTAAAGGATACTCGATGGAGCATAAAGCAACGTCTTATAGCACACATAAAGGAAAAATTCCGAAAACCTTATATTTTTTGCAACATCACATAATATTTTTTTTAATAATTATAAACAATAAAGAAACTTTTGTCTTAAATGTAAGCATACTCCTCCAGCTTCCCAAATTGGATTGTTATGGATTTCATTTAGCAATAAAAATAATGTGACTTATACCTACAGATTAGTACGGAACCCTCGGTGCGCAAGTCCGTCTCGCACTTGGCCGGTTTTTTTATTTATTAAATTATCTTACATTTGATTAAAATCATGCTTGATGATGAAACTGCGCATGCAAGTGAGCACAGATTTATTTTAATCTATTTTATTTATTAGGTTTACCTAATAAAATAAAATTGATCTGTGTTGGTAATCCAACGGTTGCTACAACATTACATACTTACTTTAAACTAAATCAATATTTATACATTGATATCACGTAGCTAATTGCACAACTAATTAAAGGCAAACACAGCATGCAAAATTAGGAGCACACAATTTAAATTGGATAAAACTAAGTAGACGAGTAAGAAAAAGAGAGGAGCTTTCATCAGATAATACAATACGCACTGGGCTAGAAGACACAAAAGGTAGTTCTTTGACGTCTACTGCTGAGAAGCCTTACTTCCATGAATACATTAGAAAACGTCTGTTTCTAATAAAAATAGTATCACATAGAAACCCTGAGTCGTGTTGTATAATGCTATTGTCCATTCTTTTGCCAAAAAGTTCTCACAATTTGAAAACGGTGACGGCGTGACCTCGGAGCCGGTAACAGTACATTATTATGGATTGAAAATCAGCTGCTAGCGTCGGTTTTTACTTGCAACATCGTTGACGTCATGTCCTTGCCCAGGCAAGCCTCGAAGCCGAAGAATTTGTTTTGAGATATATCAGATAAAGGTTTGTTCTTGGTCTGACAAAAAAAAAGTATTATATCCGTAATCTACTTTCCATATTACAAGAATTGCTTAGTTTGGGACTAGATGGCGCTATATTAAATTAATGTCCTGTAATATTTATGATAATTAAAATATACATTTAAAGACTATAAAATTGTCATTTAAATTAGGTAATTCAATGTAGAAAAACATTAGTATATGTTAGTAGTTGAATTACCTAACCAAACATACAATAATCAGGAGAGATAAACGCAAACAATTAAAAGTTATAATATACAAATTAACTAACTATGGACAAGGAAAGCAGTAGGGTTACTAAGGACCGTTATAAACGGTCTGTAGGTAATTCAACTGCTCCAGACCAGTACCAGACAGAAGCGTGCCCAAGACACTGGCTGCAATGCCACGTTATGCTCTCTACGGACCCAAGGTCTCGACTTAAAAGGCTCAACACAAAGTAAGCTCTGTCAAGACCACTAGTTTTGTGTTCCTCAGCCCAATCAGCCCTAACTGATGTCCCAGGCAGATGAGATGGTGCAAGGGTACTATAATTATTAATAAATTATAACACTCTTCTGATGATAATATCACATGAGTATCACATATCCAAAGGTTGTCTGGAAGAAATCGCTTCTATTCGATAATACCGCCCATTATTAATATTTATTTTAAATCATCCAGTTTTATTTGTAAGTTGCAATAAAGTTTTTTAATTCATTCATCCATTAATGAGTTTTAATTTAAAAGTATTAATGTTTTCTTATTTTTCTGTAGTTCAACACGTTTCTATACTTTTTCACACCAGAAAGGTTTTTCCTTTGGATTAATTAAGCCCAGAGGGTGGCTTATGAGGTGTGGCACTGTCGATGAGAGTGGGTATAAAAGTTGCCACTTGATACAATTAGAAGCATTTACTATGTGCCCTCCGGGTTTTCAAAAATCTTGCGGGGCTTTTGGTTGAGGCGATACGTGACCCAAGGGCCTCTTATTTAGGCCAGAAAATAAGCATAGCTATTCAACTTGGCAATGCGGCCAGTGTTTTGGGCACGCTACCGTCTGGTACTGGTCTGGAACAGTTGAGTTGCCTATAGGCCGTTTGTAACGGTCCTTAGGTAATCTAACTGATTCCTTTGTACATATGTGTAACTATAGTTAATTAGTTTAATTTTTAAATAATTTAAATGTACATTTTATTGAATAAAGATTTACTATGTACCTTGCTTTATTGTGCAAGTTATCTTAGTTCATATCAGCTTTCATCTCAGTATTATGTTTTGTTAAGGTTAAGGCTGAACGCGGAAGCGCATTTCACCCGGAATCCTAAACAGCCTGATGCCAAGTTGCGTTCTAAGGCCCAAAATACCTCAAAAGTATTTTGATCTACGGATTCCAATCCGGTTCTTAACAATGATTAGCGGAATCTTCTGGAGTTTTTGTATTACATTTCAAAGGAAAGTTTCATCTATAAAATCCCTCCAAAATGTCCTCCAACTTCCGATACTCATGTAAAAATTGTACAAAAAAGAACTTTGCCCAAATAACTTCAGTGTTGGAAAGATGTTTGAAAAATTAATGACTAATGTACCGTAACATCGAGTTTTACCGAAAATATAAAAGTATGCGCGAGTTGGGCACACGCCTGCGGGCTCCGTACAATACTCGGCCTCTTATTCAAGTTAATCAAATTTTTTTTATACAACTAAGAGACGGGACAAGCAAGTAGCCCACCTAATGTTGAGTGCATCTATTGCTTATAACAATGCCTTACTGCGTAGGTCACATCCACAAAGAACATAGCCTACACGGCACTGCATTACACCTGTCAACTTGAGGCATAAAGATGTTAAGCCTCGCGTGCCCGTAATTTCACCGACAACCATACCCTTCAAACCGGAACACAGCAATGCTGCTTGGCGGCTGAAATAGGTATGGTGGTAGAACTTCCCCGGACGAGCCCTTTCACAAGGGGCTCTACTACTCTTATCTGCACATTATATGCAACTATTATATTAACAGGCCTAACAGCTCAGTTGGTAGTAGCTCTGCCTTATGCGTTGTAGGCTGTGGTATGGTGTAATTTCTTGAATATTTAAAGATAAAGTAGTTTAACTATTCCTTAAGCGTCATTCACGTTTTTATGTTGCAACAAAAAAAAAAGTAAATATGTTTAAATATTATTTTATGCAAACATTAGATATCAGTACATTAGATATACAGTTTAAAAATCATTTATTGCGCACTCCTATAACGGTTTTGTCATCAAAATTATGTAAGGTTACGTTTAAACTAAAAATAAAGTTTTAAGGATCGGGAACCCTAAAAAAATGCGTAGAAATAATTCGGTGTCAAACTTTTGTAACTGTCTAGTGAAAGTATTTAGGCAAATCGAAGAAGGTTCATCGCTATGCCACCAGGTTTGTTTAAATAAATCGTGGCATCAATGATGTCAGATAAAATTGAGTAATAAAAACGAAAATATACATGTTTTTACAACATATCATTTTGTTTATTTTAGTCATGAGTTATTTTGGTCAAATACATACTTTCATAGCGCGTTCCACCCAACTGCCAAGTGAAGCGTTTAAAGTAAAACTTTCCATAAACATAGAAAATGAATATGCCAGCCATATTCAATTACAAGGTGTGTTAATGATATTTTTTTGATAAAAAAAAAAAACGGGTATTTATCGCGTATTCTACTTTGCTTTGTTACTTTTAATTAGGACTCAATCATATACAGGAATACTATTGTTGTAGATGATTCTGAAAATATATGGATGGGTGAAAATTATAATTAATAGATCAATCAATCGAAATTAATAATGATTTCAATCAAAACGCGCTTCGGCACGTAAAACCGCTCATTACGTGTGACCACGATGACCACAGTATTCATTCGAATCAGTAGAGAAGCCATTCTTCAATAAGTTAAATTGAAAACAGATACACAGACCAGTTGTTATTCAAACGCAAATAAACAACTTATATCTTTGGGATGAGACGTAAAAATACACAGTGTGTTTATTTTAGGTTAAAGTCAAAGTCAAAATTCGTTTATTCATAAGTATTTTGTAGGATTATCTTAAAACGTCATATCTACCGCCTGGACACAAGGAGAAAGGCAAGAACCTCGGGCTAGTTAATTTTGGTATGGTGTTAAGGCTGTACACGATCCTAGCGAAACACACGATCAGCAAAACACACCATCACACACGATAGGGTTTCAACTAGATATGGCTACATTTAGTTTCAATGGTTTTATTTTATTAAAATTATCACATAAATATTGAAAAAAAACAAACTTTATTTGGACCTTCTATAAAATAAATTACAGATTGTGATCATAGTGATTTAATTGAGTAAAAATTCAGAACAGGCTCGCTGTATTGTAGACCTCTTTGCCTATTCAAGTTTCGTTGTCAAGAGCTGACGCGTTTCACATACGGCATTACAATACATCTCAATACATGATTCCATTGAAATCGTCAGAACACCGCTAGAAAACATTATTTTATGTAATGTTCATGAATATACATTATAGCTGCCGTATATGAAGCGTTTCATACTAAAAATAGTATGTAAGAGCATGCAAATAAACAAGTTCTTCTTTTAAAATAGCTACTTACGTGCATTGGATTCCAGGTTGATACAACTTACTGTACTGCAGAGATGTATACTGTGCATAGTACGACGTGCTATAACGTACGTAATGTACTAATTGACGTATTTACACGGGGTTTTGACGTCAAAAGCTTTTCAAACTTAATTAGAGTAAAGATTTAATAAAGGTTTTTAACTATTTCATAATGAAAATTCAATAAATAATAAACTACCGTAGACTGATAGCATGTACATCGTTAATATGTCGTGGGTTCGAAATCGGGTTTTGCACTTTTTAGGGTTCTGTACTAAGCCTCTACTATCCGTCAATATGTCAGTCAGCAGACGAGTTTTACTATTTGTATTTTTTTTTTGGATATTAAAATGAAGCAAAGCTTGTTATATGGGAACTAAATTACGGATCATACTTTTATTTTGTACATTTTGTAAACCTTTTCATTCAAAACAACACCCAAACAAACATCAATATTCATCACCGCAAATGTTTGTCCTGGGTGGGAATCGAACCCTAATCCAACAGCGCAGAAGGCAGAGCTTTACCAACTGGGCATGTGTATTGCCGCTATAACAACAAGTTATAAAAAAAGGAACATACTTGAAGGTTTTTTTAGAGATTTAAGAGTTAGTAAGAGGCGTGTAAGGGATTATACAAATAAAAAAAAATATTCGGTCCCGACCAGCGCAAGGCTTTTTTACGAATTTAGCTGTATGTCAATATTACTGAGTCAAGGCTGTAATTCCTACCTTTAGGATAGTTAGAGGGTTAGAAACTATCACTTACAGTAATTACTGTCTCTACTTGTGAAAGCAATGTAGCTGAATTAGGAGCTAACTAGGTTTCTGCGATAGTTACTAGAAAATTACACATTCCATGTTATAATAATATAAATAGGTATCATTATTATAGTGCTGATGTTGCGTCTATATATAATAATCATTATGAATCTTTGTCTGACTGACAATCTACGAACAGTTCCAACCAGAGGAAAGAATTGGGAAATTAGCTAAAATCGTACTTCTTGTTTCCTAGTAAAGATGTGGCCTAATATGGACCACGCTTATCTTAAAGGTATTTACTCATCCTGGAAATGACTCCAAGATTGTATGGGTCAGGAAAAACAGACGAGGGCAACGAATTCCATTCCTTTTATCTTTTATTGTTAGCATAATATTGATATTATTTTGCAACAAATCGTATGAAGGTATTTATTTACCTAAAAATAAATTGTTATACCACTATTATTAACAAAATTATAAAAGTGGTAAAGAAACACCTCTGTGATCTAGTGGTTCAGCCACCGATATCAGAACCAGAGGACCCACGTTCGATCCCGGAAGAGGGTTTCACATTTGTGCTTGTGTTGGTTCGCGGTAGGACTTTGTTTAAGTCCGCCTGGCTGGCTACCACCATCTTATTAAGTCTCTCTATCTTAAATTTATCTGGCATTTTAAATTTAGTTCCTTAGTCTGTGTCAGATTCCGGGTGAAGTGTTTATTAGTTAGTATTTAATTTCCAAATCAAAAGTACATATAAAACCAACTACTTTTTTTTTATTGTACGACGAGGAAGCGCTTGGCCTTCATCTCACCTGGTAACAGGTTAAGATAAGGCCGAAGATGGAGGCGCACTTCACCCGGAATCCTCAACAAACTGAGGAACTGACTATGTTACCTCTGAATACCGGAACACAACAATTTTTTTAAGAATTGTTATTATGGCGACAGATTTAGGTAAGATGGTGGTAGCTAGTCAGGCGGACTTAAACAAGATCCTACCACCAACCGAACCAAGCACAATATATTGTACTCCCCATGGGGATCGAACCCAGGTCCTCTGGATCTGAAATCGGTGGGTTGAACCACTAGACCACAGAGGCGGTTATATTTGTATTAAAGTATTATGACTATGTTGGCGGCGCGGCGCCTGACCTAATTCTAAATTAAACATCTGAATTTCTTGGTTTTATTACAACACTAGCTGTTACTTGTGGTTTCATTCGTAACCTCAAAATACAATGGATTTCGTTATAATATTTTTTATTTTTTTTAATATCTCCCTCCTTTCCACTACCACTAGCACATGTACTACGGGGAATCGCACAGTATTCATCTGGTATTAAGCTATGATAAGGTCGAAGGTGGAGGCGCACTTTACCCGGAATCCTCAGCAAGCTGAGGAACTGGCTATCTTACCTCTAAATGCCGGAAATGTACAATAAACACTACATGAAAGGTAATACTTTATTATTAAAAATAATATAGAATGTGATACTAAGAACGTGTTTTCGTAACACCGTGAAGTTCGAAATTTTGCAGTCGGGTTTTAGTTCAACTTTCAATATGTTTCGGGACTATATTGGACAAATAGAAACATACATCCAACTAAAATGTGAGGAAGGATACAACAAGGATGACATTTTGTTCTTATCCAGCCGAAACTGTTATGTGACTGCTATTTTTATTCACCGCTATGAATATGTAATCATTACAGAGACCGCTCCCGCTAATGAAGGCGTTTGGGAATTCGCAAACGAAAAAATAAAAACAAAATGGCGTCATTTTTGTAAGAGAGGTACTTCTATCCATGGTTATCTTCCAAAAAGCGGTACTAACCCACCATTGATGACGTAAAAGATCTCTAACCAACCCTTTGATGACGTAAGAGCCCACCCTTTGATGACGTAAGAGGTCACTAGCCCACCTTTTAATGACGTAAGAGGTCACTAGCCCACCCTTTGATGACGTAAAAGGTCACTAAACTACCCTTTGATGACTTGAGAGGTCACTAGCCCACCCTTTGATGACGTAAGAGGTCACTAAACTACCCTTTGATGACTTGAGAGGTCACTAAACCACACTTTGACAACGTAAGAGGTCACTTACCTACCATTTGATGACGTAAGAGGTCACTAGCCCTCCCTTTGATTACGTAAGAGGTCACTAACCCACCCTTTGATGACGAGGTCACTTTACCCACCTATTAATGATGTAAGAGGTAACTTATCCACCCTTTGATGACGTAAGAGGTCACTTACCCACCCATTGATGACGTAAGAGGTCTCTAAGGCCTTAGTATCTGAGTATTAAACACCAATACCATTCAACAAGCCTCACAGTTCAGTTGGTAGTAGGTCTGCTTCTGCGCTGAAGATTGTGGGTTCGATTTACATCCGAGACAAGTATTTATGTTTTGCATATGTTTGTTCAATGTTTGGTTGTTATATTGTATGATCAGTATGTAGTAAAAGTATTCTATCCCTTATAGCTACTCTCTTTCTCTCTCTCGTGTCACACCACGCAAAAACACACCTGCCAAACGAGTTAGTCTAGTTGATGTCAGACGTACGATGCCATTTGAAAACAAAAATACTACCGAAGTAAGTTCACCTATTTAATTTGATTATGATGAAAAGCCTAATCACGGCTTTTACAACATAAGGTTTTTAAGCTTTTCGTAATATAAAATTAAATGCTGAACGCTATCAAATAAATGAAAATGGAGAGCTCAGTCATACAATATGTCATACATTCGTAATATTTTGTTAAATTCCAGTACTCTTTAAAAATATCTGAATAATTTTCGTAAAATTTCGTATTCCATCTCATTACTGCATCGCATTAAAGTAATTGCGTTAGAATTAAAAACGCAGACAGGGTACAGTGCGAATGCCACCGCAAAATTATAAACAGTACCTCTACTCCCTATTTACAACAATATTTTTATGCGTTAAGAACTAACTTATTTCTATTAAAACAAGAGTACCTATGTCATATCATTATATTATTATATTATCGACATAGAACGTATTTGATCGATAAATATCTGGGTGAAAAGAGCTCCAATTATCAAACACATTTTATTGCTGTTTGCAGAAGCTTGCATAGAAGATAGAAGAAAGATAGACAGAAAAAATATATTTACCAAAAATCTACAAACAATAAATTTATTTCATTTCATACACTCTTTGAACTAGGTAAAAAAAAACTCATAATGTAACACACATCAACCGCCTCTGTGGTCTAGTGGTTCAAGCCACCGATTTTGGATCCCCATGGAGAGTACAATATATTGCGCTTGGTTTGGTTGGTGGTAGGACTTTGTTTAAGTCCGCCTGGCTAGCTACCACCATCTTACCTAATTCTGTCGCCATGATAACAATTCTAAAATGGTTGTGTTCCTGCATTCAGAGGTAAGATAGCCAGTTTCTCAGTTTGTTGAGGATTCCGGGTGAAGTGCGTCTCCACCTTCGGCCTTATCTCAGCTTGTTACCAGGTAAGATGAAGGCCAAGAGCTTACCCGTCGTATAATATAAAAAAAAAACAAATAGATTTCATCCACTTTGTAATTCTTTACTACATAGACATGCATTTGTTAATAAATATTAACAAATGCATGTCTTTTTAGCTGTACAGTATTCAACATTAAGTACGTAAGGCATTCGATTTTACGACTAAAATTAACAAAGTTGTTTTACTGCAACGTATATACTACAAATACTTTTACGGAATCTAGGTTAGGTCAAGTGACGTCGAGCCCTAACTCTAATACCTACTAAGTGCAGTACGTTTGGGTTTTCGCGTTTGTAAATGCTAGGATTTTCGCGAAAAGCTTAGTCTAATGCAGATACTTTAAGTATCGAATGAGTCCAAATATATATTAACCAATCGTGTTTCTGAAACCCATATTGAAGATAAATACAAAAATTGGCCAAGTTGTAGCTTTTAAAGGTACCAGTGTTTAAGGCCTTTTTAACTTATTATTTAACACATACCAAAACAAGTCATAAATACTATAGCTTTAATAAACCACGAAGGTTTGAGCAAACCTACACATAATCTGCCATCACTCGTTTATTCGTTATTAAATTTTAATGATATATTAGGTATACTTATATTGTACTGTACGACGGGGAAATGCTTGGCCTTCATCTCACTGGTTACAAGTTGAGATAAGTATTTACATTATTGTGTGTTGGTAAAAGCCTTGCGTTTGACAACCAGAGTACCAAAAGCAAGTTGCAGTACAAGTTCACTGAATGAAATACTGTGGTGGCTAGGTGTTAAATTTCATACAATTCGAGGTAAGCGCAAAGGCGTTCGAGAAGGTGTGGAGTTGAAAACTCGCACTAGACACACAGATCACTTGCGAAAAACTAGTTATAGCATAAAATTGAGCACGACTGTATAAATGAACCTATTGACTTGGACTTGAAGACATAAGACCCATTATTTTATATTTCGAAGACTCTCTGGTTATACCTGCGCGATATACTGGTGCGGAAATACAGACGAAGGCAACGGGATCCATTTTACTTAAACCTCACTTTGGGTTCTCAATATATAAATAATACTGTCCTGATAGTGAAGTGTGCAATGGATACCGATAACCTTTCAAAAGAAAGATGCACTTTTATCTTTCACCTACTTTTACAGATAAAAGTATTTATCACGATTTCGAAATAACTCTGTCGTTTATAAAAGCAAAGCAAAATTGTAGAATATTTTTTCCACAAACAATAGACAAGAAAGACGGTACTTAGGACCATTACAAAGGTGTATATGCACAGATAATAAAATATGACAGTTGCAGAGTCGAGTTACAGACGGAAGCGTGCTCAAGACTGGTTAAATCTAAAAGCTCAAATTTAGATTGTTTTTCACAATATACAATTAATTTCTGGGTATAAAATGACATAATTATAATGAAGACGGGTACTAATCCCGATTACCTTTTTTTTTAATAATAATATTCTTCTTTAAAAATCATAATAATAATTGAAAAATGCTAGGTTACAAGAATTCTTTTAAAAAAAGGTTTTCCAATTTAATACTTGTTTCGTATGATAAGTATGCAAAGCAAAAACTATTAAATGTTTTCAATCACATCGTAAATAATCTTTTCAAATATAATAGAGGACATGCATTTCACACAACGCTTTCTAGTTACAAACTAAGAAAAGCTAATATTGCCTCCATGGTCCTGGGTTCGATCCCCAGGGGAGTACAATACTGTGCTTGATTTGGTTGGTGGTAGGACTTTGTTTAAGTCCGCCCATAACAACAATTCTTACAAATTGTTGTGTTCCGGCATAAAATAGCCAGTTCTTCAGTTGGTTGAGGATTCCGGGTGAAGTGCGCTTTCACATTCGGCCAAATCATAACTTGAAAAATCAGTCGTACCATAAAAAATATAAAAAGTAGATGAAAACGAAAAAAGTACTTAGACATATAGGTACTTATCATACAACACAACACCAAACACAGAACAAACATCAATATTCATCAAACAAATGTGTCTTGTGTGGGAATCGAACCCACGACCTACATCGCAGAAACCACCACTGCATCTGGTTTTGAAATTTGCCTGCTTATTGCGGGTGGTGGTCACTAATTAAAAGCTAAATCCACACATGAGTAAACAAGAGCTCGCAAATAGTTTCAATGCCAACCCATACATACATTATAGCAGTGATTTCATGCAAACGTTCCAAATATTGATTCTAAAATAAACATGTGTCAAACATTATTGAAATACGTTCCGTGCTTTGAAGTACTGGCTTCTAATTGTAATACCTCTATTCAAGTTATGTCGTAAAGACGGCTCAGTAAGCCGTCCCATACAATCAGAAAAGAAAATCAGAAAAAGTTTTTCACTTCACCCGGAATCCTCAATTAACTGAGGATCTTACCTCTGCCGGAGGCTTTTTAGAATTATTGCTATGGCGACAGAATTAGGTAAGATTGTGGAAGCTAGACACAATCTTTCACAATATTGTCATTATATAAATTATCATAAATATGCTATCCACAATATTACACTCCTCCTGGGAATCGAATTTGGGACCTCTGGATCTGAAACCGGTAGGTGAACCACTAGACTAAAAGCATGTGAATGAGCGAAAATAAAATGAATCCCGATCTGGGAATGGAAAAAAATATTATTTTAATGATAATACACATATATAATTAACAATGACAATCCTGTTTCTGATAATCCAGATAAAATACAATATAATTTGATGCATCTAAATGATCAAAAAATCATACTGAACTGGTATACCGACCAGCTGTGCTATTAGGAGATTATATAATATCATTACGTTTTGGTGAGTTCAGAGCAGTTGATGATGAAAACGTGTCGTCGATGACAACACGATCGACGATGGATCTATCGTAACCAAAATAGACATGTAGTATACGCTCGTCTTCAAGCAAATGAACATTTCGCCGCGGAGTAAAAATTATCATTATCATCGCCTGCCTGCTTACACAAACTTCTAATGTAATTTAAAAGACAAGTGTCAAACCCATAGATAAAAAAACAGGACTTCGCACCATCCGCCAGAATGTGTCAAACCTCCTTACTCTGAGAGTCGAAAAGAGACTTACAGGATCTTCGAATGCTAAAGTTAATGCATTCGAACATCCTACATAATTAAGTGAAAATACTGGTTAATAAAAAAATACTGGTCTGGAACAGTTGAGTTACCTATAGGCCGTTTGTAACGGTCCTTAGGTAATCTGACTGATTCCTTTGTACATAGTTAGTTTAATTGTACTTTTTATTGAATAAAAACTAAATGAATAAAAAAAAAATATTAAGTGAAATAATTAAAATAAAAAATATCGAACGAAATAGGTACCTATTCCTCAATTAAATCGGAGGTCTTAAATTTTCACATCTATCCATTAAATCTGTGAACTTAATGCGTAGTCTCTCTACGCTCTAAGCTACTTTATTACTAGTCATTGTTAAATAATTGTTTAATAATGTATTTTACACACAATTGTGTAAAATACATTATTAATACTAGTATCTAGATATAAACTAAAAAAGCTTTCTCTAACATTTTTTTTAGGTTATTATGTCCAATCTCATACACCTTCGCGTTGCTTTGATAGATTTCAACGTAAGACTCACTTTATCTTTGCTTACAGTGGTAAACCAGGTAGAGAGTCCGCCTGTGTAGTCTAGTGGCTTGCACACTGGTATCAGACCCAAAGGGCCCTTGATCCCCACAGGGACTACCAATCTGTGCTTGGTTTTTGTTGGTATGGTAGGACTTGCTTCTAGTCTACCACTATCTTACCAAAGTCTGTTGCCATAATAATAACAAGCCTCATAGTTCAGTTGGTAGTAACTCTGCCCTCTGCTCTGTAGGCTGTGGGTTCGATTCCCACCCAGGACAAACATTTGTGTGATGAATTTAGATGTTTGGGTGTTGTATCATATAGAACGTATGTATTTACAAAAAGTATTTTAGTATTCTATCCGTAATCTAGTTCGTTTGGGGCTAGATGGCGTTGTGTAAAGTTAATTAAAAAAAAATCAAAATTGTTATGTTCCGGTATTTATAACCAGTTCTGAGGAACTGGTATCTGTTGAGGATTCCGGGTGAAGTGCGCTTCCACCTTCGGGCAACCGCTTCCCCGTCGTAAAATAAAAAAAGCTTAGGATAAACACTCAGTTCAACTACAAAAATTAAGATATGGATTTCAATCTTGTTTTTCATCAACATATTTTAATCCAAAGGTTGTCTAGTAGATATAGTTTTTATGTGATAAGACCGCCCATGGCTACATCTCTTCATTTTTGTTTTTTATCGGTGAACAGTAGAGGTTACTCTATGTATCTGTTTATCTACACTTTTTTATTTCACCAATGGGTAGCTACTTTAAATAGACCATTTGCAACGGTTCTCAGGTAACCAGACCGCTCCTTTTGTAAGCTAAGTTTAATTAAAAAATGTATAAATAAAGAGAAGAATAATCCACATACCAAAAAATTGTTGAGTACATAAACATTTCAATAAAGGATTAACTGAAAATAAAATTTTGAATCAAAATATTCAGATTTTGAGCACCTACATAACAAAAAAAAATCAAAATATTCAGCAAATATCCACGAATACGAATCCACGCAGTTTCGTAGATTACCGTTAACGTAACGTAACATACCATTTTAACGTACATTTTGTTAATATTCACATTTTATTTAAGCTGTTTGTGTTAACGAGGTACTCGATATAAATGAAAATTATTTTGAACATACTGAGATAATTATAACGGTGTGTAGTGGGTTCGAAATCAATCTGTACACCTATAGACGTTTCATTCGCATTTATTCTCTCTCTTCTGATGATGAAAACGTTGAGCATAATCGACTTGGGACAGCGCATGCTGATTTTACGCAGTATTTTTTTTTTCTTTTATTTTACAGCTATGTAAATTACAAAATGTATACGTATCGAAAACGATATGTTTTCAATTCGTACACATACTCATTTTTTTGTTCAAAGCATTTGGTCGTAGCTTGTTTGTTCACTTGTAAAACCTCGAAATGAATAAACGCTCTGGAGCTTAACTTCTGCCATCCTGTAGGTATGTTTCAAAATACTTTCAAGTACAGAACAGAAGCCCTGAAACTTTCAAGTTTCTAGGACCACTGGCTTAGATAGGCTGCGTCTATTGTCAACCGTTCAGTCTATTTTTAAGAATGAGATTAGCCTTTTTTTGACCGCCTCTGTGGTCTAGTCTTTTACCTACCGGCGTTCGATCCAATGGTCCCGTGTACGATTCCCAGGATGACACCGGTGGGCAACCCACTAGACCACGGAGGCGGTTGAAAAGTCTCCTTGTACTCATCACAGCATTATTTAAAATTTCAATGAATGCCCGTCATAGATCGCTCGGCACTGACCTGGATTCAGAATGAAAATATGACTAATCAATGGATACGTACCGAATGGCTGGCGCGACTCCAACTTACTGGTTTGAGGTGCCGCGTCTATGTTTACTCGGCTCTATGGTTTGTGGCACAGTGTAGGCATTAGTTAGTACGTTGCTACAATATCGAGACTAGAAAAAACAAACCGTCTCTGTGGTCTAGTGGTTCACCGACGTTCCCCCACTGGCATCAGATCCAGAAGTCTCGGGTTTGATATCCAGGTTACAGTACTATGCTTAGTTTGGTTTGTTTTCTATAAATGTAATTATGTTAAATATTTAAAGTGATGGGAATGCTTGGCGCGGCTCAATCAGTCGTGGTCAGCATATTGTAAAAATATACAAAATTGTATCCAAAAAATTTGTTAAGTGCCTTAATTTTGCTTAAAATTATTTGAGTTAAGTCCGCCTAGCTTCCGCCATTTTACCTAAATCTGTCGCCATAACAAAATTCAAAATTGTTGTGATTCGGCATTTAGAGGTAAGATAGCCAGTTCCTCCAGAGGTAAGATAACCTTCGGCCTTATCATAATCTTGAAAATAGTGAGATGAAAGCCATGCACCTTTTCGTCGCCAGTTCCTCAGTCTGTTGAGGATTCCCGGTGAAATGCGCTTCCAACTGACCTTATCATCTCTTGAAACCAGGTGAGATGAAAGCCAATCACCCGTCGTCGTACAATAAATAAATAAAAAACAGCAGAGGCTGTGTTACAAGAACACTACTGGGGATGCGACAATCCCAAATTAACTCACTTAACAAAATATTCAATCTGGAACTATTTATGGTTACTTGAAAAGTTGAAGGCAATCGGTCGTAGACGAAGCTCCAATCTCTGGTATGTCAGGATACATCCCAGACATCCTGGAAGATGCAGACCAGCATGGTTTAGAGAAAGGCCGTGGATAGACAGCATCAATGGGGTCACGATCCTAAGGAATGAGGGAACGACGAAGGATGAAACACTTCCTAGATTTCCTTACACTGAGGGTACGAATAAGATTTAAATCTATAATTTTAAGAAAGCGTCATTGAGTTGGCGCCGTGCCACAGTTAAACACCGAGTTAGTATGTAAACATCGCCGGCTTTAAACACATGTGCAGTTTCCTGTCAAGGTCACCCCCCACAGTAGCACTTTTCTTTTAAGATTTTTGTAAATTTAGCTTTAAATAAATACCTAGTTCGTTGTTCACCTTTGTTATTTTATTGAAGATATCGGGAGCCATGCAGACTATACTATCGTCCGACAATTATGTCCCTTCGGGATTTGAACATCATCTATCTCACTGGCTAGTATACCGCTAAGCGGCAATGGGCTTGCAACCTGTCACGTATAGAATGCTAGCTACTTGCAAACCTTGGGCAATTGCTGAACGTAAGTTTAGACGTGCCTCAGGCTATAAGTATCTTCGAATAAAAAAATACTTGGTAAAACTTGTTGGTGAATCAGCAACACAGCTTTTTATATCTAGATATATTTCATTTGGTCACCGGAAACAAAACATTTAGTGCTTAATGTGCGCTCTGCTCACACCAAGCTGATTTACGTTTAGAGTTATGTTTCCTGCATAACGTTACAAGGTTAAAGCACAATTTAAAACACTGAATATACATTTTTATGTGAGTATATTCAGTGATTCAGAGATATTTTTAAATGTAACTATCGATTAATAATCGATAGTTACTGCACTAGTTTCGCTACTGCACTAGTCTTACCAAAATCACACTGCTGCTTGCTGCACACACATCTTTTCGATGATAGTATAATCTAAAATCCTTGGGAAGACATCAGTTAGAATTGTTTTACATTGTTTGTACAATTGTTTATAGTACATAAATAATTTAAATTCAGGCACGTTGAAGATAAAATCTCATTCGATTTAAACTAAAATCGATAGCCGATAGAATAAATAATGCTAACCTTTTAAAATGTCTGACAGAGGGTCCAAAAATAATACTAAACATGCTTTCCCTCGTTTTACAGAGGGTTCGAATACAATCGCGATAGCAAGATACTCTCAGACAAGTGGCACTCCTCAATTTAAACGTGAAATTTTATGTAGTCATTGTATTCTGCATTAATGGTTTTATACTTTATTGTACACACACACACATAGTATTTAAGCATACACACATAACATTAAATAGTACGGAAAAGGCGAATGGAACCCTAAATAAAGTTATTTTCCAGCATACAATGGTCGAAAGAGAAACAAAATTATATAAAAGGAAAAGGTGTACAACATTATATTATATTAATAAACAACAAATCGGTAGGTATATGTACATTAAATTATATTATGAATGTATTTATTTTTGTTTTACATTTCGGTTACATTATGTTGTTTATTGTATTATTCCTAAGTTTAATAAGTAGGTATATAGTTTATTAACGTACACTTTTCCATTCTATTAAATATTGTTTCTCTCTTTATCTAGGTTTGCTGGAAGATAATTATTCTCTGGGTTAATCTCGCATTTTTTATACATGTTAATTATATATTTGTATACTTATATATTATATGTGTGCAATAAAGTATAAATCAAATAAATATTTTATTTAAAGGGACCAGACATTTCCAATTATATTTAAAAATTCTCAATGTCTAAGTTATATAGGAACTATTTCATTTGTATATTATTTAAATACCTAAGAAATTCAAAACGTTACCTACATTTACTGAAACAGCTTTGACTACGAAGTAAGTATTTTGGATAAGGATTAATACCAAGTAACATGTACATGGTATCGATTCCACCAGCGCAAATTAATAAGTGGTTATAATGCCATAACTTGACTAGTTGGATATAATATGCAACCGTTGACTTTTTTGTAGGTATTGGAGGGTTCTCTATAACTTTAAAACATTACTTTGTACTATCATTAATAATACAAACCAATGATACAATCTTTTCTCTTTTTTATAATAGTATACCTATAGATATAGATATAGTTTATATTAAACAAATACAAACCATTAACTATAAATACGTTATAAGATCCTTAACATCACAGAAACAACCAACTGCTATGTTTATTTAGCAAGCCAAAATAAAAACAGAATAATAAACATTCGTAGTAGCTGTTGTCATTTTCATCATCATTATTAAAACCTGATTTTAAGCCATTCCACTGTAAAGACTGAACCCTCCTCCATCAAGAGTCAATGATACGTGAAATGGCTTAGCTTCAGCGATCATATCTTCTACAATACTGTAGCATTTACTTTAAATTAACATATGTTTTAGTTCAGGATTGATGCTAGAACGCTTGTGTTTCGAAAACACGATTACATAAAATTTTCTTGATAGAAAAAAATCCGAAGTTGACTCTTATTTGTACCAAAAATGTTTGCCATTCAATAAATACGCCCAATTAGGCCTTGACACTTTGTACAGCAAATAAACACAGTATACAGCAGAAGGTCTGTGTGTTAGATTTACAAAAATAATGTTTGTTTTACCGTAAAAAAATAAAACGTTGAAATTCGGTCATCTGGTGGTCATAAGCGCCGTGGTTGAGCGCACAGCAATGTCACCTTTATTATAACTATATCTTATTGCGAAACTAGAGTGAAGTTGCGTTGTGTTGCTAATCTGAGGTTACTATAGCCCGTTAATATAATGTAATACTTTTACGTGCAATTTTTTTTTTTATTATTTATTTAAAAACAGAAAAAAGATGCTTTGTTTTGCCACGATCACTATCCTATAATTATATATTCGTGGCTGGGGTTAATTACTCAGATTCTACAACCTCCTGATGTTGTTCCTAAATCTAAAAGGCGTTCGCTTCTGAGACGCTCACCATTTGTCTACGGGAGCAAAATACGGATATAAACCGATTATAGTATTACTTAAATTGAGTATGAATAATAGATGTAACTGCTTTGATTATGAAATGGTCTGCAGATGGCGCGATGAAACGATTGTTCGTAATCTGATTACTTCGAGCCTTTTACCCTACGAAATGTATGTTTTTTTTTCAAAATAAGTGTTTTTTTAATGGAACTGATTTCACCACTGAAAACCTAAAAATAACTCTAAGGGTAAGTCCATATAATTTGAAGTTGGTGCCGAATTGCTAAGCAAAGCAACTTGTTTATATGGCACTGCCTTAAAATTATATGAACTTTCAGTTAATTTAAGTTAATTTTAAGTTTTTAGTGGTGATGACGGTTTCATTTTTTTTAATGAGATACCTTTTTTGAAGTCGGTTAAATCGGTTAATTAATTAAATCGGAATTAGCATAGCTATTCAGCGTGGCAATGCAGCCAGTGTCTTCGCACTTCGCACGCTTCCGTCTGGTACTGGTCTGGAACAGTTGAGTTACTTATAGACCGTTTGTAACGGTCCTTGGGTAACCCAACTGTTTCGCGTTACATAGTTTATTTAACGGTACATATATTTTTTGATTGTAAAATTTAACTATTTAGTTCTAGATACATTACATAACACTTGTATTATTCACAAAGAAGGTAAACACAATCAAAATAAAACAACATTATTATAATAATAAATATTACAGGACATTAATTTTACACAGCGTCATCAAGTCCCAATTTAAGCAAGCTTATATGGGATCTAGATTACTGATATAGTACTTACTTATATACTTTTTTTAATATTTAGGTTTTTACCATACAATACCAATACCCCAATACCTTGTAATGTATGTTTTAACCGCCTCTGTGGTATAGTGGTTCAACCCACCGATTTCAGATCCAGATGTCCCGGGTTCGATCTACATGGGGAGTACAATATATTGTGCTTGGTTTGGTTGGTGGTAGGACTTTGTTTGAGTCCGCCTGGCTAGCTACCACCATCTTACCTAATTCTGTCGCCTTAACAACAATTATAAAATTGCTGTGTTCTGGAATTTAGAGGTATGATAGCCAGTTCCTCAGACTGTTGAGGATTATGGGTGAAGTGCGCCTCTACCTTCGGCCTTATCTTAACTTGTAGCCAGCTGAGATGAAGGGCAAGCGTTTCCCCGTCGTACAATAAAAAAATCGTAAAAAAACATTTCAGATGACCCAGTGATACTGTTCTCCCATTAAAATAATACAGACCAAAATAAATGATACAGAGCTTTTTCATACAATCACTCATTTCGATTTATTTCGATTTTAGCTGTAAGTATTTTAAAAAATACCGCTCCACAGACAGATTATTATCTGACCTTTGAACCAACCGAAAATTACGATAAGTTAATAGTAAATGTAACATATCGCATTTGTTACATTTCATGAATTCTGATTCGAGATAGGCATCCAATTCGTTACTTTACTTGTAACGTACGATATTGAAGACGATTTTTCACGTTTACCAATCTGCGAGTTACAGTGCAACGTGCTGCATTTTATTTTTCCCTACTCGTTTTTCTGAGTTCTGTTAGCTGAGTTACTGCTTTATTAATAACTAGCTTTACCCGCGTAGTACCAAGATAAAAATTAGCCTTTGATCTGTCCATCTATTTCTTAGCCAAATTTTAGCAAAATCTATTCTACCGTGTATTTGTGAAAATGCCAGGATAACTTCCACACTTCCGAATTTTATGTCAAAAATAATTTACTTTGGAACGTGTTTGGAACGATAAATGTAAAACTAATATATTTTATCCTGCGAAATACTTATAATCTCCTGGGTAAAGTTATACTTATTAGTATAAGTAGGTATGTATTACCCTGAGTAAATGTATATCATATCTTGGGTATACTAATTTTGTATCTAAGAAATATTTTCCTCAGAATGAGAGGTAAATCCGAATTTTGTAGAAATAAAATTCAGATAAATCCCTAAATTCGGGTTCTGGCTTATATCAGAGATACAGAGCGTGCTTTTAGTGATAAAACTGAATACTTGCATGTTTTTCACCTTGAACATTGTGTAACAACAACGTGTCATACCTATAATAATAATAAAATAAGTATAAATTATATGAATATTATCATATTAGAAACAAAGCTAACTTACTGGATTCTCTGTGTTGTGTCGCACTGTACTACTATCAAGAACTAGGTTCAAAGAAAGGGCTAGGTTTTAGGCCGTTACAGGCTTTCTAGAATTTACTACGTACTCGTTTATCCAAGAGAAAGGGGAATGAGAATTTATTGTAGGTATAGGCTTATTTCATTGAAAATCAATTTGAAAAGAATATTTGCAGAAAATAAGTTTGCTTTTATCTCTTACTCTAAATTAAGATAAAGGTCTAGACGTGACTTTTTTCTTTATTTGTTGATATTTATCTGATATAATATAATTGTAGGTATAATAAACTCAAGCCACTTTCATGAACTTTACACCTACTATTAGGAATCTAGTTTGGAATATCTATAGTTCGAACTATGCGGTTAATTTACAAATGTTTATGGCTAAGTGAGAGTTTGGATTAGCAAAGGTATTATTTTGCGGAATTTTAGATAGATGCTTGATGATGATTTAACCGACTCTGTGGTCTAGTGGTTCAACCCATTTCAGATCCAGATGTTCCGGGTTCGATCTCCATGGGGAGTACAATAGGTATATTGTGCTTGGTTTGGTTGGTGGTAGGATTTTATTTAAGTCCGCCTGGCTAGCTACCACCATCTTACCTAATTCTTTCGCCATGATAACAGATGAAAGACAAGAGCTTACCCGTCGTTCAATAAAAAAAAAAGATGCCTAAAATTCTCGAAAGCTCTTTCCTGTCCTCCATTAATTATATTCTAGCGTTAAAGTTTCGCTATTATGCCGAATATGCTTCGATATTACGCCTAGTGTCTAGTAAAAACAGGTTATTTTTTATATAACCTTGTATGCTGGGAACCCAAACTCGCACCACGGCATAATGTCATTTTTTCCAAATGTACTGGGGTACCGCGAGTAGTGATTACGCGGACCCAATATTGATTGGTTAAATGGCCTATAAATAACTTATCATGCATGTTATGCTTGCAAAAACAGTAAATAAATAACGAAGGATTTGTAAACAGAAGTGTTTATAAGTTGCAGCCGCCATTTTGGTTTCTCAAAAGCAAATATACAACTGAATTCCGAAATATTTTATATATCGAACGGCCGATTGAACAAAAATAATATAATTTTAATGCAAAATGGAGAAGCTCAACGGTCCATTTGGCACTTTGTCAAAACTTCCATCCAATTTGCCAAGCAATAAACCCCCTTATCACATAGGATTAGTGCTCAATTTCAAACTTTCTTTTTCTTCAGTTATTCATTGATGTCAAAATTAAATCGGATATCGTATAACCACAAATCCGAACTCCAATTGTGTTTTAGTGCAACGGCTTACAGTCTAAATTTCTTTGGAAATTACTTGGATGAAGATTTCGCTTGCATCACGTTCCTCCACCCTTATTAACATCCGTATAAGATCGATTTTTGCTTGTAAATTTAAAACTTTATGTGTGTTCGGTAGTTAAACATTGGTTCTAGTTAGAACACGTGTGAATGCCAGTCAAATTTAACTGACAGCTTGCGTAGTAACAGTTTGCATTGTAAATATTTTGCGAAGAAGATGAACCTATTATTTAACCTTAAATTATTCATTCATCGTAGGATATTTATTCGCATTTTCTGGCATAAATGTTTGCCGTGGCAAAGAGACTCCTCCAGCTAAACTCAAGTATATCATATAGGATGACTAAGGGATCTAACTAAAAGGAGGGAGGGATTGGTAGTTGGAAAATATATACTAAAGGTAGCTGCTGGCCTTCAGTATATATTTTCCAACTACCAATCCGTCTTTCAAGCGTAGTGTTTTGGTAAAATCTACCAGAATAGTGGTCATTAATGATTATGATAAGGTTAAAAATATTAACATTGTACGTAAAATTCCATTTCCCGATTCTACTAAACGAATTGCTTTACTAAGGTGCACTATTAGCCCTATAGGTGCCTTTTGGTATTTTAGTGGCTAGTACGATGATACCATTGTCATTGTGAAGCGATTGGCTTAGTTGAATCGGGGCTCAGTAAATAGAACAGCATTTTCTAATGCAACTTTAATACTGAAATGTGACAGGTTCGACCATGTACGATTTCTCGTGCCTTCAATTTCGTTAGCCTGACAGGTGATGAGGTAGCCATGTTGTGTGACGTCATAAGATGGCGGCATATGTAGCGATATTGCGAACCACCCAAGCGTGTATGCGAACGAAAAAGCAGGTGGGATGCCTGGACGGTACCCTACTCCAACATGTGTAGTGGCATTTTATGAGTTTTCTTCATGTGCATACTTGTTAGGGTACTGTATTAAGCCTACATTGTTCCTTCATCCGTCCGACATACACAGGCTAATAAATTTAAAACCATCATAGGTAGCCTATTTTAATTAAAAAATAAATACTTATCACTTATCATACAATACATTACCCACTCCAATTTAAATTTTCAGGGAGTAATTTGTGTGATTCTGCTGGATTCCTATCTTTTTTTTTATACATGTAGGGGACGGAACAAACAAGTAGCCCACCTGATGTTAAGTGTATCACTTGCCTATAACAAATGCCTTAATGTGTATGTCACATCCACAAAACATAGCCTACACGGCACTGCATTGCGCCCGTTAACTTGAGACAAAAAGGTGCTAAGCCTCACGTGCCTATAATTAAACCAGCAACCATACCCTTCCAACCGGAACACAGCAATGCTGCTTAGTGGCTGAAATAGCTACTCTTAAAACTTGTTACTTCTTACTTCTATTCTTAGGAAACAAATATTTATTTAGTACCTATGTTGTAAAGGTAATGAATAATAAAAGTACTTACCCGTCATCCTAATTCAAAGGTCATGACTCAAATCTCAAATTTGTACCAAGATATAAGTCCTCGTTCTGTGGCCTCTGAGCCACCTGCGAGGCATGTGTAGAGCGGAGGGCCAGCAGCTAATGAACACGCTTATAGTCGCAACAAAACGGTGGATCAGGTTTCGTTGAAAATTACATAAAATTAATCTTACCGCAGAAAGACATTTTCACCAATATTGCCAGCCTTTCCGGAAAATGTACACATTTATAATTTTTAATCCGCCGTTATACAGACTGTATACAAATTATCGCCCGTTTCAACCCCCTTTTTAATCCCCCTGTAGAGACACAAAGGGAGTTAATATCTTGGCTCTGCTGAACCAACTCTTTTATTCCCTATTGTGATATTTTCATAGAAGCGAAACTCCGCTCAGATCATGCATTTTGTGATGAAATATCCCTACTCTCTTATCGACTCTCCGTTCTAATGAGATTCGTTTTTTTTATTGTATGTCTGGGAAGCGCTCAGCTGAAGGCTCTCACCAGATAACAAGTTTAGATAAGGCCGAAGGTGGAGGCGCACTTCACCCGGAATCCTCGAAAAACTGAGGCACTGGCTATCTTACCTCTAAAAGCCAAAACACAACAACTTTAGAATTGTTGTTATGGCGACAGAATTGGGTAAGATGGTGGAGCTAGCCAGGTGAACTAAACAAAGTCCTACCACCAACCAAACCGAAGCATAATAATTATACTCCCCCTCAGAATCAAACCCGGGCCTCTGGATCTGAAATCGGTGGGTTAAACCACTACACACACCACACTACCACTACTATGTTTTACTAGGTAGTAAAACTACCTATGTGGCCTAGTGGTTTTACCCATCGGTATCAGATCCTGAGGTCCCAGGTTCGATCCCGGGGGTACACATTTGTGCTTGGTTCGCCTAGCACCTTACCTAACTATCTTATCTAAGTCTGTCACCATGACAACCATTTCAAATCATTGTGTCCTGGCGTTTAGAGCTAAGACAGCTAGTTCCTCAATCTGATGAGGATTTCTGTCCACCTTCAGCCTTTCATGACTCAAGGTAAGTTCAAGGCCAAGCGCATCCCTGTTGTACAATAAAAAAAAAATATGAGTGAGTCTTACTGAGATAGCTGCCACACTTTTGACTGTCAGCATACCTCTATCGAACCGACTAGTCTTTTTTTCATACGTAAACTCATTTCAACAACAAGCCTTATAGCTCAGTTGGTAGTAACTCTGCCTTCTGCGCTGTAGGTTGTGAGTTCGATTCCCACCTAGAACAAACATTTTGTTTGATTAATATTGACGTTTGTTCTGTGTTTATTTTTTTAAATATGAAAGTAGATGATCCAATATTTTTTGAGTTATCTGTATTTATACACTTATATCTATACAAATAAATGAATTGAAAAGTCTGTTTGTCATGTCATAATAACAACCTTTCAATAAATTAATATGAAAGTATTATATGGTACAAAGCAAAAACCAATTTTAAAATTATGCTCTGTTTTTTTATTACGACTTATAAACTTACTTACTTTATAAAGTCTGGACACAATTTTGACGGAAATTTCATTTCTATTGTAAATAGATTTTTTAGTGTATAGCTTTATTAAATTTTGAAATTTTGATAGGTAATAAGTAAATCCATATTTTATATTTTGAAGGAATTGCCTAGTCTAATATCTACTACAAGATCTGAAATCGAAAAAAAAACTTTTGATATTGAGTTTCATTTCTATACAATGCTTTGTAATTTTTTTGTCAATCTGTGGCATACAGCCGCTAGCGACTCGGATATGAGAGAATACGGTTTGTATTCGCGGAATGGTGAGAAAGACTTAATCTCGGACTCATGACACCATAATAGAAAGAATCTATCATGGTTTCTAGTTTTTTTGTTGAGTGAAATTAATACAAAATAACAACTTCTCATTATTTATTGCTATCTATATCTCTCTCTTTATTTTCCTACTTTTTTTTTTTGCATTTTTTTTTGTAGGCGTTGGTTCCATCAATGGATCCAAGGAACGCCACCTCCGTCCACTTTGATGGATCGAAATGGCATCTAATAAATATCTGGATCTACTTATTATTTTGATTGTTGATTTATTTATTCTTTGATATCCCAGCAGGTGAATTCAAGAGATTTTTTTTTTCAATTAGCTTTGGTTCCACCCTTGAAGCCTGGTAGACCTATTACTAGAGCCTTATGCCGTGGCGAACTCAAACTGCGGATGGCGTAAAAGCTACCTCTTTGAGCCACTTTGATCTTGCATCTAAGTGACCGGAAAAAAGGCAGTAGCTAACTTCAATGTATTATCTGTGACCTTTACTACGATCACTAATGCGCTTGGCAAGCGTGGTGATAAAGGTAATAATTTTGAATACGAGGTGTTTTTTGCTAAAGGAACGACTTACGACGTCGTATCTCGTACACGTATCTCGGCAGTTAATAACCACTTCTTTTCTGGTATAGCTTAGCAAGCAAGCTTTTAAAATTAGATAAGGATCTATTTCCATGTCGGCTCATGTTGAGCCGTGGTGGATATGCAAAATATATATAATTCTCGTCCTTGCATCGGCTGAAATGCCATAAAAAGCTTAAATAAAATAAGTTCGGGAACCTTCTAGGTAAAAAAAGTGTTTTCTGTGATTTTTGTTTAGGTCTTTCCTCATGGCGCTCTTATCTATATATATATCTATCTACTATAATACTACTAATTTCATTAAAATCCGTTCAGCTGGTCAGTCATGAATACAAAAAAGAAACAAAAAAAACAAGTTTTGAAAATATTTGCTTTTGAATTGAATAACGACAAATAGGAATGCAGATGGAAACCCCGAGCCCATTTAAGGTACGGTTGCTAAAACACTTTTATAAGGAGCTGTCAAAACTCTCCAGTAATGGATGAGATATGAGCCAGCAACTTGGCCCAGTAACTCCCCGGCAACAAACAGTTATTGCCGAAATTCCGAACAATTACGTTTACACAGAACAGATATTGTTTGGTTTGTGTTAGTTTACTTGTCAGGAAATAATAAATATCTAGTATTATTTGTGGGTAATGTGGTATTAATTAGATATGTTTTATTTTGGAACCACCGTAGGGCTAATGTGAAAGGCCGAATATGTCTCTTATTATGAGAATTCAGCACTATTTCAACAGACAATTGTATGATGATAATGAACACACTTTCAACAATATATTTATAAAACAGTATTATGTTTATTCACAATTGAACACAAACCCTTGCGAGGTAACAGAGAATCACTGTAATCAATGCTTGGTAGGCGGGACGTTGTTATTCTATATGTTTAAATAGGTCAGCTTTTGGTCTTGACCTCGACCTCGTGCAGGCAAGGATGACATCTACAATGGAGTGAGCCTACCCGAAGGTGCCTTTTAACTGTCACTTTTATTGTGGAGGCGCACTTCACCCGGAATCCTACCACTAACGGAATCCAGCAAAAATGTATATCCCATGGGTATTGAACTCGGGAAATCTGGGTTAAATACCGGTGGGCAAACCACTAGACCACAGAGGCGGTAAGCTCTGCTGTAGTAACGCTTTTCAGATATTATATTTTATTTAGTACTAGCTTTTTTGGAATGGCAGCTTGCGGAGTATTTTTGATAAGTTTTTATTTATATGACTAACTATTTTTAAAAATAAATTGAAAGTAACACGCATAAACTCCTGAAATATTTCAATGTAGAATGTAATAATAAATAGCTATTCATAAAATGTGATTCATAAATTTATTATAAAGGACATTATTTTCACATAGCGCCATCTAGCCCCAAACAAAATAATAATAATAATAATACATTTATTTCTTAAAACACTAGGATACATAAAATATTATAGCTATGTTGGTAAAAGGTAATTACATATTCTAATATTGGTGCCCTGAGTTCCGGACAAGAGATTCTGTATTCCCGTCCTCAGTGCCCCCCTTAAATTACGTTAAACAAACTGAAAATTAACTACACTTATGTAGGTATATAATAATATAATACATCTATTGCTAACTATAACATATGATATAAATGTAGGAAAATAAGGTAGGGTTTAATTGTAGGTATAAATAAGTAAGTATTCAGTTTTAACTACGATGTGAGAATTGAATATAGGTAGGTTAGTAAGGTAAGTAAGTAAACAGAAAGTGTATTTCTACACTTTCTGATTATTTGGAAGGTATTTATTTACTTACATACCTGATATATGTCCACATTATAATATAATGCTTTTAGGGGACTGAGCTTATATAGTAAGAAGGCAAGTACAATTTTAAAAGAAGGTAGGTAAAACATAGCTTGTAATATGGGAACAAGATTACGGATTAAATACTCAAATACTTATATTTTTGTTTATACATACTTATCATCCAATACAACACCCGAACACAGAATAAACATCTTTAGACACAACTGTTTGTCCTGTGTGGGAATCGAATCCTTCAACCTATAGCGCAGAAGGCAGAGTTACTATTATAGTATTTGTTACATTGAATTATATTGAGTTTATAAATAGTCTTCAACTGGTCACATCTATTTCAATAACAAGCATGCAGAAATGGTTATGTAAATGTCTTCTAACGCAGATATCAGATAACCTGGCTAAGTAAATCCCTTGACCTGAAAAAAAGTGAATAATGATGATGATGATGATGTTGATCAGAATACCTACCTACGAATTTAGAAATAGTAACTAAAACGCGAAATTAATTACTCGAATCATAATTAAACTATACCAGGCGTCTCTGTTTTAAACAATGTAGAATAATTAATGGTGCTCTGACCGGATTAGAGAGGAGCAAGATGTCCGGCCCAATACGGATATCTCCGGCTAAAACTATAAACTTAAATCAATCGATCGATCAACCAATTTATTGTATGTTGATCTAGCTGAGTACCACATTGGTGTTAATATTAGTTAAAATTGTCGTAGTAGTTAAACTATTAACTACTACGACAATTTTAACTAATATAAATTTTAAATAGTTTAACTACCACGACAATTTTAACTAATATAAATTTTAAATAGTTTAACTACTACGACAATTTTAACTAATATAAATTTTAAATAGTTTAACTACTACGACAATTTTAACTAATATTAACACCAATGTGGTACTTAGCTAGATCAACATACAATAAATTGGTTGATCAACAGACATTTGATACGGGATCAAATTTTTCTCTTTAAATGTTCCCTCAATATTTACAAAATCAATAGATATATACTTATTACTTTAATCCATTGGAGGAGTCCATTCAATCTGGACTTAACCCTTAGACTCACATTGGGCCAATCTTGGGTAGAACCGAACATAGGTGAACTAAAAGAGAAAAAAAGAGGGAGTGTCCTAGACTCCTTTCCACTTTTTTTAACTTATACTTCAAGATTGTACTGGTGCGGAAAACAAACGGTTCTCGATAGTAGAGCTCCTATTTCGACCGCCAAGCAGCATTGTTGATGTGTTTCGATTTGAAGTGTATGGTTGCTGGTGAAGTTGTTGCCACGCGAGGTGACACGTGATGATAGGTAGTAGCCAGATGGACTTAAAAAAACCAACCACCAACCAAACTAAACACGTTATTGTACCCCCTGGGGATCGAACCCGGGAAATCAGGATCTGATACCGGCGGCCAAACCACTAGGCCACATTTTTAGCTAAACTTCGTTGACCATTGTCGCATCTCTTTGAGCTGCGGTTGAAACCTCAATTACTGTACTGAATTTCATTCGTTATTTTACAATGACCTTTGATCTCTCTCAGTTTATTTAAGAAAATTTAATTTAAATAGTAATTTACGTGCTCAGTGACATTAACGAACGGGTAACCTTTCATACGGACGAGTTAGATGTCGAAGCTTCAGCTGTTTTTGTACAGAACAAATGAATTCGAAGGATTATGTTCCGGTTGAAAATATACTTAACCATAAAAATAAATACTTAATATATTTCCGATTTTAATTTAATGAGTAGTTGTAATGTATAGTAATAAGTATAAGTATAGTAATTGATCACAACTACACTAGTATTTACTTACGTTTTGCCTTATGACTTTTTTTAAACGCTGCATTTGTAGACAACAATACTTATATTCTATTATAGCTCCATCTATTGGTAAAAGTAAATTATTCTATGACTTTTTCCATTACGACTTTGAAAGCGTTGACTTATTTGTCTTTTGAGGAGTAGGTGCTAAGTGGTAGTATGAAGCTGGCATTCAGTTATGTGAATGGTTAGAAGCGTATCCCCGCTTGGCGGAATTCTAGCCAAATACAAATTCTGGCCCTGCCGGTTTTCTTTCTATATAACCTTCACCATAGGATCATATTGTTTCGATAACGCACATTAACTTTCCGAGTACCGAATATTCTATCGATACACACATCAGGCGCATGACCTCCAGATCAACAGGAAGGCGGGCGGTATCTTCAATTTGACAACCCTGCCGTTGTTTTTTTAATTTCAATTTTCTTTGTTGCAGGCCACACTGAAATCGACCAACGACTCATCATGTACTAACGACACGTAACAGTGAAAAGTGGAGTGAAACCGTGTAATGCTGTGAATCTGTGCTGTGTTCAGTGAACATAAAGAGATGGCCCTAAAAACTGTTTTCGTCGCCATCTTGGCTGTCTTCGGGCTGCCGGCTGCGTTTTGCGATAGAGGTAAGTTTTTGATCAACATTTTGTGTGAAAAATATATTGTACCTAATCAAGAGATGAAAGCAGGTTTTCATTGAGGTCGCAAAGATATTCAAAGCATTTGTTTCATACATTACATTCCATTCATGTTATTGATATATTTCACTACGGCCTACGGCCATACAAAATATATCGTGTTTTCTTCTTCTTTTAGTATTCACCAATACTAGAAGATACACTTCAAGTTTTGATGATAATTGGAACAAGGATAATTGTAAGATTACCAAAAATATTACAGCATTAAATTTTAGAATACTAAGGTAGTAGGTAACTATAATTTTAGTAACGGTAGTACCTACATCGTAGTCAGGGTAAGGTAGTTATGCTTCGGAATGTTAACCTCTCAACGCTCTCTTCACCTCACATCAATAGCACATTCTATTCCAATGCTGGACAGAGCCTCCTCCAAGGCTTTTACAATTTAATGTTCTGTAATGTCAAGCTGGATGGTTTAGCTTTAATCACCACGCTTGGCAGGTGGATTGGTGATTTAGGGTGTAGATAATACATAACAGGAAGCTGCTGTCTTTTTTCTGGTTCTCCCTTAGTCGGCTTTTATGACATCCATAGGCTGAGTTGGAGAGGTGGACATGAAGCTGCGACCGCCATGAAAAGTTCCTAAACTCACGCATGTCGCAGACACACGTAGAACCAAGAAGTTAATTAAAAACTGTGGTACTTAGTCTCGCATAGCCTTTCTAACAGATCCATTTCCAAAAATGGCTTCATGCATACTGCATGCCACAACTCTGTGACGGACCTTCGAAAGTCTGCGTCAACGGAAGTCACACACAGCTAGGTCATGCTTGTTTTACAAATATTTTTTTCCGACTTTGAAATATTTTGAAAGAGAACCGCATTGGGGATGCGATGAGGTTTTGTGAGGTTGTCGGAGCTCTGTGGTTATAACTATCAGAACTTACTAGACTTACATAGGCAAAAACACATGTATCATTCTCTATCAAGCCTCACAGCTTTCGTGTGATGAATTCAACGTTTGTTCTGTGTTTGGGTTATAAATTGTATGATCATTACAAAAAAGTATTTATGAATTCTATCCGTAATTAAGTAACCATTTTAAAAGTTTTGTTATGGGCTACGTGGTGCCTTGTATAATTAATGTCCTGTTATATCATGTAATGATCGGACATTTGAAAGCATGTTTGTGCTCATGAAAATTCTTATAACATTTCAAACTTAAAATGTAATAAATTAGTGTTTATTTTGAAACCTAACCCTTTAAAAGTTTGGAGGTTGCGGCGGAGAAAGGCATAATAAAAAAACTGCGGTCGTCAATCTGTCTGCCAAGCTTGGTAATCATAGCAAGACCTTTCGAGGTCAAAAAGTGGCTCTTTCTAACAGTTGAAATTTAATGGGCTGGTGAAGAGAATCCTTTAAGATTCGATATCACTTATCTACTAAACTAATTAGGTAGGTACCTACCGATATTCGAACGCGCTAGGCTTAGACTAAAATTTTGTTAAATCAGGAGTTTTATGTTTAATGAGCTTATTTCATTAAGTATCGTCCATAGTAAAACTGGTTAGCTTGAAAAAGTATTAAGTTCATTCATACACTAACAAACATGTCTTAGTTTTATCATGGTCATACGACCTGCAAATTTTACCAATGTGTGTTCAGTAACATGAGTGGCCTAGCTGTCCACTCGCTATGTCAGGACGGTGTGATGCAGGACCGAACAAAGTGAACGAAACGTGGTCGGAAACTAGGTTTCGAGGCAGACGTCGGGTTTTCGGGGACGCTAGAAGCATAAGCTAATTTTTATCCAATTCTAGTGTGCGCTGTACAAGCTATGCTCTCTACTGTTCAAGATATCTTTGTTTGGTGTTTTATCGTTATTTATTATGTAGCACGAATATTAGTGTAAGAAAAAATTTGACCTAAATATTTGATTTCCAATTTCTATATCACGATAAGCAGACGTGTGATTTTTAGTACAAAGAAATATCACTTTATTAAAGGCTTTGGCATCTAGTAAACTTTTCAAAATAATATTCTACCTACTAAGCCATGTTCTATACCACAACTTTATTCTATTTCAGTTTACCTATTGTCGCCAGTCTGAAAGCTGTGTACCTTTAACGTCACTCGTTGATATCGGAGCGCCTGTCTCAGGACACTAAGCCGTGTGTGACGTGCACACAAATGCTATAACTGTAGCTGACGTCTAGAGACGTGCAATGACGTCTAATGCGTTTATAGCTGACGTCTATAGACGTGCAATGACGTCTAATTCACTTATAGCTGACGTCTTTATAGACGTGCGATGACGTATAATACGTTTGTAGCTGAAGCCATTTACTTTTTTGTGCGACTGGTAATCACTTTGCCTTCATCTCACCTGGTAACAAGTTGAGATAAGGCCGAGAGTGGAGGCGCAATTCACCCAAAATCCTCAACAAACTGAGGAACTGGCTATCTTACCCTCTGAATGCCGGAACACAACAATTTTAGAATTGTTATTATGGCGACAGAATTAGGTAAGATGGTGGTAGCTAGCCAGGCGGACTTAAACAAAGTCCTACCATCAACCAAACCAAGCACAATATATTGTACTCCCCCTGGGGATTCGGGACCTTTGGATATGAAATTGAAACCACTAGACCAAAGAGTCAGTTAAGGTATTTTTCGTATGATAGGGATGTGCTTGGACTTTATCTTACCTAATCTTTTTTATTGATTTGTTATGAAGGCCGAAGGTCGAGGCCAAAAGGCCGAAGGTAGCACACTTCACCCGAAATCCTCAACAGTCTAAGGAACAACGTCTAAATGGCGGAACACAATAATTTTGAATTATAGTTATGGCAACAATTTGAGGTAAGATGGAAGTGCGTTTCCACCTTCGGCCTTATCATAGCTTAACGTCAAGCGAGATAAAGGCCGAGCGCTTCCCCGTCAAATTATATAAAAACCGGTCATCCAACTAGGCGGACAGCCTGGTTGGTCGGTTAGTAATAGCCGATACAAAAGGACTTAACACCCTACCCTGATAATATACAAATTAAATTTTGCTTTTGACATTGAAAGCTTTTGGACTTTCAGTGTTTTATGCTTACAGTGGAACGCGAGATGCACATTTTTTTTTGCTACAATTTTAAAAAGCTTGACATGACGCGATTTGACGTCTGTTTGATTTGTTCTGTTGAATCAAGAATTGTTTTCTCAATATAGCACCAACAAAAATAACTGCAAAAGTTATTACCAGGCAAAATGTTCATATGCTGATATAGCCCAGGTGTGTAAAAAAAACGTAAAAGGGTAACTAAATAAAGAGTGGTAAATACAAACTTACTTTTTCCCCATATGAGGATCACAGAGTAGTCAGAGGCACGTCCAAACTAACGTTCGGCACGTGTCCACGGTTTGCAAGTAGCTAGTATTCAATACATGACAGGTTGCAAGCCTATCGTCACTTAGCGGAATACTAGCCAAAGTCACGTGACATTCGGATTGTAGGTCCTAGTAACATGCCGGTTTCCTCACGATGTGACCTTCACGGTCAGAGCGTGTGCATGTAATAAATGTCACACACAAATATCCGAAAAACCGAAATGTCTATAGGTACACGACAGGATTTGATCCCACAACCTCTAGATCGGAAGGCGGACCCGTTTTTATTTAAGCGTCTATGATCTGGAAATGGCTTAGCTTCAGCGATCATATCTTCTACAATACTGTAGCATTTACTTTAAATTAACACATGTTTTAGTTCAGGATTGATGCTAGAACGCTTGTGTTTCGAAAACACGATTACATAAAATTTTCTTAATAGAAAAATAAACCAAAGTTGACTCTAATTTGTACCAAAAATGTTCGTCAATCAATAAATACACCCAATTAGGCCTTGACACTTTGTACATCAAATAAAAATAGTATACAGCTGAAGGTCTGTGTGTTAAATTTTCAAAATTAATGTTTGTTTTACCGCAAAAAAATAAAACGTTGAAATTCGCGCGTATATCTGTCATCTGGTGGTCATAAGCGCCGTGGTTGAGCGCACAGCAATGTCACCTTTATTATAACTATAACTTAGTTCGAAACTAGAGTGATGTTGCGTTGTGTTGCTAATCTGAGGAACTATAGCGCGTTAATATAATTTAATACTTTTACGTGTTTTTTTTTTATTGTTTATTTAAAAACAATTATAACACCATAACAAATAAAAATCCCAAACCGGTGCCATATGCTTTTAAGAAAGCGAAAAAGTGCAATCGAATTTAAAAGTCCCATTTTTTAAGTTTAATAAGGGTTTATGCAACTACAGTCACTAATTAGCGCCTCTAGCGTATAAAATAGGAACTAAATGGGTCAGTAAAAAGTCACTGAAACAGGCTGCTATACGTCACGTATAGATAGAGTAAACTACTACGATCCTATGATAGGCTGGCTGTAACACAAAGTAGGCAAGTTAAATTTTTCGGGTACATTTTTGACACAGAAATTCGTCAAAAGAATTTCACCCTACCATTGCAAATACCTCAATCACAGCTCATGACCGAAACCGCTGGCTCACATTTTAATTATTGATCTTTTGAACTTGCCGACTTAGTGATCTCACCAGAAGAAGAGCAGCAGCTTTTTTCTGTGTAGACTTAATAAGACAGCTTATCTGTGATCACCAATCCATCTGCCAAGTGGTGATTATCAAAATCCTCCCTTCCTATCAAAATAAATGGAATTAATGTCTACTAAAGACATGAAATGGAATAATCTTCACAATGTTATCAATTTTAATTTCAGCCGGACATTTATTTCATTAATCATATTAACTGTTTATTTAATGTGTGATTTTTTTTTAAGTTTCTTAATATTTTTTTATATAAGATAAAAAAACTTTTTCTTTATTGTAGACATTTTTTTTTAACATACGTATTGTAATTATTAGAAGATAATTTGCAATTGCCTATGAAATAAATAAAATAATTTCCATTTACGCAAATATGAAAAATCTGTTATCTGTACAATGTTTTAGTCTTGAAATCGCTTTATGGCCATACATTTCTACTTTGTACTAACACACTGTCATGCAATGTGTGTACAATAAGGTATTTAATGTACTCTAGCTGTCGTACATGAGCTGTGTATCCCATCCCTTCACTGACATTGTACTTCGTTCCGGTAGATATTCAATTTCAGTTTCAGACAAAAAGTTTGGAATAACACGAACACCACAAGATAGCGACGACCGCCCGATGCTATCACACGTAGGGTTGTCACGCGTGGTTTAAAAAAAACACATCCTGTGTTTCCTCGATTGAACAATACGCTATTCAGAACGTACACATTTGAGTCATTTATAGAGGTACAGCTCTACCACAGGTGAAAAAGGAAATAGGAAAGTAGAGAAAATGAAAGAAATGTATATATGAAAGTGCAGGAGGGCCTTTACTAGAATTCATTGTGGTGTAGAGATGAAGGCTTGGAAGCATAATTTAAGGTGTGAATCTTCTTCAACAGAAACAATTATTTAATTTCTCTTAATACTGCTTTAGTAGGTCGATAATGATTCTCGTTATAGCAATCAGCATTCATTAAAGTTGTAATCTTCGATTGGCGTGATACACAGCGATTCGTCGCAGACGTGGTGCGCTGGTGCCTTCCCGTAAAAAAAGTAACGATATAAGATGGCTGCCTCGCTGCCATCGACACGACGCTCCGCTAGAGTGACTTTGACAGCCGCTTGTCACTCTGGATGTTCTAAACTTATGAACGCGCCGTCAAGTAAATAGTAATCATTTTTCGGTTTAAAGAACTTTATTACTCATTCGAACTATGGTTCACTTAACTGAGTAATATAACAAACATTTGATTAAAGTTGGGAATTGAGGGTAGTTGAATATGAGCAGATTCGTGCTTAAATATAATTTGTCAGTGTACACTTCGTGGCAATTCAAACGACCCAAAAGCGATGTTGAGCCGAAATTGCGTAGGATTTTTTTATCAATAAACTATTATGAATAATAATAATACCTCATTAATAATAATTGTATTTGGTATTGGTTGTTTTACGTCAGGCTATGAAATAATTACAATATCAGGTTAGAATACATATGACCTCCTCTGTGTTCTAGTGGTTCAACCCACCGATTTCAGATCCAGAGGTCCCGGGTTCGATCCCCAAGGGGGACAATATTGTGCTCGGTTTGGTTGGTGGTAAGACTTTTTTTAAGTCTGCCTGGCTACCTATCACCATCTTACCAAATTATGTCGCCATAATAACAATTCTAAAATTGTTGTGTTCCGGCATTCAGGTACTCAGTTTGATGAGCATTCCGGGTGAAGTGCGCCTCCACTTTTGGCCTTATCTTAACTTGTTAGGCCAAGTACTTCGCCGTTGTAAAATAAAAACTTTGTAGGTATCACAAAATATTAACACGCACGATTTTTGTATGTGTAAAATTAAATTAATTTGCCAATATTTCTGTAATAGGTTTTTCAAATATAATATACTCTGAAATTTCAACCAGCCAGCTACGAATCTCAATAAATACAGCCGTTCAAATGTAGGTTAGACAGACAGAGTTGGCTTAGCAGTAGGGTCTACTCGGCCAACATTTGTTATGGAACCTAAAAAGTAACCTGGATATATGTGCGAGTTGTAATTGACAACCCTAAGGTACACTAGCCCGTATCATTTTTTGCGCTGTTCTGACTAGGCTAGCATAGTCCGTTAGTCCATATTGATTTGACGTCTATTCTATTATTTACAACTCTATGGCATTAGCTTTCTACTCTATACGGACCTATCCGTCCCGAATAAATGTTTGACATATTCGCCTGGAGAAGAGAGAGAACCCATACACATCAAAACAAGCCTCATAGCTCAGTTAGTAGTAGCCTATGTTTTCACTTACTTATGTCGGAACTCCCTGAGGGCCACTGTTTTTTTATAATTGGGTAAACTGAAACATCTATGAACTAGATTTATTGACAGTTCTCCCCAATTGATTGAGCTGAAATTGGGAACATACATGCATCTTCGATGATAATGCGATGAAAATGTAATTGAGCTAATCTGATGATGGAGTCAGGATCTGTTTCATGGAACTCTTCAGGAGCTGTTCCTTGGAACTCTTCAGGACCTGTTCCATGGAACTCTTCAGTAAATACACATACAGTAAAGTGTCGATGTTTGATTTTATCGCTTCCTATCAAAAAGGTTTTGCAACAAAACAACATCATTATGTCTGTAATCTGGTCCAAAGATAACATTTAATAAGAAATTCTGTAACATAAAATGCTAAACATGAGTAAATTCGCTAAGGCAACAGATTTTATCAATGTAATGTAATTTAACGCGGCAAATAAGCAATCCCGAGAGCAATATTTAAATTATTTCAAATATGGGGCGATGAGGGTAAACTTCCTATGGGCATTTTATTTATGTGGGACCTTTTTGGCAATTTTATTTATCACAATTTCATTGGATCTTGCAAATTTATCTCTCACTTTATTTTTACTTTATCTACAGCCTAAAGAGAAACATGCGATTAGTGTATTTTTCCATCAAGGTAATATAACCTACCATAATTACTATTCTAACTTAGATTTATTATACCTCCTACCTCAGAGCAGCCCATACAAACTTACCAACTTCAGGACGGTGATAGCGAAATAACGTAAAGACTTCATGAATTATGAAAAATTAGGTAATATTTTAGCAGAATAGGTAATTTATCCTGTTCTGACAAAGAACGAATGAGGCAAAACGGTTGTTCAAGGATCGTTGTCAGTGGAATTAGATTGTCTTTGCCTTCCCCTGTGTAAGAGTGTAGGCGTGAGTTTATAGGTATCAATAAATTAATCCGTCAATATGATTAAATTCGATTTTAAATCCACTCATGGTAGTTTGAAAACAAGAAATCCAAAACGGATAGATATACCCGCTCGATGGAAATTCTAGCCTAAATAATACAATTTCGTCGTATCACCACTTACATAAAAATTGTTTCCAACCAAAATCACAATAGAAAAAACATTTGGCCCTTGAAAATTACGCCAAAACGGAAGGAATTTGAGCAAATTCAATAAGGGCATATACCATGAAAATGCCACATTCTTAGAAAACAGAGTTTGGGGTTCACTTTTCGGTAAGTAAGCCAAAACCGATCTGACAATTTAACCAGTGAATATCTATTCCAGTAACAATAACTAATAAAAGCATTTTTTTACCGATTGCGTTTTTTTATTCAGAAGATTAGTTTAGCTTACAACAGACGTGACTACTATTGCTAAAGAAGATAGCAAAGGAAATGTATGAATTAATAAATACTTATAAATTCAAATTCAAACTCAATTTATTGACCATAAAATCCTAGTGTGGGGGCTAGTGTACCACAAAATATTATGATATTAATCCTATTATGTAAGCAAATTTATAATTATTACTTCGTATGTTATTTTGTTTTGATGACCATGTTTCTTGTTACTTAAAAATAAATTCTGTATTTGTATTTGTAAAAAAAATATTACCACAATTTTGGCATGTCATCCAGATACAATTTATCCATATTTCCTAAAATTATTAATAAATCATACTTATTACAAACATCATGTAAGTTATATAATTATGTGCATCACAAACTGGCAAATAATTGGATTTGATTATGCATACCTACTCCTATATAAAGCGCCTCCAGCGTATATGTACTACTTTTTTTTATTGTACGACGGGAAAGCGCTTGGCTTTCATCTCACCTGGTAACAAGTTAAGAAAAGGCCGAAGGTGGAGGCGCACTTCACCCGGAATCCTCAACAAACTGAGGAACTGGCTATCTTACCTCTAAAATGCCAGAACACAACAATTTTAGAATTGTTATTATGGCGACAGAATTAGGTAAGATGGTAGTAGCTAGCCAGGCAGACTTAAACAAAGTCCTACCACCAACCAAACCAAGCACAATATATTGTACTCTCCCTGGGGATCGAACCTAGGACCTGTCCTACATGCAAAGTCAACTGTTAGTGTTAGTATGTGATATGCACATCAGTATTAAAAAAATAAGAAATATCTTGTATTTGTGACGTTTGCAACAACATTTCCATAATAGGAAGGCATATGAATCGTCATTCCTTCGCTCCCTCGTCTACGAATAACGAAGGAAACGTCTGCAGAAATAAATGGGGAAATGTGTTTTTTTTTTTAGTTTTTCTCACGTGCGCTGCCGCCCAAGTGCTCATCTGCTGTTTACCATAGACATCCTAATATGCATTGCATTTTTTTTTATCTGCATTTTTTTTGCTTGGAAATTACCTGAAGTCTTACGAAGGTTCTATTGACTTTGCAGGCTTGCCTTCTCCTGAATGAGGTCTACGGTGGAGCGAGCCTTCTGAAATAAATGTCTATTAACTTTCATTAAAGGATCGTACGTAATGTTTATTGAAAGGAAATGATAATATGATATAGTTATGATAAGGCTGACGGTCGAAGCGCACTTCACTCGGAATCCTCAATCAACTGAAATAGCTCTCTTACCTCCAAATTCCAAAACACAACAATTTAAGAATTGTTATTATGGCGACAGAACTAGGTAAGATGGTGGTAGCTAGTCAGACAGACTAAAACAAACTCCAACCACTAAACAAACCAAGCACAATATTGTTCTCGTCCTAGGGATCAAACCTGGGACCTCTGGATCTGAAATCGGGGGGTAACCCACCACAGAGGCGGTTAAATTTTATGATTTAATTTGATAGCTAATTGATTCAGGCGTCACTTTGCGGAAATCCATATTTCAAAATAAAATCTGAAAACAGAAAAAATATTTAGTAATAAATCCGCTAAATCTCTCTGAAAATGAAAATGAAATGGAAATGATTTTATTTTGATTTAATTTGATGTGGAGACACATAATGCACAGATTCCACTTCCTATGAAAGTAAAACGAAAATTATGTGGTGATTTTAGGATACACTTATGTTCACATAGATTTGGAGAAGGTAATTTTTAATAGTGGATGTATGAGCCAGTGTTGATGTCACGTGAGTTAGGTATGTGATAAAGCTAATAGACCAACTTGATAACAATGATTTTTCCACAGCAAAATCATGATGCATTATTCATTTCGAATAATCAATATGTCAATGCGCATTGTCTTAAATGATTATATAACATACAGTAATCAGTAGGTAGCTACCACCTCTGTAGTTTAGCGGTAGGGAATGTGGTTCGCGATCTGGTCTGGATTCAAATCCGGGATGGGACACATCTCTGTGATGTTTGTTGCCAGTTTGGACAGACTTATGTTTATGTATATAATATAAAAGGTTACTAAAGGTTAATCAAACAGACAAGCAGACACCTAGAACTAGTTGCTTTTTTATGTTAAGATCAAACTATTTTTATCTAGTTTACGAGAATATCTGTACACTTTACTAGCCACTTTGCTACACACCCGTAACAACAATAATAATAATAGTAATAATATTAGCCTTAATTCATACTTCTAAGCTAACTTATGCTAATTATTTACAACGGTTTCATTTTAGATTGTCTTGCTTTCCAGCATGGGCCTCCCCAAGAAGACTCCACTGGTTGAAGTCTTGTGCCACTCTTTTCCATGTCCTACAGTTTTTTTTATGTATAACCGCCTCTGTTGTCTAGTGGTTTAATCCACTGATATCAAATCCAGAGATCTCGGGCTCGATTCCCATGGGGAGTACAATAAATTGTGCTTGGTTTGGTTGGTTGTAGGACTTTGTTTGTGTCCGCCTGGCTAGCAACCACCATCTTACCTAATTATGTTGCACTAACAACAATTCTGAAATTTTTGTGTTCCGGAATTTGAAGGTAAGATAGAAAGTTCCTTAGTTTATTGAGGATGTCGGGTGAAGTGCCCTTTTACCTTCGGCCTTTATCATAACTTGAAAATCAGTTGAGATGTAGGCCAAGCACATCCCCATAGTACGATAAAAAAAAATGCTAGACTCCAAATATACTATTTATCCAAGGAGCGATACTTACTCAAAAATTTATGCAAATTTAGTTTTTTCATCTCAATAACAATAACAAAAGGTAAGTTACTAATAAAATATATATCAAATTATTTTTGTGTAAACAAAAAATAAGTCTCCATGCTATCTATTTTCTAGGAACGTCAACGCGTCATATTCAGGGAAGGTTTAAACGTTGAGAATATATGAGAAAATTGCGAGGAAGATAGTAAAAACAACAATTTCATTTTCCCACTGTTCTACCTACTCCTGGCAATAATTTGACCACATATTAATAACTATGTATCATTTGACGTTTACCCTTCGCCCTTTGCACTTCGGTACGGTCAAAGACCTTATACTTACTAACAAGACCGTGCACTATTGCGAAAAAATCCGTCCGTGCGAGAGGGCTCAGGATGGTAGTTAGTCCCTTTCTAATGAGGAGACCATGATCAAACAGAACACAGGACATATTGATTGTAAAAACGATTGTGTAAGTACTTATCCTGATTATATTGATGCTACCTAACTACGCTACCTAAACCTATCTAATTGATTGTAAGTAATAAGTATTAAGTTAAAAAAATTACCAAAACATCGTGTGTATATTTTTATTGGAATCTACAGCAATTACCCTTCACGTGGGTTCAGAGTCGGAAGTACTTTTTTTCCTCCCTGTATAATAGGTATCATCTGACTTACCCTTAATTTGACAACAACCTAACAAACCTTTCGCTCCTTAAAGAGTTAGCACAAAAAAGCTAGGTAAGTTTTTCAAATGTGAGATATCACATATTACTATTATTAAATCAGATCAAATGAACGTGATGCAATATTCTGGACGAAAAAAAAAGACTTTAATTTGAATAAGTTTTTATTGATTTGTTCAAAGTGAAAGTCAAAGTCAAATATTTTTAAAGTAAGATTATATATATATATTACATATGATAATAGTAAGATTTTTTCGGATCACTTTGAAACGTCAAATCTGCCGCCTGTTCAGAATCGCGACCAGCACACGGTATTTTTACACGAGTGCAAAATTTAATGGAAATCTGTTCAGTAGAACTATGTGAAAAAGGCGTTGAAAGATTTTAATCCTCAAGGTTATTGGGTTAATGCACGAACACACTCGGATGATTTATTCTTACGTCAGGAATTATTAAACACCATCAGGTTTCAGCATTTTCCTAGAATAACCTGGAATAAAATCTTCACATTTCAAATAGGCTACTAGTAATTAGATTTTATCTTATTCTGCACATAGACGCATGGATTTGGATTATTCTAATATAAACGGTGCAACAGAACCTCCTCATGTAAGGGAACTTTTACAGTATGGTCGCAATAACTTACTTTTTATCTTTCAAAACACATTTTTATTAGTATAAAAATAACTTAACATTCAAAAATATTATCAAATATTAACAAAATGGTCTGTTGTCACAAGTTTCTTCAATAATAATGTCAGCGCCTTTTTCTGCCATTGCACGTACTGCTGACCCAATATTGCCAGATGGAATGTAAGGTATAGCACTCGCGTCGACTACTTTCAGGTTTTTGGTTCCGATGACGCTCAGTGAGCCGTCGGTGACTTTACCCATTGCTGCTGTTCCACAATAGTGCCACATAGTTGAAGACATAGCCACAATATAGCACTTAAAGTATTCCAAAGAGAAGGCTGTATAATCTGTGCAAATGCCGAGATCAGCGAACTCAGCTCCCAAGTTAGTCATCGTTGTGGAGTTAATAATGCCGTTCGCATATCTGTGCAAAAGCACTGCAAAGTCTTCAAGATCCTCGCTGTCGCTCAATAGACCAAGTTTGACAGTCGGTTGTTCGGTGATATCTGTAGAAGTTGCAGTGACAGAACCTGTAGACTTGGGATGCATAAAGTTTGAAATGACGAACAACATGTTTTTGGTCTCGTTGTATTCATACCAGGCGTCACAGATCCAATCGAGGTACTTGAAACCGTACGTACAGAGTTGAAGAAATCCAGCTGAACTTGGAGTGAAGTAAAGTAAAATATCTTGTCGCTCTGGTTGGGCTTGGGATTGGTTATACGCATCGTAGTTTGTCACCATTGGTGTCGGAAATTCATGAGGATCAGCAGCCGCTGTCGACGCATTGGCGCTATCTAGTGCAATGCAAAATGGCGCTGCGATGTGATCCATCAGATTTTTCCCAACTTGTGTGTTGTTCACAACCATATCAACACCCAATTGTTCAAGCAAATCAGGATCCCCAACTCCTGAAACTTGTAGTAGTTGAGGAGTTATGAGAGCTCCAGCTGCGAGTATAACGGTTCTGCTGGCTGTTACGTTGTAAGTGGTCCCATCGTATGTGTACTGCACACCAGTGGCAGTAGTGCCTTCGAATAAGATTTTAGTAGCAGTGGCACCGATGAGGAAGTAAGCGTTGGTCTGATCCATCATCTTACTGAGGTAAGCGACATTCCCGGTCTGCCTCAAGCCATCTCCAATGGCAAGCAAAGGTTCGACAATACTGACCTTGTAATTATCGTCCAAATGATCTATACCCATTTCGATATGAGCATTAATGGTATCTGTCATGGCAGAACTTTGTTGCCTTTTGAGAAGAGTAGGTCCACTGGTTCCGTGATAACTCGTATTTTGTGCTAAGACAGCGTCATCTAACAAGCCTTCACCCTTGACAAAGTATTCAGCGAAGTCAGGGAAGCCCCATGAGGAATCGTCTGCGGCTTCTGCCCAGTAATCGTAATCTTCCGGGGTTGGTGTAACGTAAATCATGTGTTGAATAGAACCCGATCCTCCGAGCATCTTTCCGATAGTGGCACCATCTGTGGCTTGTTGATTTTGGCCGGAATAGGTATCGTTGTAAATATCAAATGCACCATCGTAATTGGATCGAGGCAACATAGTGAAGTAGCCGGGCATCTAAAATACATAAGATTTCATTTAATTAACACCTCAAAAATATTTTGCTGGCTTAATAAGTTAACATGTTAATGATCCAATTGTACAAATCTAGAGAATAGTGTGTAATTATGCAACAAACTTTTTCAACGTCTATATCAAATTTATTGATGGAGTGAGCGATGCGACCGAGTCTCCCAGTTGGAAAATCCGGTACTGTATGTATGTATGTGTATGTATATTGCAATGTTTGTGACGGTATAACTCTGGACATGGTTATCAGATTTTATTTAAATTTAAATTGATTGTCGTGGGGATTTTACGAAAAGTGGTGTAATTTTTGAGATTTTGGGCTGAAAAGAATTACATAATTTTGTCATTTTTTTTTTATTATTGGATCCGATCAATTCAAAATTTTAAATACGAAGAGATTACATTTAGACTTAAAAAATGACACTGGGGTAATTTTTGAGAAATTGGGGTGTTAAGTGATATTAGAAGTTTTATGTCTTGTAGGTATTTCAAAGAGCTGTCAAATGCACATTAAAATGGATATATTGTTGTAGGAGTTTGACTTCTCAATTTACTTTATGTTTTTTATTTACTGAAACCACCCGTCTATTGACATTATGGGTTGCAAAAAAGTGTGAATTAGATTGAATCGTGTGAAATTATATAATTATGACGGTTTTAAGACAGTAAATTTCAAAATAAGTATTTTTGCATACCACGTTTTCACTTTACAGAGACAAATAATGTAAAATACTATTGTTTTGGCTTCTGTATCTATAACAGTATTTCGTTCGCTATTTTCAAAATATGTTTTATTTACATACAGATTTTTAACTGTTACAGTTTTGTCATAGGTATTATAGAGAACATGTATATTATTTGATTAACAACTCTCACTAAGGTTTGCTCTTTGAACTTCGATAGAACCATAGTCATAAATTATAAACTATGGACGTGCTAGTAAATTATTTGATGGAATATGGAATATGGATGGAAATATTTTAGGGAACTTACAAGTGATTCAAGCGGAGGACACTTTCCTTGTTCTAGAATCAAGATCTTAGCTCCTGGGAACTTTTGCGACAAGCGATAGGCAACGATTGAACCTGCTTCGCCTGCTCCAACCATGACAAAGTCGAATGAACCAATTGAAGCTGAAAATCACAAGGAGATATTTTTTTATTTTTTATCGATTAATCGAGCAAAATCTCCGATTAATGTTCGTAATGTTTGCTTCAGCAAAATCAAGCAATCTAAACGTTGAAAATAATGATTACACTTTAGTAATTTTTTGATTTAACAAGTTTTTACGTTATGTACCAATGCGTCAGTAACTTTATGTAAGACGTTATTGATTCAGCTATATATTTTGCAAGAACTCTTAACAGAAATTGAAAGCGTTAATCGATTGACGATCAAACGAAACCTTTCGTTGCACTCACTGACTGTTTCGATGCTGGCTGAGCCCGGACAGAGGTAGGCTCCGAAAGCAAGGTCTCCCTCAAACAACACCAGCATGGCTTGCACCGCCGCGAGAGCAACCGCCGCTGCCGCAGCATATCCTGCCATGTTTAGTCAAAACAGATATCCCGCTACAACTGAAAAAAAAATGTTATAGATAGTTTCAGGGGTTAATTTGCGGGGATCCATTCTAATATTTGACCTGAAGCCGAATAATTATGTTTACAGGTTAAGCAAGTTCATTTACATGAATAAAAACAATTGTTTTTAACTCCCGGCTTATCCGAGGCACTATAAATATTGATTTCAAATTGTAAATAGATTTAAATATTGATTTGTCATCTTTCAATTGCTGTTTGTTTTGAAAGTGCTTGGCCTTCATTTCATATGTTTGTTTCTGGCGATACTTGTGTCGGCATTATTTTCGAACAGTTTATCAAATTTTAATGATACATAAACTGTCAGAAGATTAGTACATATAATTTGATGGTTGCGAGGGATTTATAATAAGTGGAGTTTTTTTAAATTATCAGGTAAAAATATAAATATTTCACCCTAATCTTTCGAATGGCTGATCCGATCAATTAAAAATAATATACAGTGATTTAAATAATACCCATCAACATATGTTTTTTTTTTTTTTATATTTGGGTAGTTTCTGAGCAATGGGGGTGTTATTTGAGACTTGAGACAAGAAAATGAATGTCTTGTGGGGTATCATTTAAAAGAAAGGTGAAAGGTACCTGTCACTGCATATTTAAAATAAAGTTATTTTAAATTTCAATTGGGGTGGTTATTATAACATGACGTGTAAAACGTATGTCTTATAGGATATAATGTTATAGACGGTCAAATTCACTACTTGTTTATTTATTAACTAAAACAACTGCTGTATTGACATTAAGGCAAAAGGGATAAATCAGATCGCATTATTGTGAAATGTATTTTGTATAATGTTACAATGTTGATGTCTTTTAAAATAAATAAATAAATAACAGGGTTGAAACAGCAATGATGTAATGAAATAAATACAATATGAATAAATTTTCCAAATTTTAAAATGGAGAAAATAAACAGAAAGAGAAATACATTTTCAAATACACTATAGTAAGTTTTATTCATGCGACGCACTGGACAACAGAATCCCGAGTTAGTTTGACACCTGTATACAGGGACATCTGTTATGTATAAGTTTATAAAATTTATATATATTATATGCTTTTAAAATATGTTTATGTTTATTCTTTATAGGGGTGGTTTTGAAGGTAATGAGTTACGAGGAATGATCATCAGACCTTGCAACAAAGTGAAACTATCTTTTTTCATCGTAAGGGTTGCCAAGCCAAGGGTGTCGATTACTTTTGGATATCATGGGGTTTGACTGAGCACATCCCACAGTCCATTAACGTTCAGTCTACTACAGTCTAGAGAAAACTACCTCCAAAACTGATAAAATTAGCCGTAATCGCGAAATCTTTGTTCTGGGTGGAAAACGAACCCACAACTCACAACCTACAGCGCAGAAGGCAGAGCAACTGAGCTATGAGGCTTGTTGTTTTGAATAGAATAAGAGTTAGCCACTACCGAACCCCGAACACTGGTGAATAAAGAGAGAATCTGAAAATAGTAATGCTCAGAGAAGAGTTTTATGAAAGTTCTTTCACACTTTAATCTTTATGTTAATAGCTTTTTTTTCTTTGTGATAATCTTCGTTATTAAAGCCTTAAAACCAACCTCAGGTGACAAAAGCAAGAAAGTGATATATTTAGTTGGGATTTCATAAAAATGTAATGATTACTCTACCTTCTAATATGCAGTACCTACCACTGAAGGATAAAATTTACATTAAACATAAAAAATAGGCGCTGGGTTATATAGGCCAATAGAAACAAAGCTTATCTCATTATGATTTGTATCATAATGTATATCACGGATTAGATGAAAATTATAGTGCCAATCATAGTTGTGAGCATAGATTATTGATCATAAGTGCTTAATAGAAACGTTAATTACAGTGTGTTATAAATTATGACTTTATAGTCATAAATATGGCTGTATTTTGTATAACTTATAATTGAAGGTGTGAGTTTATGAAGGTGATAATGTTAAAAATTCCTTATTTTACAGAAATGAGTTTCAAAGTTTTCATTTTTACATTGATGGTATTTTGTGACTGTTTTAGTCAATCAAAATAAATATTTTAATAACTAATAGATACATTCGTATATTTTTAGGATTGTGTAAAGAACTTCACCCGGAATCCTCAACTTACTGAGGAACTGGCTATCTTACCTCTAAATGCCAACACAACAATTTTTATAATCGTTGTTATGGCGACAGAATTAGGTAAGATGGTGGTAGCAAGCCAGACGGACTCAAACGAAGTCCTACCACCAACCAAACACATATCATCTTTTTTCAAGATCTTTTTTTGTTAAGAGGAACTTATCACCTTCTTATATAACAAATTATTCTCTACGGAATCTAACCAAGGATGGATTCGTAAAAGTAACGGTATTCTGGCTTAACGAATTAGTTAGTCAGTTATTCTTTAAGATTGTTTTTTTTTCATCCGTAATCTTAAAAAAAGAGGAGGTTTAAAATTCACCTGTACGTTTTCTTTTTGTTTGTTTGCTCTGCAACGACGCTTGGCAGGCGTGTTAGTGATCGCAGTAATGAAACTTATGTCCTTTTGTTTTGTAAATACATAAATTATTTCTTTCTTCATGTGGACTGTGTAACAGTTCTGTTTCCAAAATTTACGAGCCGCCGCCATAGGCGTCTAACATGGCTCATTAACGACTACTAGCATCTTACTTATCGGGAGATCAGGTGATTCGAGCCTGCAATGTCCTATCCAAACTGAGAACACACATCACAAAGATGTGCCCCACCCGGGTTTTTCCCGGGTGGGATTCGAACCCACAAGGCTTAACTGATTATACATCAAAACCAATTATTAAAGAAAAATATCTAGTTATTGGAAATATTCTGTTAAACAGAAATGACACGCATTTCTGTAATAATGCTTTCTCGATTTTAATATTATTTTTATGTGAGTATGAGGAGTACAGAAATTTAAATCTGTCTTTAAGATAAGCAGAAAGGGAAAAACGTGGTCATAATTTCGCAAACCATATATAAATCTTTTACAAAAGTTTTGAAGGCGCTCAAGTTTATCTATATGCTCCTCAGTAAGATCGAGATAGCAGGCGTCAGCATAGTCTAGCAGAGGGAGAAGGGACTAGGGGAGGTCTACAGGGAGAAGAAAAGAAATAACGCAATCTTCTCCAGGAGGCTGCCGAAGCGTAGAGCTTCTTACATGTAACCTGAAGTTGGGGACCCCATGACAAATATTGGTCAAATGTTATCCCAAGATTCCTCACGGTCATGCTAAAAGGGATAGGAATTCCATTTAAAACCACGTTAGGTACTGTTTGCCAGTCTATTTGATCTATTAATCTAGAGCTGCCTATAATAATGGATTGGGTTTTTGTTGGATTTTCTTTTAATCCAAAGGCCTTACTCCACTCAGTGATACGGCATAAGTCCGAGTTGAAAGAAAACCAGCCAACCACAGCCTGTGAGATGTTATGAGAGCGGAGTAATGCAAGAAAGATTTCAACGTTTACAGTGTTAAAGGCATTACTGAAGTCAAGTGAGGTAAGAACCGTAAGTTGCCGATTACCCATATCTAGACGAATGTCATCCGTGATTTGGACTAAAGCGGTGACCGTACTGTGCCCTTTTCGGAAACCAGACTGCATTCCTATGCAGTCTATGAGGATGTTGTGCATAGACAAAAAGGAGTTAAGCTGGTTGTGGACAAGATGTTCAAGGACTTTTGATAGAAACGGGAGTATGAAAATAGGACGGTATTCTGAAAAGGATTGAGGGTTATGTTTTTTGGGTAAAGGGATTAGCTGTGCATCTTTCCAGCAAGAAGGGAAGACACCATTTGCTAAGGAGTGATTAAGAACATGGCAAAGAGTCGGAAGTATAATATCAATAATAGGGATTAGTATGTTGCGACTGATACCATCAGTCCCAACAGCATTGGAAGTAATGCATAGGATACTCTTCTTAACATCATCTGTGGTTACTGGATTAAAAATAAATTGACAATGATCAGGAGTTGAAATAGAAGAGAGACGGCTAATTGTGTTAATTTTAAAATTAACACAATTAGCCGTGAGATGTGAAGATGCTGATGAAAAATGTTGGTTGAGAGAGTCAATGTCTAAATTATCAGGAACAGCGTCCTGTCTAGATTTTCCAACTCCTAACGATCTAAGAAATTTCCAAACTTTAGCAGGGTTTTCCTCAGAAACTGATTCATGAATATGGCGGCGCTGAGCATCCCTACACACTCTATTGCAGTGATTACGTGCCTTAAAATATTTTTCTTGCATGAGCAATTTAATGTCAGTTGTCAGCCAAGGGGCAGGAAGATGTTTTAATTTAATAGTACGGAAAGGAGCATGCCTATCGAAGAGTTGCGTTATTAAAGAATTAAAGACAGCAATTTTATCGTCAATAGTAGTAGCCTTAGAAACAGCCGCCCAATGCAAAGCTGGTGCATCAGTCAAAAACTTTTCACTGTCTATGCCACCAAAATGGCGTTGCAGAATGACTTTAGGTTTAGATTTAGGAGGGCGAAGTTTATATATCAGCTGGAAATTGTCTCCTGACAGATAGACGACAATATCCTACCATACCTAACACAAATAGGCTAGGGTACCACCCTCCACCTCGTACTGGTAGTGCAGCGGTGCCCGTAGCTCATCACGCAACACTTTGCTACATTAAAGTACAGCTTATTGGAGATACTCCATTAAACTATCCTGACTATGTCACGCTGGAGTCTCTCACAATGCGAAGTGTTGGTTACGGTGTGAAACACCTTCAGGTCATCAGCGAACAGCAAACACTGCGCTTCCTGAACGACCTCTGGGAGATCATTTATCATTATAGTGAACTCCAGGGGCCCGAGGTTGCATCCCTGACTCACGCCAGAAAAAGTGAAATACGGGGCTGAATTATAACCGGCATACTCGACATACTGACGCCGATCTCCTAGATAGCTCGCGAAAAATTCGAGCAGATGTGGCGTGAAGCCTAACGCGGAAAATTTGGCTAAAAGTATGTCGTTATCCACGGCATCGAAGGCTTTTCGGAAATCAAAGTACGCCGAGTCCACTTGGAGGCCAGCGTCTACGGATGGAAACACGTACGACAAAAATGAGAGTAGGTTACTGACCGTCCCACGGCCCGGCTGGAAGCCATGCTGTGCGTCGTTCAGTCGCGCGCTTACTTGCGTATAGATACTTTGATGTAGTGTTGTTTCAAACACTTTAGAGAACGCCGACAGCACGGCTATCGGCCGATAACCGCTCACGTCAAATTCAGCCCCTGCTTTTGGTACCGGGATAACTCTGGTAATTTTCCACCGATCCGGATAACGACTTTCCTTTAAGCACAAGTTGAAAATGTGCCACAAAGGCTTTTCAAACACTATACGACAATCCTTCACGATGTATGGAGCTATGCCATCAGGACCAACCGAATGTTTTGGCTTAAAGGAGCGGAGGGCTGCCCGAACGTCCCCAGGAGCCAGTTGCCCGAAGTGGACCCGCGCATAGTCCTTTCGCGCGCCCCCCGCACGCTCAGCCTCCCTCGCATCTAGCTTCGGCCGCACCGTGTTGTAAACAGAGTGAAAGTATGACGCAAAGCACTCAGCACACTCGCTGTCATCTAACTCCACCCCCGCCTTGGTGATACGTGCTTTATTACGGTTCACCTGTTTACTTCCAATAAAGCTCCAAAATGATTTTGGATCATATTTAAAATTTTGTTGCAGCCTTTCCTGATAAGCATTAAAAGTTGTAATTAGCTTACGCTTTACTAACGATCGATAATTACAAAATAGCTTATAATCACTATTCTATTTTGTTATTTTGTATAATATGTGAAAACGCCATTTTCGTTTAATTTCACGTATTAAGTCAGCCGTGTACCAATCAGGGTAGGAATGCCGTGACTTATTTGCCACATTAGATAGTCTTGTAGGCGTACACTCACTAATAGCCTGATTAATTACCTCGTACAAATATGACAATGCCGACTCTGAGTTGTCGATATTATACAGCGTATCCTAATTAATGCACTCTAACGTATAATAAAACATAGGAAAGTCACATTTAGAAAAATTCCAACGATACTGGTTATCAAGTGTGTCGTGAGAATGCGGCTGGTGGCCACCCCATCGGCCGCCCACAGCCACCGTCGCACAGGCGACGAGCGGGGGGTGCTGCAACTCTATACCTACTAAAGGGTCGTCCGACAACAAAACCTTTAAATCACTCGCCGGTAAAGAAGTCAGAACTAAGTCTAGCAAATGATTATTTACATTAAGTATATTATTTACCTGCCGAAATCCACAGTAGGCATTCACATATTCCAAATAATTATGTATTTCCAATTTCGCTGAGGGCATATTAAAGTCTCCCAACACTATAACTTTGTCATGCTTAACACATAATGTTTCTATAATATGAAATAGATGCATATATTGACTTTCATCGGCATTAGGAGGAATGTAAACAACACAGCACAAAAACAGAAAAGTATTTCGATGGTGAACCGTCGCACATACGATCTCAAATAAGGCCGCGTCCACATTACCAACCGTAACGCTCCTGAGCTCGTAACGTGATGACGCCGCCAACAACACACCTCCAGTGTCTTCACTTCGTCCACTGCTTGCGCCCATCCATTTGATCACATCGCACCACGTTGAAGGTTGATGGAATAATTTCTCTGTCATGTATTGATTTGCAAAAACCAGTTTCCGTTATTGCAAATAAGTCGTACGTCGAGGTCAGTAAACTAGTATAAAAAGTACTAGTTTTCGTGCGAAGCCCCCGCGTATTTTGGTATTATACCAGAATGAACCGATCAGTGGTTTTAACCACTTTTTGCTGCATGCCGGGGGACTCGAAACCACACCCACTCATTGAATTTTGTGTTCATTGATATATGTGTTCATATCAGTGTCATTGATATTCTTAAATTGTGTCTCCGGTACTCCAACCATGAAGGAGGCATAGTCTCTCTTGGTTTTAGTAATAATTTTCTCGATCTTTACATCCGCGGTATCACAAACCTTAGTTACGTGCTCAGTGATGGACTTTTCAGATGTCTCCGGATGAAGTGACCAAACATGCAGGAACTTCTTCTTCTCAACAGCTTGAAAGGACAGAATTTGTGAATTTCCACCATTTTGAACAGAGCTCAGTTGGACCTTCTTTCCATTTTTATGGTAGTTTACCGCTGTCCACTTATCCGAAGCCGTACTGGCCAACTTATCCTCACGGGTCAAATCATTGTTTGATTTAAATAAATCTGAGCCGAGTTTATTTTTAGTCGAACCAACTACAGCTTTTCCTTTGGACCTCTCGGTAGGCCGGCGTGAACGCACCGTAAAATTTTGTGATAACGATGCTAGTTCCAAGTGAACAGGTGCCGTCTCGCTTGCGCGCGTGGTAGTTACCGCTGTAACAGGCTCACTCACACTCACACCGCACTCTGACTTCGGCGACCCGGCGAGTTCTTCCACTTTCGCGTACAGTTGTTCCAGTACCCTCTTCTGTTCACTTATGACTGACAAAAAAAATGACAATTGCGCGTTGTTGATTATCTAATTTTTGGCTTTGAGCTTCTATCGCCGTCAATTGAACCGCAATTTTTGCTGACAACTCAAATACTTGCTCAGATAAACCGCTAAAAGCACTTTCCAAGTCAAATTTCGACATTTTTACCGGTAAACGGAAAATAAAATCACACAGACAACTTCACCCACACCGGCGCGGGGGGGGGAATATGAGTTTACACAGTAAAATAGTACAGAACTTACCGACAAAAGTTGATTTATTTAATTTTAATAATAGAAAACAAAGAGAAATTTAAAACTAAAATATTTTTCGGCCCAAATGACAATCCTCCTGCGCTGTAGGCTGTGAGTTCGATTCCCACCCAGGACAAACATTTGTGTGATGAATATAGATAGATAGATAGATAGATAAACTCTTTATTGTACACCAAAAAATAAAAATAAACAGACAAGCAAGAAATACACTTAAACTAGGTACAATGGGCGGCCTTATCGCTAAAATCGATCTCTTCCAGGCAACCTTTGGATATAAATGATAGTAAAGAGCAGACATAGCGGTGTACTAAAATAAACATTAATTTATATAGCTACTTATTAATAATAACAAAACATACAATACATTACAAAATATCCAATCATTACTAAAAAATATATATAAATAGAAACTAAAACTAAACTAAAACTAAAGCTAGTTTTTTTTTTCATGATCCATTACAATAGCTTAAAATTATCTAATACTAATTGCAATTTATTCACTGGAGCAAATTCATTTTTTTTTAATGCCAGGCTTTCTTATCTTCTAGGTAATCTGAAATTTTATAATAAGCTTTCCTGGATAGCTTTTGTTTTACAAAAATTTTAAATTTATTATTTGACAAGCTTAGCACATCACTTGGCAATTTATTATAAAAGCGTACAGTTTGCCCTATGAACGATTTATTAACCTTATGGAGCCTAGTTGTGGGAACAGCGAGTTTATTCTTATTTCTAGTATTATAATTATGTTTATCACAGTTTTTGTCAAATAAGCTTATGTTTTTACGCGCGTACATAATATTTTAATAAATATATTGGCAGGGCATAGTCAATATATTTATTTCTTTAAACTTGTCTCTTAATGAATCTCTGGGACCCATTTTGTAAACAGCGCGAACAGCCCTCTTCTGCAAAACGAATATGGTGTCTATATCTGCAGCACTTCCCCACAGTATTATGCCATATGACATAATACTGTCAAAGTAACTGAAGTAAACTAGTCTTGCTGTAGCAACGTCTGTGAGAAGACGTATCTTCTTTACAGCATATGCTGCAGAACTAAGTCTCTTCGCCAGTTTATCTATGTGTGGGCCCCATTGAAGTTTATTATCTAAAGTTAATCCCAAAAATACAGTGGTTTTGACTAATTCTATGTTTTCCTCTTTAACTTTTACATTAGCTTTAACTTCAGTTACATTTGGTAAAATAAATCGAATACATTTGGTCTTTTTCTGATTGAGTATTTTGAGATTGCATTGTTTACGTTGTCAAAGTTAGTCATTTGTCGCTTCAATCTAAATAGAAGTGACGTATCATCTGCAAACAGAACAATCTCATGGTCATCTTTAATTATTTGGGGCAGATCATTAATATATACTAAAAACAAGAAAGGCCCCAATATAAAACCCTGCGGCACACCCATGGTAACCAAAGATCCTGAAGAACGCTGGCCGTTCACGTCGACATGCTGTATGCGATCATTTAGGTAAGACGTGAGTAAGTCTAGTGCAACACCCTTGATACCATAGTGGTCTAATTTCATAATCAGTGTTTCATGGTGCACGCAGTCAAAAGCCTTAGACAAATCACAAAAGACTCCCAACGCATCATGTGATTTCTCCCAGGCCTCGAAAATATGCGATACTAAACTAATACCGGCATCAGCAGTTGAGCGACCTCTTGTAAATCCAAATTGTTTGTCATGAAATAGGGCGTTAGCATAAAAATGACTATGTAACTGTGTAAGAATAATCTTCTCAAAGATTTTACTTGAAATATCGATGATTCGTCTTGAAAATCAATAAAACAAATTCTAAATGTTAATTTTAGAAAAATAACCAATCACTGGTTTGCTATATTCAATGAATACCTTGACTTATCCAGGTAAAGTAAATTTATTAAATTAATGTATCAAACATGCATTAGTAGTATGCCCAACAGCACTAATCAAATAGGCTACATGAATTGATTTTGATCATAAAAGTCAATGATTATCTAATCAAAATACAGTAATCACATTAACACATTATAAACAAATTTTAATAATCGAATATACTAAAAGTGGTTTTATTACATAACCAATCACGTATCAAAAGTATTTCCACAAAAAAACTTACAAATTACAATAATTTCACAGAAAAGCCTATCAGATTGAAATGATGAAACCTCAAAAAAACTACAAAAACGTTACAAAAATATTTGCAGATTAACTAAAATTTATGGATTGCACAAAAACAATTAATAAATAATTATCAAAAACAAACAAATAAAAAATCCAAACAAAATTTCTAAATACTCAAACCCAAAGATTATGTTTTAATCAATCACAGATTAACTTAATTTATGGATTGCATAAAAGGAATAAGAAATAATTATCATAAACAAACAAACTAAAAAACTATGTTTTAAAGAGTCATCGATCACCAACACGCCTGCCACACGTGAGTATTATGGCAAAACCATCCATTGCTTTCTTTAGCATTGGGGGAGGCCCATGTCCTATACAGTTGACTTTTATGGGCTGTAATGATGATGATGATGATACATGTATACAGCATTTATAGACAGAATGCGTCAAAGTCAATTCCACTTACTACTACGTATCATCATTACTGCGATCAACAACTTGCCAAGCGTGGTAATTATGGCAAAACCCTGATAATGATGATGATGATGATGATGATGATACTGGAAGGTTCAAAAGGTCTATTGTAGTGACCGTAAACACCACAGGAAAGCAGAATATTATTATTTTGATATAACGAGTTTTTTAACAAGTTTTTAACAAGTTTTTTTTACAAGTATTTAACAAGTTTTTAACAAGTTTTTTTTCTTCAAAAAAATTGCAAAAAAAAAAAAAAAGCCCGACAAAATGTTACTCCACCAAGGAGGAGGTTCTCAATTCGTGTGTATTTTTTGTTTTTTTGTTTGTTACTTGATTTCTCCGCCAATTTGAAATACATTCTGATGATTCTTGTTAAGTTTTGTAGACCATACTTTGCATAAAATGCATTTGTTAATGTTACTTTAATGATAGAGTTAATAGAAATGTTCTGGTCTACTTTCGTCGTATACCTTGTTATTTTTTAGGCAAACTTCGAGGTCATAGGCTGACCTACCTTGAACACAAAAATAATGTTATTTTAGTGTATTGACCAAGATTTTTCATTTGCTTAGAGTATTTAGGCAGTAAATCTTAAGAAGGCCACCCCTGACGACGGGGTGACCATCCCCAAACTACGGGTTATAAAAGACATATTCGTAATCCTAAATCACCCTGATTGTACTTCCCAGCATCCCCTACAGATCTTTGTAATGCGAGGATACCGAGCACATCCCCTTATCCTATAATGTTATGGGGAACGGAGAGTACAAATATCATACCGAGTCGGTCCTGTATAAATATTGTATAGTCCCAGACTGCCTCGGTTTCATCTAGGTATGACCATACTTTTAACGAGAATAATGCCTTACTGCGTAGGTTAACCGCCTCTGTGGTCTAGTGGTTCAACCAACCGATTTCAGATCCAGAGGTCCCGGGTTCGATCCCCAGTGGGAAGACAAAATATTATTAAGTCCGTTTTTTACATCTAAGAATAATTAAAATTTAAAACATTACGTAAAAAAAAATACACAAACGTAGGTAGGATTTGTTATTACTGTTGAGTTATCGTAGAGATTAGCAACAAATCGCAATTAAGCTGGCAGCATATCAAATAATACAATATTTATAGAGACATAATTAAGAACGCTAACTTTTTTATCACCAAATGCTAGAAAAACAAGTGATCTATCTATATATATTTATACAAATAAAAGTGAATAGGTGAAAAATTTTGCTAAGCTAAATTTTTTAGATTGACGGGTACAATTTGTATGTCTTTTATGTTTTGAAAGAAAATTTCCTGTTGAAGGATCTCTTCAATCAGAAGGGATTATTTACAATGGACAGGTTCTGTCATGGAAAACCATATAGCTCAAGAATGTATCGCATAGAAGATATCGACGTTAAAAAGTTATCAAAAAACAATCAAATTAATATAACATAATCTATTTTGAAAATCTAAACGTTTATCATTTCTACGTAAAGCAATGAGAGTCAGATTTATTAGTAGGTACAACAAAAGGAAATAATAACTCAGGAGGAACTGGCTATGTTACAACAATTTTAGAATGGTTGTTGGCAGAATAAAGTAAGATGGTGGTAGCGAGGCGGACTTAAACCCTAACCACCCTAACCAACTACACCAAGCTCAATATTGTATTCCCTCTGGGGATCGAATCCAGGACCACTGGGTGTGATACTGGTAGGTGAACCACGACACCACAGAGGTGGTGTACCTGTATCAGTCGAAGCATAAACATTTTTGCATTGAAGCACACGAACTGCTCAGATATGCCCAGGAAGCTTTACTAAATGCCGACGTTGACTTAAAGGTACGTAGGTGCTATCCAAAGCACCCGCAGCGCCTTTACCTACTGTCGACACACGCATTGTTTTTTATTGACTTTACATAATGTCGATATTTTAGTTGGGACGAGCGGAAATAACCTCAGCGTGTCACCACGCCGCGCGCCGCAGTCCTGTTCTTTTGTTCTGCTTAGAAATTTTTGTACCAACTTCAAATTAAGTATATGAACTTCCTCTTGGAGTTATTTTTATTGGTGAAGTCGGTTCCAATTTTTTTCAAAAATAACTTTTAATCACTTGATTACGATAGCAACTTCGTTATTATAAAACTAATAGCATTTTATTTAATATAATTTGATAATATGTTGATCTGAAAATTCTATATTCCTGCCACGTTTCAGCAGTACTTTAACTGTTCAAAAAACTCATTTTTATGTTAATTATTTTCTCAAACAAGAAAATGTGCATTTATTATCAACAATTTTAAAACTACATAGCGTTCATACTTTTAATATCGAATCACAGCTGAATTTTTAGAGGCAGATCAAGCTGTCTTTATAATTACACCTCCAATAACGTCCCTTTCAGAATGGCATCGAAAGCAAGAAATAGTAATCGAAAACACTCAATAGTTAAGTGGTATTTATTGCACTCCTTCAAAGCTTTTAATCTAGGAAAGATTGATGGAAGGGGCGATTTAGGTATAATGATACGCCCATAGTGGAGACAAACAATTCACCAAAAGTGAGTCTGCCCGCGACCACGGCTGGTGCAACCCTGCCGAAACGTCGGGATAAATATAGAGGTAAAATACGCGATAAATACCCGTTTCTCGAATTAAAATTATGAATTCACCAAAAGGTCAATGGATAAGTTCAAACGCCAGTTTAATTGAGCTGTGCTAAAGGCTCGGCTACAAGTGGCCATTTTTCACAAGTCAATAAACGAGGCTCTTATATGGTCACAGTGCGAATGTACCCTAATCACAAGATAGGCTATGTGAGCCACATCAGAGCACATCAGAGGGAAGCACTTTTTTTTTTTTTTCGATGGGTCGGCTCTTGACCACGAAACTTACAGAGGTAAGAATGAGATCTACGATGGAGCGAGCCTATCCAGAAAGTGCACCTCCATTACCATAGTTTTACAGTTCATACAGTCGCTGTGGTCTAAATTGGCCAAGACATCATCACCATAACAAAAGTTTATATGAAAATAGTAATGGATCTATATTATAAAATTAAGCTTATAAAATTAAAAATGCAAATAAATAAACGTGTTACGTTTAATAATTAGTTGACTAAAAATTGAATAAACGAGGTTGTTTAGCAAAAAGGTCTTGTTTTGCAGGTTTCTTGTATGATAATATCAGAAGCCATTTCTCCTATCGCACGCACCGTCGCGGCAATGTTGCCACTTGTCATGTGGGGGAACACGCTAGCATCAGCCACCTTTAGGTTTGAGATGTTATAGACGCCTAACGATGCATCAACAACTTTACCAATAGCATTCGTTCCGCTAAACTGCCATCTGGGCATAGACATCTCTACGATGTAACACTTCAAGAAATCCAAACTGAGCAACTCGTAATCTCCGCAAATACCAATATCAGCAAACTCAGCCCCCAGGTTTTGCAATGCTGTTGTATTTAATAAATCAGTAAACTTTTTGAGCAGCGGCGCAAATGTTTCTAAGTCAGAACTGTCACTCATAAGACCAAGGTCAATAATGGGCTGATCTATTATATTAGTGGTATTCAATTTTATTATTCCTATCGATTCCGGTTTAGCAAGACTTATAATACCGAGTACAAAGTTTCTGTTCATATTGTACCCGTAAATTGCGTCACAGATCTCGTTAGTGTACTTTAAAACATAAGTGCATAGTTGGAGGAGACCTGGGGCGTTAGGGGGAATGTAGGCGACGATATCTAATCTCTCTGCATTGGTTGTGCTGTTGATAGCATCAGCAGCGGTCACAGCTGGTAGTGGCCACATGTGAGGGTCAGCAGCTGGTGTGATAGCTTCACTTTCATCCAAAGCAAAGCCTATCGTCACACCGAGGCGATCCATCAAGTTCCTGCCAACCTCTTTATTGTCCACGAGTACGTTGATCCCCGATTCAGTAAGGGCATCACCATCTCCGATTCCAGAAAGCATCAGGATTTGGGGTGATCTTATAGCTCCAGCTGATAGTACAACTTGTTTTGCAGCTGTTGCGTTGTATGTTTCTCCAGCGTAAGTATACTGCACTCCAGTGGCTGTATTTCCATCGAATAGAATTTTATTAACGACTGCGCCAGTGAGGATGTGAACGTTGGTTCTGCTCAACATCTTGCTAAGGTAAGCGACGTTTCCACTTTGACTACCGATTTCAGATCCAGAGGTCCTGGGTTCGATCCCCAGGGGGAGCAATATTGTGCTTGGTTTGGGTGGTCGGAGGTTTTTGTCCGCCTGGCTAGCAACCACCATTTTACCTATTTCTGTCGCCATAATAACAATTCTTAAAAAAAAATCGTGTTCCGGCATTAAGAAGTAAGATAGCTAGTTCCTCAGTTAGTTGAGGATTCCGGGTGAAGTGCGCCTCCACCTTCGGACTTATCTCAACTTGTTACCAGGCGAGATGAAGGCCAAGCGCTTCCCCCTAGCTCAATAAAAATAAAAATTACGTTACCAACTCACTAGATGGCAAGCCTTTTTGTTTGTTATAATGTACCTACATATCTCTGATCTTCAGCCGACTGTCAAACAAGATGATAGCGGTAAAGTCCTTGCTTGTCCTCAGTGGATGCTTACGATGAATAATACTACGGGATGATAAGACATTGTGACTGACCTAAAGCAGGTTCTAACTACACATGGGCTGTGTCACAACCCTGGTGTCAGCCTTAACGAGCTACCGCCATATGCACCTGACATGGCTCCATAACGACCGCTATCAGCACTACCTTGGACCGAAGGCTTACCGTACCCTCCAAATCACGGAGTCATCTTACTTACCAGACAGCCATGGTTCCATCAATGTTCTAACCAAACGGGGAATAAACATCACAACCAATACCCGGGATTGGTATTATTATTATGTAGAATAATAATACCATTCTACCAAAAGCTGGGCATCCTGTCTAATAATAAATAAACTGTAATCTGATAGTATGACCTGTGTGTTTTTAATTTCATCTCATCTCACCTTATCTCACCTCATCTCACCTCACCTCACCTCACCTCACCTCACCTCACCTCACCTCACCTCATCTCACCTCACCTCACCTCATCTCGCCTCATCTCCCCTCATCTCACCTCATCTCACCTTGTCTCACCTCGTCTCACTTTATCTCACCTCATTTAACAGCTAGCCTACTAACCATAGAGGTACTTGCCAAAGCCAGCTAACCTGATTATCCGGGGCATTATTCGGGAAGGCCAGCTCCTCCATCCTTCTCTAGGCATGCCATAAAATCGAGAATGGATCCCATTGAAAACTAAAAAATAAAAAAACAGTACGAGTATTTTGTACGTACCGACAGTCATTTTAGAGAATTAAATTTTCTTTGCGTGTAAACCTGCGCGGGTTTTACTAGCTACGCATATTTTATCTAAAGACGAACGGTATCATTAAGTCTAATCTTCAAAAATAATTTATCGATAGGCAAAGAGCGTCGCTAGACACATTATAATTAATTTCTATCTCACATGTCACGATGTCACGATGTTACACAACGTCAATGACTAAAAAATCAGCCAAATACGAGTTCCCCGGTCACTTACACCTTGTCATCGGAGGCAGGTTTCTATTAAGGATTTAATAACGAAGATTATCACATAGAAATAAAAACTATTAACATAAATATCAAAGTGTGCTTTCATAACCCTCTTCTCTGAGCATTACTATTTTCAGATTCTCTCTTTATTCACCAGTGTTCGGGGTTCGGTAGTGGCTAACTCTTATTCTATTCAAAACAACAAGCCTCAAAGCTCAGTTGCTCTGCCATCTGCGCTGTAGGTTGTGAGTTGTGGGTTCGTTTTCCACCCAGGACAAACATTTGTGTGATGAATGTTTGTTCTGTGTTTGGGTGTTGCATCATATAGTACTATTAAAAAAAAAGTATTTAAGCATTCTATGCGTAATCTAGTTCCTATATTACAAGCTATGCTTAGTTTGGGGCTAGATTTCGCGATTACGGCTAACTTTTACAGTTTTGGAGGAAGTTTTTTCTCGACTGACTACTGAGGCAGCGGCACGAAGTGATGCTACTTAGAAATGAACTTCATCAATGACTCATATCTTCAACTGGGTATACATTGGCCCGTTTTATTTATAAACGTATGCTCAAGGCTTGCCTAGGCAATTTTATTACCAGTAAAATGCTTTAGTTTCACTGATTATTGACTATTATATTTTTATCAAATATAATTATATTATGGTTCCTTAACAAAACTCCTATGTAACCCGATATAAAGAAAAAATACTGATAATATTCCTTACATAGCGTGCACTATGTATAGTATTGAGGATTGAACAAAGTAATGATCTAGATTTTTTGAAAACACATCTACAAATAAATCCACACGTAATACTATACGGCTAACTTATTGACCAAGCGAGCGAAGCGTCTATGTTTCGAGACTGGCCAAAAATGCTTTTGTCTGTCGGTTTGTTCTCGTCTACAAGTCGCATTTTTCAACCGATTTTGATGAAAATTGCCACACATGTTCCTAGATTTTTTAAATTTTTTAGTCGATTGCAATTTTTGATTGGGGTAAAAATGGGGGAAGTTTGCTATAGCGTTATTTATCAACGGATTTGAATTAAATTTAAAAAACACACTAAGGATTCAATTCTACATAAGATGTGAAAAAAAAAACATAAAGGGGTAGAGGAGGGAAAAGTTGATAAGTTTGCTGTGGGAGTTTTTTATTTTTATTTATACCTACGTATATCAGATTAGGCAGTCTTCTTCGCCTTTGCGAGACAAACTCGTAGACATCAGATTTGACCTCCTAAGACCAGGGTATCACGAGTAACACTAAAGTTTATACCTATTTTTGCTCAAAAGTCTAAAAGGAAAGTGAAACAGGAAAGCATCGGTTATTGCATAGTTAGGGCTCGCGAGGTCTAATGTTTTTACAGAACCAATAGCTATAGTTATATATAACTACTTATTTATGTTTAAAAAGTCACTGTAACAAATAACCAGTTTGTTATACCACGTTATGTACCTTGGTATTAATCCTTATTTAGATAAGAAGTGATTTATTTAGATAAGTCACTTCGAATTCAAGGCTATTTAAGTACATGTAGAATAATTTTTTAATCATCAAAATCATCCAAATAATTCAAAAATTAACAATTCAAAAGATTTCATGATAAAAAAATATAAATATAATATTATATTTATTGTAATATAATTAATATTATATTCTTACAAGAGCTCATTCATGCAATTATGATTCAAATATCTGTGTATTGATTTTTGATATTCGGATATGCGGGAATTAATATGGTCCTACCATAGATGTTGTAAGAGGCGACTAAGGGACACCAGGAGATGGCTAGCAGCTACTTCTGATTACTTATTATGTAATACCTTAAATAGCATAAATACTACAGGACAATAATTTCAGACACAGCGCAATCTAGGCCCAAACTAAGTAAATATTTGTGGTGTATATGGGAAATACTTCAGTTATTTTAACGTAGCTTAAGAGAAGGTGGACATATACAAACTGGTGTTAATGTAATGTAAGTCAGGTAGGTACGTGATAAAGCCAAAGTGTAACATTGATTTTGCAACATCATCCCCGTTAGTGGCGGTTATGGCAAATGTTTAATTTGCCATAACCGACTCTGTGGTCTAGTGATTCAGTCCACCGGTTTCAGATCCAAAGGTCCCTGGTTCGATCCCATGGGGAGTACAATACACAAACAGATATATTGTGCTTGGTTTGGTTGGTGGTAGGACTTTGTTTGGGTCCGCCTGGCCAGCTACCATGCACCATCTTACCTAATTCTGTCGCCATAGCAACAATTCTAAAATTGTTGTGTTCCGGTATTTAGAGGTATGATAGCCAGTTTCCAGTTTCCTTCCTTGAGGGTCCTAGGCACAATATCACGATGATTTTTTCTTCTCAAAGGTTTCATTCACAACAATTCATATCAGCGAGCGCGAGTATTCCAAGAGTTCCGAACATTCCCAGCGGTACAGACGTCATCGAGCAGGTCATTAGCGTAGCGATAATGTTCGGATAGATCTATCTTGTGCGGAAACATGATGGAGCGTCCTCTTGGATAGAAACGGGACAGTCGACATTATGTATCAATGAAATAAAATGATTCGTTGGCCACCAATCACACCAACAGCTCATTAGTGTCTGCTGGACAGAGCCTCATCTAAAACCGGATAGTTTTGCCATAATCACAACTCTTGGCAGGTGGATTTGTGATAGTAGCAAGGGTGTAGATAATACACAGAAGGAAGCTGCTGTTCTTCTTCTGGTAAGATCCCTTAGTCGGCTTTTACGACATCCATGGGCTGAGTTAGAGGGGTCGTTTCTTAAACTTCGACCGCTTTGCCATCAATACAAAGCTGCAAACATGATGACATTTAATATAACACTTGTATTTGAATTTAGTAAATTTGGCAGGTCCATTTTGATTATTATTACTGCTCAATATGTTTATAAACTGTACATAAACGTATACAAATTTTTCTTTGTTAAATATATCTAAGTAAGTGTTTTGTTTTCTACATAGAAAAATGACAGCCTAGCGCACAACACAATGCACATCAGCATTGAGTACTCAGATACTTTGCTTTTGCTCTCACGTAATTATTTTGAAACGATTATTGACAACATAATTTTATCGATAAATGTTGAGAGTAAGACATTGGTTCCAACTCTAGCACGTAAAAATCTCGTCTCGCATTGACTTTCCGAATTTATTTCATTTGTTAGATTCGATTGAGGAGTGCCTGTTTGTGTTACGGTGATTGACTTACACAGTTTGCTTTAGACGGATTGCTGGACTTGTTAACTTCATTCCACCATCCCGTGGGAATTACCTGAAGGCTTTTTCTCAACTAAGATGTAATTGATATTTATAAAACGCGTGTTAGAACTAACTTTACATGTGAAAAGAAATAAGAAACACAAAACGACCTTATACGTTTGAGGTGCTTGTTCCTAGAGGTCCATGGATTATAAATAAATGTATAAATGAAAAAAGAAATGAAGCTGTTCATGAAATCAATTTCCTCATTTCGAAATATTACGGAAGATATTGGCTGCATTATTGCGGAACCCTATATTAGGTATTCTATGGCCCTGACAGCCGCAGCTTCTCGGCATAGATCAAGTTTGTGATTGATTTTTGACTGTTTGTGTTTCTGTGTCTATATTTTTTCATTCTTTGCTGTAATTTTTGTGATTTTATAGCTTGTAAGTAATTTTCTTTAAATCACCACTAGCCCATGGCTTTTGTAGATAATTAAGCCTCTCAAGATGAACATACCACTGTGTCATATGAAAATCTAATACCATGCAACAAATGTTCCCAAATAAAGTATTTAAAAGGCCTAAAAGGTCTCAAAATACATGAAGGTATGGTACACAAAACGGTACCAGTCCTTTCCACCTCTAACCCTGTCATCGGCACAAACAATAGCCTTCCTAATTCGGTTCCACAACCAGCAACATCTTTTTGGAAACAGTTATCAATATGCAAACAAAATTTACCAGTTATCAGACGTATCCCTCGTGGTGCACGTCTACGTGTGGCACAGGCTTACACAAATTATATAAAACAAGCTATATTGAAAAATATTCAATCAGCTTGGGAGCATTTGTTGACTTTTCCATACAGAATTCTACATGCTCGAAATGACCAAACTAAAAATTCCCTTACGGCCAAAATCAAACAAAATTTTAACTTAGTTCCTTGGATACTTCCAAAAATTTAAAATTTTAACAAAATATACAATGCGAAATCGCGATCCGATATTTCTTGCAATATGGTAGAGAAACGACTTGGAGAAGGAGACATCAGAGGCGCTGCACGTCTGTTATTTTGTAATGACACAGTGGCACCAAATCCCAGTGAAACGTCATCGTCTTTACAGGCCAAACATCTACCAGCAGCACCAGGTTTATGTTTACCTCAGCCTCCAGATATTTCTTTACAACCAATGTCTGTAACATCTGAAGAAATACTGGCGGCTATAAATTATTATCAGAGCAGGAGGTTTAGACGCTCTTACTCCACAAAATTTAAAAGATTTGCTTTGGGGTGGCTGTGGAGATATCGGCGAGGTCAAAGTCAAAGTCAAAGTTTATTTATTTGCTAGAAATATGGTTGATACAGGTTCTTGTTCTTAGTTAATGATGTTTCACATACTTTGACCAACTACATTGGCATGCAAAATTTAGGTTTTAAATTCTAAATATATCTAAATGTCTTTAAAACAGAAAAAAATACAGAATTAATAAATTAAAATTAATAAACATTTATGACAATAATAATAATTTTAAATTCCTTCTCGGTACTTTTACTTCTATGGTTAATATGATGTTGTCAGGGAATATTGCGAATGGCGTTATTGATATTTTACATGGTGCAAATTTATGCGCTCTTTTGAAAAAAGACGGTGGCATAAGGCCGATAGCGGTCGGAACAACACATCGTAGACTTGCAGCCAAAGTATGCTGCCGCAAAAAGAGTGAAGAATTTAGAAAATATTTTCAGCCACAGCAGCGGCTGCGAGGCTGCGGTGCTGAAGGATCTGGTGCTGAAGGTAGATGTTAAAAATGCATTTAATTCTGTCGATCGAGGTGAACCGTTGACGCAAATTAAAAATAAATTACCGGACTTATATCACTTCCTTTGGCAATGTTATAGTCAACCATCAAAATTAATACACCAAAACAATGAACTATTTTCGGAAGTAGGTTGTCAACAGGGTGATCCTTTGGGACCGGCTATTTTCAGCCTAGCCATACATCCTATCATCAAGCGTTTGGAATCAAAATGTAATATGTGGTACTTAGATGATGGCACCCTAGGCGGTGATGTGGATACCATTCTAAAAGATGTGAGTGAACTGATTTTCAGTTTTAGGGAAATAGGTCTTGAGTTAAATTTAAAAAATGCGAGCTTTATATTCCAGATACATACTATACATATTCTAGAAATCTTCGAATGTCTCTTCGATCAAAGTTTTAGACAAGAATTCACTTCACCTCCTAGGGTCTTCAATAATTGTCGAATCTCGGCCTGATTTTATTGATGAAAAAATACAACATTTTAAAAATGTTTCAAATCGTTTGGCAAAAATAAACTCACTTGTAGCATTTGTAATTTTACGTTTCTGCCTTTTCGTTCTTAAATTCACATACTACATGCGATGTTCCTAACTCTGGAAATATCCAAATTTGACACAGCAGGGATGACATCATGCGCTACACACTAGTAAACATTTTCAACACCCCTTTGGATAATCGTGCTTCACGCCAAGCATCTCTTCCAATCAGAATGGGTATTCGTAGGGTAGAGTCCTTGGTATTTGCAAAACCTCGAGTGTATCTCTTTCGGCTTTTTTATCATCAATTCACGGCACAAAAGATCTCATACACAAAATTTTATGTAATAGTGTAACAACTGATAATAATATCGCATATTTTAGTAAAACATAAGAGTCTTGGAAGGTAGCCTGTCCTGACACCATTCTACTCGAAACTTCCAGCGGCTTGTCGGAGCGAGCACGTCTTCTCGCTGTCTCGGAGTAATATGGTGTCATAACACCATCAATGATATCATACATCGGGCCTTTACCACCGCTAACGTCACTGCAGTCCTAGATGGTCTCATGCGTGACGATGGCAAAAGATCCGACGGGATGACATTGGTCCCCTGGAAGTAAGGACGGCCGCTTGTTTGGGATGCTACTTGCGTCGATACCCTAGCACCGTCCCATATCTCTAAAACTTCTTTGCAGGCGGGTTCCATAGCCACATCAGCGGAGTCCCTTAAACGGCGCAAATATGCGCTCCTGGATAAAGGGTACATATTTGAGCAATTTCGGGTAGAAACTCTTGGGCCTTGGGGACCAGGGGCACATATAGTTTATAGGATTTAGCCGAGAGGCTAAAAGAGTCTACACGTGACCAGAATGCTGGCCTTTATTTTGCACAGCGGGTGAGTATTGCCATCCAACGTGGTATTGCCAGTATTCTGGCCACGTTACAATCTGGTGGTGACAACGATCGACTGGGTTATCTATATTTATAATTTTTTTTTGTAGATTTGACAATTTTTACTTGTAAATTCGTAGCTATAGTAGTTTAATGTTAATTTATTTAAATTTTATTTAAGTTAATCATGTTTTGGTGCTTAGCTGCAATTTTCTTTTAAAGTTGTGTACAATTTAAATTGATTTCTTAAACAGAGTAAGGTACCTAATAAATTTATCCGTTCCAATAAATAAATATTACAGTACATTAATTTACACAGCGCCATTTAGCCCCAAACAAAGCATAGCTTGTAATATGGGAACTAGATTACGTATAGAATACGTAAATACTTTTGTAAATACGAGTACATACGTACTATAAGATACAACACCCAAACACAGAACAAACATCTATATTCCTCAGACAAATGTTTGTCCTGGGTGGGACTCGAACCCACAGCCTATAGCGCAGAAGGCAGAGTTACTACCAACTGAGCTATCAGGCATGGTATAAAACTTATATATATATAAATCTATATATAAAACTTGACTGACCACTAACTTACGACTTTGTTTTAGTCCGACTGGCTAGCGACAGCCGTCTTACCTAAGTCTGTCAACATAACAATAACTCTCAATTTCTGTGATCCAACATTTATTAAGATATTCAGTTTCTTAAACTCTTGTGGACTCTCGGTGAAGTGCGATTCCACCTTCGGTCTAATCAATACTTGAGGGTGATAAAAAGCCAAGCGTTTCCCAGTCGTGAAAAACAACTACCGATCTTTTTTTAAGTAGACTACCGCCTTGTCTTGGGCTTGTTAGGTACAAGCCCACGGCGTGCTAGAATAGTGTATTCAATACCTACTGATAGCAAGCCCATCGCCGCTAGAGTTATACGATTCGTATTTTTTGTCCTAGGGGATGATGGGGTAAAGTAAACTTCACCCTCAGAGCATGTTCATGTGTTGAATTAACTTTTACTTGAGGTTTAATATGCAAAGTGCGTCCAGGACTCTTTTTTATTTTTTGTTGTACGACTGGGTAGCACTTGGCCTTTATCTGGTAACAAGTTAAGATAAGGCCGAAGGTGGAGGCGTACTGCACCCGGAATCCTCAACAAACTGAGGAACTGGCTATCTTACCTCTGAATGCCGGAACACAACAATTCGAGAATTCTTTCGAGATCTCACAGTTTAGTTGGGAATTCCGGCACTGTATGTATGAATGAATGTATGTATGAATGAATGTATGTATGAATGAATGTATGTATGTATGTATGTATGTATGATTTTATTCATGAAATTTAAACTGAATAGAGATAACATCAGTAAAATTTGATTGTCGCGGGGGATTTTCAATAAAAAGGGTATTTTTTGAGATATCGGAATGAAAAGAAATACAATTTTTCATCCATATCTTTTGAAAAGCTGATCGCATCAATTCATTTTTTTTAAAACCCAGAGCTAATATTTATACTCAGCAATCGGTACGAGGATTTTTATGACACTAGGGTAGTTTTTGAGAAATAGGGGTGTTAACTGGGACGAGAAGATTTTTGGCTTATGGATTTGGACTTCATCAAATCCTACCACCAATCAAACCGAGCACAATATTATACTCCCTCTGGGGATCAAACCCGGAACCTCTGGATCTGAAATCGGTGGGTTGAACCACTAGACCACAGAGGCGGTTAAAAGTCTTATTTCATTTTAGATTTTTAAAACCTAGCCTAGACTTCAATCGACACTTTCGAATTTATTTTTGTCAAAATATGACGGCTGGTATTCAACTTAAAGTTCACTGGTAATGAATTTCAAGTTACGCAATTTGGCCGCAGTTAACTACAGCACTGGATCGGAAGGCGTGCTTCTATCTTCTTGACTCAGCTTTCTGATGAAAAGATGTCATTTTAAAAAAATACCTATACAATTATATTTTAATGTCCTGTAATATAACAACGTAGTTGATATTGTGATACTAAGATGTGAATATTCTTTTAAATAAAGAAGGGGATTAAATACCACAACCCAAAAGCGAACAATTCCTCAAATTCTCCCCATCACGTAATATATCAATAATATCAAGATCCATAAAAAAATACATCCATCATCCCACTATCTACCGCGATAGCACCGCATTGTACATCGTACACTACCGCTTATGTATGTGAGTAAAAAGTCTTGTAGTGAACTGGGGCGGTAATGTATGTAGAGTCAAATGGAATGGATTTGAAATGGGAGGGTGTGTCGTGAAATTGCCGCGTTTTGTATACGATAATGCCTCTCAGCCGGGTCGTAGGCCTCCTTGCACTGTACTGTAACTACCTCTACATTACTCACTAAAATTACATTAAGGGTACGTTAAGGCCCAGGGGGCTACCACGACCTCTTGTTTTAATATAACTTTACTTTTGTCACCATCTATCCAGAGTAGAAAAAACGAGACAAAAGTAATCTAATATCACAACGAGAACGTTATAAGACGTTGTGGTTAGGCCCCAGTGCCATTCTCCTCATTCTCTTCATGTAAAATGAGGGCCAGCCCTTGGGTCACGTGGCGCCTCAATAAAAAACCGGGCAAGATTTTTGACTACCCGGAGGTCACCGGTTTCCCGGCTTTCCAGACCCAAGGTAAGCTCAATTATTATAAGCTCTGTCAAGACCTCTATATTTGCACCTCATGTAATCCTCGGCCGAATCAGAGACCTCACAATGTCGCGAATAAATGATATGGCGCAAGTATGTCGATTAATTGAACAGATAACAATTTAAATTTCCATTACGATTCATGACTATTTCTGTCAACGCCATTTTTTTAACTGCTAAAGTGGCTATAGGCTTCTAGCCCTCCTGGTGGTAAATGGTATGGCTAGCTCGCTACATAAGAAACATTACTCGTAATGTCATATAAAACATTCAAAAGTCAAGCTGAGAGTTTGAAAGCATCTTGCTGAGACAAACTTTGAAGTACCACCTCGCATGAGTTTTACATACGTGTAATCAAAAAACAATGTTATGCTTTCTTTGACATTGTAGGCAGTGCTACTTAACGGTGTGACGTTGGCCCGCCCGGCCCGCAGAGCGCCCATCGAATACATATATCTCAGTAAATGCGATCACTTTATTGTTATATTTGTGAAGTAAGCCTTAAGGTACGTATTATAATTTCAGTGCTCTGAGAGCACTAAGAATCAACCCTGCAATTTAGACTGCGGGTGTCGTAAAAGCCAACTAAGAGAACCCTCCAGAAGCGCAGCAGCTATATTATTATACAGCTCTGTGTATCAAAATCAAAAGATAATAATAAGCCTCACTGCACAGCTGTTAGTGGCTCTGCCTTCTGTGCAGTAGGTTGTGGGTTCGCTTCCTACCCAGGACAAACATTTGTGTGATGTATATAGATGTTTGTTCTGTGTTTGGGGGGGTTGTTTTGTATGATAATACTTATCATACAAAACAACAAAAATAATTACAAAAAGTATTTATGTATTTTATCCGTTATCTTTTTCCCATATTACAAGCTGTGCTCAGTTTGGGGCTAGATGGCGCTGTCCTGTAATATTTATTATTATTTCTTTTATAGATGGGAGATAGCCCTGTCGCTCGCAGAGTTATGATAAGAGATATCGATGGTCGGAATCAGTGGCGCGGCTTAGGAAAAACCCACTAGGTGGACTACCGCCAGACTGAAATAATATATGAATAAGTGAGAGAGAAACGTAGACGCCACTTCCCAGCGTCACAACATTACCTTGCTGCCCCTCATATGACTGATACGTCACATGACACGTGATGCTGTGGTGCAAACCACATACCTAAGGTCTAAAACGTGGGTTGCAACGGTGTAGAGCGCTTCTATAATAAAAACTAAATTATATCTGACCACATTACTACGTCTATATATAAAGCAAAACGAATGATATACATATATAGGATTTTAGTCGAGCAATAAAAAATAGATGATAAGGAAATGTATATCTCGTTTTTAAGAATATTTGGATATTCGTAAAAACGATGCCATATTGAGAATTTCGCGCGCAAAGGTGTAGTGAGTTGCCGGGACTTTTTTTTTTATTACAGGACATTATGTTTACACATCGCCAAAAAGCTAAGCAAAGCTTGTTGAATTTTGAAAAACATATTCATCACAAAAATGTTTGTCCTGGGTGGGAATTGAACCCACAACCTACAGCGCAGAAGGCAGACCTACTACCAACTGAGCTGTGAGGCTGGACAACGCCGCCCTGGTTGCGTAATGGCCGCCTTACTTTGGTTATTTCTTCATACAAATTCCTAGAGCAGGCAGCGGTTGCCAAGACTCGAGTGGTACCTTTAACTGTCAAACTTTCTGTTTAGTAAATGACAGCAGCGCCCTTGTTCGTCCATTTTGATACGTGGATTTGGTTTCGTGGTTGCATTTTGCATTACATTACATTACAATGTAAAAAAAAAAAAATGTAATGTTATGTTGCATTTTGCGTGTAGTTTGCGCCTCCACGTCAGAACAATGACGAAAGTTTTACGACGTGCGACAACATCCAGATTTATATTCAACTCGCATACGAGAAATAGCACATAATAGGTCCCTAAAACGCTGGATTTGTCCGCGTACAGGATGTTTTATCTGTATATGTATATGTATAATCAAACCTTTTTATCAACTTAGACATTTTGCAAATACGTATTGAATTACCTTTTTTATAAATACGGGACATTTTTCCAAACTTTTTTTTATATAAAAATGTCCCCAACTAAGCAGAGCTTGTGATATGGGAACTTGATTACAGATATAATACTAATATTTATTTTTTAGTTTAGTTTAGGCCTTCATCTCACCTCGCTACATAAGTTGAGAAAAGGCGCACTCGACCCGGAATCCTCAACAAACTGAGGAACTGGCTATCTTACCTCTAAATGCCGGAACACAATAATTTTAGAATTGTTATTATGGCCACATAATAAGGTAAGATGGTGGTAGCTAGCCAGGCGGACTTAAACAAAGTCCTACCACCAACCAAACCAAGTACAATGTATTGTACTGCCCCTGGGGATCGAACCCAGGGCCGATCACAAGACAACAGAGGCGGTTAAAGGTTTGGTATGTGTACGTAGGCAGATTATCTAATTAAAGTTAAGTTTGTAAACATTAAACATAAAATAAATAAACATTACAGGCCATTCAATTCACACAGCGCTATCTAGCCCCAAACTAAGCATAGCTTGTGATATGGTAACTAGTTTACGGATTCTAGTTTACTTTGGATAGAATACTTAACATAGATCAAAAAATTACTTATTGACTTTATTATGATTAGATTGGTGCTTGATTTAATACGTAATGTTTATTTATTTAAACAATATTATGGATTGAAACTCGAGTTGAGTAGTTCAAGTAAATTATTACATAAGTTCTACCAATACATACGTAAATAAAATGAAAGTCTCTGAGCTTAACAATTTTATGGAAGTTCTCTTTATGTGTTTTTATTTCATTTATATTTTTTTATTATAGGTAATACATAATAATAATATATACATAATCGATCTGGTAATATATGCCAAATCAAAGAAGAATTTGAATCATTCAAGGTCACACAAGATTCTACTTTTTTAGAGACCAGGACAAATACAATTTAAAACACACCCTGTAGTGTATGTAAGTTTTTACTAAAAACAACCCTCGGAGGGTGCGGGTTCGAGTCCCGGTGCAGCAGACTGAGACAATTTGATTTGATTGAGTGTAATCTCCTAAGTTGAGGGTGAGGGTGGCAGGTACTTATGTGCAACTTGCGAATAATGACACGAGTGTCACAAAACGACTTATTGTATCGGGTTTATTTTGTATTTCCTACAGTTAAAATAGATTTTAAAGATTATTTTCTTAGTTCGGTAGGTATATAGGTATATCCACATAAATATTATTATATGGTTGAATGGTTCTCTATGTGAATGTGTGCTATATAGCAAGATGGAACCCCCTGGGTTTACAAAAACCTTGCGGGGCTTTTGATGAGGCAACCCGTGACCCAAGGGTTGGCTCTTATTGAGACCAACCGCTTTCGTGGTCTCGTGGTTCGCCCACCGACGTCAGATCCAGAGGTCCCGGGTTTGATCCCCAGGGGGGTACAAATATTGTGCTTGGTTTGGTTGGTGGTAGGACTCTATTTAAGTCCATCTGGCTAGCTACCACCATCTTACCTAATTCTGTCGCTATACCAAGAATTCTAAAATTGTTTTGTTCCGGCATTTAGAGGTAAGATAGCCAGTTTCCAGTTTGTTGAGGTGGAGTGCGCCTCCGCTTTCGGCCTTATCTTTACTTGTAAACAGATGAGATGACGGCTAAGCGCTTTCCCGTCGTACAATAAAAAAAAACAGTAAATTATCATAGCTATTCAGCGTGGCAATACCACCAGTGGGCACGTTCCAGTCTGGCACTGGTCTGGAACGGTTGAGCTACCTATAGTCTGTTTGTAGTGGTCCTTAGTAACCCAACTGTTTTCTATGTATATAGTTTATTTTAGTACATATTATTTCTTATTATTGATAAAAATAGATAGGCAAGTAAGTAGCATGATATGTAGTGTACTAATAATTAAAACTCTTGATATAAAATTGATTAAAATCATCATCAAATCACATGTTATATATCTGTGTGTATAATAATCTGGTAATTTATCTACTATTATGATTTAGCGCTAGGACTATCTGATAAACAACAATTTCGTAGATTAGATACTTTTATAATGTTTCTTTTTTTAGACCGCTTTAGACAATTTTATTTTATATCTGTGTGGTCTAGGTTAGCATGGTTAGGTTAGCGCAATCACTATTTTTGACAAATAGCTTTTATCCCTATCCCCATCTAGCACCTAGCATGGGATAAGGGCAGAATAATGATATGAGCTTTAGTTCATATTATATTTGGTTGGTGGTAGGATTTTGTTTAAGTCCGCTAGCTACCACAATCTTGCCTAATTATTTCGCCGTAATAACAATTCTTTAAAAAAAAATTGTGTTCCGGCATTCAGAGGTAAGATAGCCAGGCCTCAGTTAGTTGAGGATTTCAGGTAAAGTGCGCCTCCACCTTCGGCCTTATCTCAACTTGTTACCAGGTGAGATGAAGGCCAAGCGCTTCCCCGTCGTACAATAAAAAAAAAAACATGCTGTGACAACCCCACCTAACCAAGCATAAGATAAGGGCAGAATAATGACATGATCCTGCTCTAGATTCGCTTTCGCAAAGAATATTTCTCACATTTATTTGGCTGAAGGATATAAAGGACATTTTCTAGCGATAGGCCTCTTTTCTCGTATCATATCATCATCATAAACATCCATAGCACATATAATGTTAACTGCTATTAAAGCCAACTCTAAAGCAGGACCGCTGTGATCTCCAGACCTGGCAAGTGGATTGGCATACTACGAGTAGGTAAAGGAGCAGCTTGCCTTGCTGAGATATTTATATTTTAGTCAACGACGGGAAGGTCTTGTGTGGCCTTCATCTCACCTGATTTTTAAGTTCTGATTAGGCCGAAGGAAGCACTTCACCCGGAATCCTCAATAAACCCAGTCAATGAACTGAGTTTATTGAGGATTCCGGGTGAAGGCTAATAATATCTAGCCTCAAAATGCTGGAACAAAACAATTTAAGAATTATTGTTATTGCGACAGATTCAGGGAAGGTGGTGGTAGCTAGCCTATATCGAATAATTGTTTACGACGTCCGCAGGTCATAATAGATTCATATACTTACAATTATAAATACCTATGCAACAGGTACTTGCAATAATGTATGTGAAGTACTTACATTTATTATACTTTCAATTCGCGATCTTACTTTATGAATTGTCATGTGAGATATGGAACGAACTCGTAAGATTGCCGGTTTACATTAAGACCCGGAGTAAATAGGTTTCATTCAATTTAAATCCAAGATTTCCTCATCTCGACACAATCTCAACGCATCTCCGCGAATAGTAAACAATAAGGGGTGGAGGGAGAGATTAAAGTCGGCGTAACGTGTCGAAATGAATCATGGGAGATAGCGGGTGTTGGCGGGTTTTTATTGTTTAGACACGGCCTTAGAGAGTGTTATATCTATCGTACGATATGTAGTTTTAATGAAGAATTGAGTTGTCGTTCCTTACAACACTTGTAGCTAAACTTTAGATCATGTTTTGTTGCTCCACTTCGTTGTCACAAATAGACAAAGCCTACATTTGATTCATTAAAAATAGAACACAACATCTATCTATCTATACTTATAATAAAATCGTAGAAAAGCTGTGTATAGTTCAGGGCAGGATCTGACGATCGATTTTTTTTTTAAATAAATACATAAAAAAGTTGTGTTGACTTTTATAATATTTTATAGCATTTTGTTTTAATGCATGCATATCTTTTAAAATATGATTGGATTTTGATAAATTTAACGAGTAATGCTAAACCCAAATATTACATAATCTACCATTGAAAACCTCATTGAAATCGGTTCTGTACTTTCAGAGATTAGCGTGGTCAAAGAGACGTTTTCAAAGTAAACACACTTCTATGCATAAGAGGTTGATGGCGAGTGATGTTTTAAATACTCTTTGGAGATTAAGTTACCTTAACTTAGAATTTATTATTTGTAGTTGTGAAAGGTATGCAAAATTGTAAAAGGTAGGTAAATCCAACATTAAAAATTCAGAGTTGCTGTGTATTGTTGTGTATACGCTTGGCTACGGAACATTTTTCAAAAGGTAGTTTTTACCATTGCAGTCCATAAATTTTAGTTTATCATCAACTGTCATTCTCCTACCCGTATCCCTCATTATATAGGTGAGTCAGTTTCGTCATCATCATCATCATCGTAACCGAAAAAAGTTTGTCATAATCACCATGCTGGGCAGGCGGGTGGTTAGTCCTACTGATGTCGTTAAGTTCCTAGATATATATACTACTCCTCATTTCCTGGTCGCCTTTTACGACATTTAAGATTGCATATCCCATAGGTACTCCTGCCATTATCTCATCTCATTTCATTACATCTGAATCGCGGTTGGGCAAAGGCATGTAAAACTATTTTTTTTACTAGACCATTATGTGCTCTGAACGACAGTCATTGCCACTACGATACGTAAACGTAGGAACTACATTAAGTAGATAGTATGAGCAATTTTTATTCTGGTGTCCTTTTTAGTTTGTCATAATCATAGCCCAAAAAAGTACCACTGTATGACATGGGCCACGCTTAGAAAGCGATTCGGTAATCGCAGTGTTGGTAGTAATCGTCTATTTATTTGTAGAGTAATGGGGGATTCATTGCCACTATCCTTGGCAGGTAATCACAGTGTCGGTGTTAGGTAGTTAGGTTAGGTACTAAGATAGATGAAAGCTGCTGCCCATCTCTTGGTGAAATCCCTCGGTCGAATTTAATGACATCCAGGAGCCGTTATCAGAGGGAACCATATTTACTAGAAACCTTACACTCTAAGTTAAAAAAGCTGACGAAAAACCGATGTCAGTGGTGTAAAATCAAACTACGTAGGTACGTCTTTCTAAAGGGCAAGCAGGATAGATCGAAGCATATTACTTGGCGTTTTATTTTATGAGCAAGTGATACTGCACAGGTACAGCTCACAGAAACATTGATGAGTTTAGTAAAAGAAGTGATGTACACAGTGTTAATACTAGAAATAAAAATAAACTTGAGATACCTAAGTTTCGCTTAAGAAAAGTAAATAATTCATTCTTAGGAAACTGTGTGAGATTCTATAATAAGCTTCCTCAAAGCGCCACCAAACTCTCTGCTCGTAAATTCAAATTGTATATAAAGAATAATTTAATTAAAAGTGCCTACTACAAAATTAGTGATTATATCGACGATAAGAACGTGTGGCCCGATGTTGCTATACCAGTTGACAGCAAAATGGTGATTTCTCAATGTTAACAAATTGCCCATTAGGTAGATAGGTAATAACAAATGTTTTAAGATTAAGTATTTAGGTTTTTGATGTATCTACTCAGAATATAATAACAAATTGTGTATCTAAATGTTGAATGGATCATCAAAAAAAATAACCGGCCCGAGGTTCTTGCCTTTCTCCTTGTGTGCTGGTCGCGATTCCGAACAGGCGGTAAATTTGACGTTTCAAAATGATCCTAAAAAATCTTAATGAATAAAGAAATTTTGACTTTGACAGCTATTTTCTAGGCCATAGGAGCCATAAAGTTACTGTTTTGGAATCTTATACTTTTAATTTCTTGCGTGTGAACGTGGCAAAATTATATGAAAACTTTTATTCTGGCAACGTTTTAGGAAATTTGACACGTCATCATCAACATCACTCAAAAAGTATTACTACAGATCATGGGCAGAGCGTCGCAAGCGAGTCAGTATTTCTGGTGTTGGTATTTCTATGACAACCGTGGAAGGCAGAATTTTTTTTAAGTACCATGCTCTTGATAACACGATACTTGATAATAATGATTTACACAGAAAAATAAATAAACTCACCAAAGAAACGAGATTTTAAAGAATTTATGTACAAAACCACTCCCGGATAACCTACATAACAGCAACAAGAAGAACAAATCTAGGAGATGCTCAATGCAATATCCAGAAACCGGAAAAACGCTATTTACCCCTCCCAGACCACAATCTCTGACCAAAAGTATTCAGGAGTCCAACAACCATGGGTTATTTCTGTCTCTTCAATCAAGAGTAGCAGAGTTGAGACAAAAACTTCAGAAGGCCGAGAATGAAATATTGTTACTGACGAATAAAATTAGCTCACAGCAGTTCAACCTACCTAAGCTGCATATTGGCAGTCAAACGGTTGAACCCCATCTGCAAAAGGATTCATCCAGAATACTTATCTTCGGCACCCAACAATGCGTTAATTTACATCGTCATACGGTCAAGATATCAAATTAAATACAGTAATTATAAAATTCAGTCTCAAATAAAACCTCATGCTCTTAGTAGTAACGTCCTTAAAAATTATGAAAACTTAAATCTTGATAAAAGTGATAAACTTGTGATTTGCGTAGGAGAAAATGATTATGATATGCACATTTTTTTATCACAGTTGAGCAAACTGTTAAATAAATGCATTAATAACAGTGTCATTGTCCTAAACATATTTTAAAATTCTTATATAAACGTTGACGACTTAAATTATATTATACTGACCTTAAAATTCACATTGATATACCTACACGAAAAAACTCTTGCATTGACCATATACTAAGTAACATTAAGGATGCAACCGCCTCAGTGCTGCCACTGTATTTGTCGGATCATAATACGGCACAGCTCCTTTCATTTCCCGTAAAGTTTAAAACAACTTACTTTATTTACAGAGCTGAAGTCAGTTACGATAATATTCGTAAGTTTAAGGAATGCCTTTCAAATTTATCTTGGTATGTCTATGGAGAGACATCACTAAATAAATCATTTAATGTATATTATGAGCTCTACTGCTTATTTTATAACATTCGTTTTCCTAAAATAAGATTAAAAATTAGAAACGACACACAGTTTAGTAAAAATTGGATTAGTCTAGGATTAAAAAACAGCTGCAAAACAAAACGTACACTGCGTTATACTTATTATAAGCAAAAAACTGTTGTTAATAAACACAAGTATCGGTCGTACTCAAAACTGTTACAAAAATGCATATTTAAGTCAAAAAAGAACTCAAATATTAAGTTCATAACAAACAGTCAAAATAAATGTAGAGCAACCTGGACAGTTATCAAACGGGAAACGGCTAATAATTATAAATATTAATGAAAATTTAATAAATGATGAAGTTATTTCAGATCCTACTGACTTTGCCAATATTTTCAATAATTATTATAGTCACTTGACAAATAACTTGACATCTACTATATCACAGACATTAACTCATAATTTTACCAATTTAAATTCAATATTTCTCTTCCCCATGACTGAGAATAAAGTGAAAAAAGAAATCTTGTCCTTAAAAAATAGTAAATCTGAAGGCTATGATGGTATAAATACGAAAATAATTTAAGAAAGTATGCCGAAAATATTATCTGTATTGACATTCTTGATAAACCTATATTTTTCAACGGCTACTTTTCCCGATGCCTTAAAATTTTCGATGGTTAAACTACTCTTCAAGAAAGGTGAAAAGACAGAAGTCAGTAACTATCGTCCAATAACTCTAATACCAATATTCTCCAAAATTTTTGAAAAACGTATGTTTAAAAGACTATTAGATTATTGCAACAAGCAGAATATTATAAAGAAGGAACAATTTGGTTTTCAAAAAGAAAAATCGACCTCTTTGGCAATTTTTACTTTAGTAAAAACTGTGTTGAATTGCCTTAACACAGGTTTCTACACTACAGGACTTTTTTACAATTTATCTAAAGCCTTTGACTTTGTTTCACATGACATACTTCTGGATAAGCTTGAAAACATCGGCGTTCGAGGTCTAACTCTACAATGATTTTCATCGTATTTGGAAAATCGTAAACAATGTGTAGTGATTGACAAACTTACTGACGACAATGAACTAATGAACACTTCAAGCTATGAAATCAATAAATCGGGCGTCCCTCAAGGTAGCATATTAGGACCTATATTATTTTTACTTTACATCAACGAAATCGTTGACGTGACAAACCATAGGTGTATTTTATTTGCGGACGATATTTCTGTAATTGTGACATCTGATAAAAAACTATGTAGTGCTAGGGATCATGAAACTGACATTAATAATACAATAGACAAAATATTACATTGGCTTGACATAAATAATCTTAAAATAAATCTTGATAAATCTAAATATATACAATTTAATAAATCTTAACATGTGAAATATAATTTAACACTTAACATAGCAAAAATAAAAGCAGTCCCGCAGGTAAAGTTTCTCGGTGTAATTATCGATGAAAATTTTGACTGGAAATTACACATAGATGTAGTAAACAAAAAGATATAAATTTGTATTTTCCTTAAGACAAATTAAAAGTGTTATAAATATAAAAACTGCAATAATGTCCTACCATGCATATATTGAATCTGTTCTCCGCTATGGGCTCGTAATGTGGGGCAATAGTACAGACAAAATGCGAGCATTTCTGGCTCAAAAGAAATGCATTAGAGCGATATTTGGAATCCCGCCTGATGAGTCATGTAAACCGTTGTTTAAGGAATTTGGTTTGTTACCTCTACCGTCGCTATACATCTATGAAGTCGCACATTTATTTGAAAAAGCATGTGACAGAAATCCTAGGCTATGTAGAGACCCGAATAGACTTATTCTAAAAGTAGTTTCACATTCCGCCAAATATAGTAATCATTATTTGACTATGTGTGTTAAAATTTATAGTAAGATTCCAAATGACATTAGATTAATGAGTACATATTTATTTAAAGATAAATTGTTTAAATGGCTGAATGAAAATATGCTTTTATGACATTAATGACTTACTTAATTAATTTAGCTAATCGCAGATCTTAATATCATTATGTTGCCGATAAGTATTGCATGCTAGACTATAGTGAAACATGAGAACATTATTAATATTTACCACCTTTATACCATGTTTGGAAAATATTCAAATTCAAATATCTTTACATTTGAATTTGAATATTTGAATTTGAATTTGACCTCTAGATATGCACAGACAAGAATAAGGTCTACGATGGAGTAAGCCCACCCTGATAACCTACCTATTTAGGTGTATTCTGCCACTTATCTCTCAACTCTCAAGACTCAACGAGTGTGAATGGGGGATTTGGCATAACCACTACGCTTGAAAGGCGAGGCGACGATGGCAGTATTTGTGTTTAGTACTAAATAATATGTTGCCCATCTCCCAACAAGAATAAAGGGGGGGATTTGCCATTATTCCCACGCTTGGCAGGTGAGTTGGTGATCACAGTATTGGTTTCAAGTAAGTTCTTGGGTAAGATGGATGGAAGCTCTGGTCGCCCATTTCCTGCTAAAACCCCTTAGTCGAATCGAATGACATCCACGGGCGGGTCAATAAGTACCTTTGCTAGCGATTTATAATAGTCTTTACCGCGCTGCTGCCGCCACGAACTAAAAACTTTGCATTAGATAGGTATTATTTAATTTCATTGATGCAAAATTTCATTTCGTTTTTCAGTGGGATAGGCAGGAGAGATCCAAGTTTGAATGGAAAATATGTATTTACGGCGTCCTATGGTATGTGCAAGTGAAACTGCACTGGTACAGCTAGTTTAAAATAAAACACCTTGACCACTATTTGGGCCTGATTTGAGCATCAGCCATGAACCCGGTCAATTAATCAGAACGAAGAGATATCTTGACTATAACTAAGTGTTCCTATGTGATCCTATAGTTGCAAATAAATGAAATGAAAAATCTATATATTTAGTTCAAAACGCTAGATTTTTTGAAGATCCGATTTCGTCCGCCATTTTGGTTTCATACAGGAGTATTTTTATATTGGGCGCATATCAACACAAAACAATTGCTTATCTTAGACTTGGCTTTAATTTGTATATAACCTGATATTTTTTCTGCCAACATCGGGGCTCATAGAATTTGTTATCATCATAAGCCCCGGACTTAGGAAGATAACAAGTACTGTGTGTCACCCTGATGTTGGAAGAAAAATTATCAGGTAATATACAAATTAAAGCCAAGTCTAAGATAAGCAATTGTTTTGTGTTGTTATGCACCCAATATAAAAAAATACTCCTCTATATATAAATGCTGAGGTAATTTCCCAAAATCTAAGCATCAACAATGAGGCTAGTCACGGACCTACACCTACTGTGCTAGTTTAGTTTGATATTTTAATTAAAGCGTGATTGTTTTTTGTTCTAAATCCACATACATAAAATGAAAATAAATTGTATGTACTTATTTATTGTATTTGTTATATCATAATTAATAACAAAAACGGGTCTTCATCGCGTACCTTTTTATATTTGTTATTTCATTCAAAAAACTATAAATTTAAAATTAAAAAAACGTATGGCCAACGTGTGGCCAAGTGGATATGGGCTCGCTATCCGATCTGGAGGCTGTGGGTACATATCCAGTCTTTTAGCCATTTTTCGTTCATTCGGAAGTTTATATGCGCATTTGACCGAGCAAATGCTTTGACGGTGATGAGCGGGAGGAAACTGGCATACTCTTGAACCAAAATTCCCAATGGCATGTGTCACTGGCATTCCGCTAAGAGGCGATGGGCTTGCAACCTCGTATTTATATACCAGCAATATACTTGCAAGCTTTTGGCACAAGCCTACGGTTTCCATAGACGTAATACTCAGAAGATCCACGCACTGAGTACTAAAGAGAGTTGAATCCTCTATGAGGAAAATGTCGTGAGTCTATTTATAAACAAAAAATACGTCTTTATATTAACGAATCGAATATCCGTCTAATCTCTTGTTAAAAAGAGAAGTCACTCTGTAACAGTTTCAATGTATACCTACAGAGAATCACACCTACATATTATACAAGGATAGATGTACAAACAAACTCAGTTTGTGTGTGTGTGTGGGCACAAAATACCCTTACTAGGAACTTTATGTCTTACTTTAGTTTTTAAATTGTCACTTGTCATATAAGTTGTTGGTGTAGGTATCACTACATACCATTATTTTTCTTGTAACTCTTAATTCCTTCACATGGCTTTTTATGAACCCACGACATTACTTGACGAATTTATTACTAAAAGTTATTGCTAACACCAGTAAGTTTGGCGCGATTGGAAATACGAATTGGCAAAATGGAGTCACTCTGAACTGACTTTGAGACGCGTTATTGCAAAACATTGATTGATCATGTCCACAAACTTTTGTGCTCTACAATCATCTATGATCATCTGCTTTATGCTGTATTTTATCCAGGCCTGGAGTGACATCACGGACGTTCACCTTAACAAATGAATATGTTAATACTGTTTTTATTGTACGACGGAGAAGCACTCGGCCTTCATCTCACCTGATTTCAAGTTATGATAAGTCCGATGGTGGAAGAACACTTAACCCGGAGCCCTCAGCAGTCTGAGGAAATGTCTATCTTACCTTTACATGCCGAAACAGAACAATTAAGAATAGTTGCTATGGCGACAGTCAAAGTTAAGATGTCGGTAGCTAGCCACAATAACGAACAAACAAAGTCCTACAACCAAAATGTTATTATTTGTAGCTTACAACACTATATATTTTCAACAGTGTGAAATACATACATCTATCTGTAGCTCTCTGAATAGATCTATAAATGACAAATGTAAAACTATTTTCATGAATTAGTTTAGTTACATAGTTTATTGTGCCATTTATTTCTGTCGGTAAATTTATCTTATCTTTATCTTTATCTACAAACAACAATATTCCTTCCCTCCTGTTTTAAAATGATGTTTCATTATCTAAGTGAACTTTGCTCTTAAATATTCAGTTAGTTAGGGATCCAATGTGAAAAGTCTAATCATTCATTTTTTTAAATATTGTGGTTATTAGATGCTAAGTGTAGCCTTTATGTAGTTGTGGATATAACACTTTTGTATTATTCACAAAATTTACGAATTGTTTTGAAGCTACACTTTGTTTTGAAAAACGAGTTCCTAAAGTTGAGAAACCTCAATATCTGCGATGGAGGTATTAAGGAAATGTATTTGATACCTACACATTAAAAAAACATTTGAATACCATATTTGTTATTTATATAAATATTACATATACATCTGTGCCCGTGGATGAACACTATTAACTTACAATTTAATAGGTAACTATTCGATACGCTAGAGACGCTATACATGTATTCATTTCCTCTAAGCCTGAGACTGTCGTAACCAAAAACATGTGAAAGCTACATGAAAAAAGTAAATAAATATATACCACATGACATTTCCACAGATCACAGCATTCGACCTCAAAACTTGCAAATACTACGCAAGCTTCACTTGCGGTAACAAAATCCTAAGAATTCACTCACTAGTTTGTAAATACGCTTCTCAAAGTGCAGAGTAAGTTTCCTCAGAGCTGGCACAATGACGGTGCACGCCCACATTGATCTCGCATTAACTTACTAACTCCTTGCAGTTGTGTGGCGAAACAGAGAAAGACATTTTCAAAAACTTTTATCAGGAGGCTCTTTTCAAATCAAATATTTGTATTCAGTAGCTACCTACTAACATGCGTTTTAAGATGATCGTAAGATCACTTTAGAACATGTGTGTGGAATCGCGACCAGCACTCAAAAAGAACGGCAAAAATCTCTGGCTATAGGTAGTTAGTTATATTTTTGAACAGCGTGCATTAATCGGCTTTTGGCTCATATTTTTGTGGTGGGTGTCTTAAAATTAGACCATCAGCAGCGGTATAAATCTCTACTTATAAGTGAACTGTAAAAGGTAAAAATATACCTATCATGAAACTGTAACGGGTCAAGGTACATGAAATATAATTATTCAAAAAAAAAACAACAGGATGAATAAGGAATAATGTGTAATAAATAATGAGAGTAAGGAAATAGAAATTAGGTAACAATAATATTTTGATTTTCTCCTTCCTAACATTAGATTAACAGAGATTTTTTATTGTACGACGAAGAACTGATTGGCCTTCGTCTCACCTGGTTACAAGTTGAGATAAGGCCGAAGATGGAGGCGCACTTCACCCGGAATCCTCAACAAACTGAGTTACTGGCTATCTTACCTCTGAATGCCGGAACACAACAATTTTTTTTATTGTTGTTATGGCGACAGAAGTAGGTATGATGATGGTATGGTGGTACTAGAAATGGCAAGTTTTTATTTGTTTTATTGCACAACGGGGAAGCGCTTGGTCCTCATCTCACCTGATTTCAAGTAATAATAAGGCCGAAATTGACCCAGAATCCTCGACTGTCTGAGGAGCTGACTATCTTATAAATGAAAACACCAATTTAAAATTATTTTTATGGCGACAGACTTAAGTAAGATGGTGGTAGACGGACTTAAGTTAAGTCCTTTTTCGTTTTGAAGACACTGTGTCTCAGAACATCGATTCGCGCATAAGCTAAAAAGAAACAGATTCAAGCAAATATTTTCCAGAGTAACTCCGTCACTACGCTACTCGCAATTCTAGACGCAAGGTCTAGAATTACTTTTGATATCGTAACAAATAGCGCGTATTATATGAAATTTCTCGGAATAATTATTATCTCGTGTATATTTTACGAAACAATGAATAAATGTGGTTTTCCTCAGATTAGAGTTTCTTACGTGGGATTGTTGGAACTAGTAAATAAATTACTTTAGTCCAACCACAGAATATGCAGAATCACATTAACAGATACGCCACTTCAAAACATTATCTTATTGTACCCATATTAGCAAGATTCAGTATGGTCCAAGAATGCTACTTCTTGTTAAGATAAATGAGCAATATTATGAAAATGTAATATATTTAAAATAATTTCTTACCCTACAAAGTTTCCACTTTTAAGTAGTACAAAAGAAACGTATACCTATAGTATAACATAAAATGTTTTTGTTACATTTAGGACTTAAGGCCAGCATCCCTGACAGTAGAAGCAATCAAAAACATTGCAGAATATCAAGGGTTTTTTAGAATCTTCTTCATTTTAGGTGGGGTTGGCGCAACATGTTTTTTCTTTACTTCTATTTATTTTCAACACTCAATCCGCGTCTGTTACGCCCATAGCCTCTTCACACAATAAATTCATCATTCATACATGGATTTCTTCATGTCATTTTGACTTATAATCCGCCGAAATAAAACTCAACTTCGAGTACAAGCAATGTTCAGTGACACACGTTATTTCAGAGGCCTTTGCCAAGACGTGACCTAATTTACGAGAAACAAAGCGATTTACTACCCCCACCTTATATCGCACCCTTTCAACCGAAACCTACCTTATTTCTTACAACATAAAGTCCACAGCAATCGCAAGATAATAATGTCAGTGTAAACGCCATGACTGATACGAGAATTGGTACATTCTAAATGTACCCTTTGCCCTTTGATTTAGAACTCAATTTGCAGTAATGTTATTTAGGGTGAACCAAAGAAGAAGATAGGATGAGCTTGGAAATTATGCATTGTACAGTGGTGATAAGAACGCGCGGGTTTCAATCATTGCGTGATTTTTAGAGGATACCCTATCTAGATTTAACTTTCTATGGATCGTAGATGATGGCTATCGATATGAAACGTTTTCATATTCTTTTTAATTGTATGACGTGGAAGCACTTGGCCTTCATCTCATCTGGTAACAAGTTGAAATAAGGCCGAAGGTGGAGGCACACATCACCCGGAATCCGCAACAAACTGAGGAACTGACTATCTTCAAAATGCCAAAACACAACAATTTTTTTAATTGTTGTTATGGCGACAGAAGTAGGTATGATGATGGTATGGTGATACTAGAAATGGCAAATCTTTATTTGTTTTATTGCACAACGGGTAAGCGCTTGGTCCTCATCTCACCTGATTTCAAGTAATGATAAGGCCGAAATTGACCCAGAATTCTCGACTGTCTGAGGAACTGACTATTTTACCTCTAGATGCCGGAACACGAAATTTTTTTAAGAATTTTTATTATGGCGACAGAATTAGGTAAGACGGTGGTAGCTAGCCTGGCGGACTTAAACAAAACCTGCCACCAACCAAATCAAACCGCAATTTAAGCCGCAAAAATTTGCAGAAACCAATAAATAAATATTTCAGGACGTTCATTTCATCCGCGCCACCTAGCCCCAAAATAAGCTTAGCTTGTAATATGGGAACTATAATAAGAATGGAATACTAATATACCTTTTTTTTGTAAAAACACACGTGCTATAATTGTACTACACCAAACACGGAACAAAATACAATATTTATCACACAAACAACCTTGGAGTATTAAGTTATCGTGAGTCAAATCATTCAACAACTCTAGAAAAATAATTATATTCTATATCGTCTTAAAATAATAAAATTTAGTTTTTAATGATTCAAATGTCATTCAAGATGTGTTTGAATACAATTTGTCTTCTGTAAGATTAGTCGCTGTTGCTACACCCTTGTCGTTTACGCTTAAATATTCAAAAATAGGGGTCAGTGGGTGATAAATCTCAAAGAAAATCCCTAATTTATCCCGATAAAGCTTCAGGAAAACGTTTTATCCTACTGTAGGGACATTTGAGGGTGAAAGAAAAAACATGAATACAATAAAAGCATATCTCACGGACGTGTCAAAATATTTTACTTATAAAAAGGCTATAAACGTAAAAGGGGGCACGTAAGACCCATGCTTTACGTTATTGGATAAAACAAATCAAGTACGTGACTACGTTATCTTACTTGGCTTGTAGTGGTCACACGGAGGCGATAGTTGGAGGTAGCTCAGATCTTTAAAGATACACGTGTTCCAAGACAGTACTATGTTATTGACTACCTTAAAATACGTGAGAAAGTAATGCTTCTCTCGATACCTGACATTACATAATTAGCTACCGGTTACATAATTATAACCAGCTATCAAACATTCTCACATAAATTCAATAATTTTACACTTTGTAGTTTTCCCATGGCACGTCGTGGCCCGTTGGGTTCAAGAAGCAATTAAAAGTAGCTTAGCAACTCATGTGTGACTCTTTAAATAATCCTTTTCTCCGCACGGTGTGAGAAGGTAGACTAAAGCATCAAATCTATTAACAAAATCAGTGTTTTGTGTAAATATTTTTGATGCTTTTGGACTTATAAAAGCTGTTCAAGCTTTTTCTAGATAAGTTTGTAGACGTTGACGTATATTTTCGTGCTATCTGTCATGACAAAAGCTACTTAACCGAGGATTTCCCAGATAATGCTTATTGACACTTTTTGGAAGGTGTTAGAGTCATAAATAGATAGAAAACACTTTATTGCACTAATAAATAAAAGTACATGGGCGAATTTAATGCTACGAAGCATTTTCTTCCAGATAACCCTTGTGTAGTATGGAGTGGGTGGTAGTGCTACTTAACGGGAGAAATGATATTTTATAGTAATTTATTACTAATACATAGTATATACTTATACCTACAATCAAAAATAATAATATTAATAATTAAAATAAAATTATTTGATATACCTACTTATAATACTTAGACATAATATATAAGATAAATAATTAGCTCAATTTTGTATATTTTGTCATACGACCGAGAAAAAAACGCGACATATCTGACGGAATCTTAGCTAAGTATGTTGATTAATTTATATGAGGTTTTTGGGATAAAAATGTAATATTGGTGTAAACTTTTAAATGTTAATTTATATTTTTATACTACCAAGGTATCAAGAGTGCTATTTGGCTGCGATATTTTTTAACCTGGAGGTGTTTCCCCAGACGGGCCACTAAAATAGTGAGTAGATTTCCATTGTAAGATTTCCATCTTACAATGAACTCAATTAGTTTTAAATTTGGTTATTTTAAGATATGTTATTTCAGCCATGTTTTGAAACCACCCTTCCGATCCGAAGGTCCTAAGAAACGACTGCTTGTCACCCTTGTATAGCACAGTGTTCACGTGGTTGTGAAGGTAGATAAGACCCTTATGCCATCTTACAAAAACTAATGTGACTGGTTCAACGAACTGTACAAGCCGAAGGCTCTAACAATTGTACGAATTTTCCCATGAACTATGTAACTATTTCACGTCTAATCATTGAAAAATATACTCTATTTTCTACGTGACTAAATCCTTACTCTCTGAGCACTATTATTTTATAGTAGGTAATTAGGATTTTGAACACTGTATCCATAGTAATAAGGTACAAGTTAGGCTTGGAGCATGATTCGTGATTAGTTGGAATAAAACACAGGTAACGCGTTCTTCTAAAGAAAAGTATGCAAGTTGGTGTCAAGAAAACTGTTTTACAAAGATATTGTTTTAATTCAATAAGCTAAGAATTTTTATAGTCCATTTGGAAACATAGACTATTTATAGACACTTCAGTAACCAGTATGTTTTCCAATGACTTGGTAATAGGGATACGTAATTTGATTTGGGTAAAAGTATATATTTGGGTTCTGCTCCTATTCTACCTGACACAGTACCCCACCACTTTTCGTCACCCAAACAAGTTGCGGATCAGAATTTCTAAACCCGCCCACAAAAAGTCTAAAAACTATTTTTTTTTTAAGATTAAGAAAGTAACAAACTCATGACTTGTCTCCCGACGCTCTTTAAACATTTGTCAATTTATCGGAACATGAATTTTTATCAGGCATTTAGAAGAATCATAATTGTCTACTCTACATTATAATACCTATATCCCACAATACCCAATAAAGTGACAATAACCCTAAATGACCAAACAGAACGTCCAATCCCCGAAGTATCCTAAGTAAACGTTAGCCGATCTTAAGTTGAGAGAGTTTCGGACTTTGCATAGTAAGTGCCCAGCGTTTGTTGGAGGCTTGACAGGGAGCAGAATATCACGGGTTTTGTGGTAAATACTATTACCAACTTTATCTAATTAAATCATGTTCATTTAGAAATCGTACCCCGGCTGCGACAAATAAATTATTGTTTCGCAAAGTTTACTTGTTTCATACGTAGCTATAAGAAATAAATACAGCAATACAGTGATTATGAACAGCGATTGGCTTGTAAACGGTCACATTTAGAACCAGCTAGTAGTCTCTTTGTGGCCGAAATTCGACCATTAAGAAATGCAAAAATCAACCGCCTCTGTGGTCTAGTGGTTTGCACACCAGTGTCAGATCCAGAGGTTCCGAGTTAATCCCTAGGGGGAGTACTATATTGTGCCTGGTTTGGATGGTGGTAGGACTTTGTCTAAGTCCGCCTGGCTATCTACCACCGTCTTACCTAATTCTGTCGCCATAACAACCATTAAAAAAATCTTGTGTTCCGTCACAGTCGGTTCCTCAGACCGGTGCGATGAGGCTAAGCGCTTCTCCGTCGTACTGTACACTGTACACATACTGTTACAAAAAGAGAAACAGATTTATACTACACATATTCTCACTATGATTTTTACACTCCTAAGAAACAATGCTATTTCTAATTACTTAACTATAAAACAAATATATTTCCTCGTAAGCGTAATTTGCATGAAAAGGGTCCGAATTTATAGATCCTAGCTGCTTGCAAACTGCGGGCATGTGCGATTTCTAATTTTATGGTATTTTTTACAGTTAAATAACTTGAATTCGTATAATATTCATTACACGCTACTTGCCTTTAATACCTACGTACGTAGCGAGAGTAATATGCACCTCTGCAAGTACTTTGGCTCTGAATTTTTCAGCCACCCTTGTAGGAACTAAACGTACCTATAGCTGGGATATGCCTCTGATGGCCTACCAAGAAAGAGTATATGTAGTACTCACCTCAAGTAGATTTTCCCACACTTACGGATGTATTTAAGTATTATACCATATCTCTTACGCGAATAGTGCTTTACGACATCAAACCTTATGTCAAGGACCTAAAGTGGTTTATCGAGTATTTTATTACTACATTGTTCGATGTGTCTAAGCCGTGTAATTGCTATACGAATATAGGTTTTGAAGCAAGGAAGATAAGGTTGATGGTGTTATTAAATGTTAGGGAGCGTCTCGTGGGACCCTATTGTTCAGATAATTGCTTGCTGACACCCTGACGGAGTACTGGTAACTAGGTCACTTTAGGTCATCGACACTGATGATAGGAAACCTAGGCTTTCTTAGACTTCACCCGAAGAATTGATTTATTGAATCTTTGGGCATTACGTAAGGCGTAATGTTAGCAAATAATAATTCTGGTAGTCAAATGGTAGATTATAAGTCGTTTTTCCAGTTTTGGAGCCAATAGATCATGCGTTGGGGGAGATCCATAATGTCCCTCTGGGGACCCAGGTCGCCCAAATATCACCCGAAGAATGATATCTAAGAAAACCTAGGCTTATTGGTTGATTGTTTTTATAATTGTTCAGATGATACAATACATATTATCCCACTAAGATATCCAACCACACCAAGATTATAAACTGGAAAGTCTGTCTGTTTAATTGTTACCATGTCATGACTAGAGAACCGCGTGGCCAAGTGGGTATGGTCATCGTGAGGAAACCGGCATGTCCCTAGGACGTATATTTTGCTCCTTCATCAGTATTTTTGGCCGTGATACGAAGCAAAAAGTTTTAGTTCCGTGACCAAAGGGTGCAAACCGGACTCTATTAATAGAAGCTACCGCTGTTCGTCCATGCTTCGTCGTATGTATGTCAGCGGGTGACAAACAGACCTTCTCATGAAGAGTTTTCCACTTCTGTGTATTTTAATTGCCGCCATCTTGTTCTTTCTGTCCTTATCCCACACTTAGCCGCTAGCTTGTTTCTTGGAACAATCGTACCCAATTCAAAAGCTCGAACTTTTGCTCTTAACAATCAATTAATATAAAACAATTGCGGTAACAATTGTTATCAAAATTTTATTTGTAGTAAATAACTCTATTTTAAAAAGCATAAAAAGTCAATTGCAATTAGTCAGTTCAGTGAATTTATGAAGATATTTTTCTACAATAATAAATTTCTATTATTAAATAGTACAAAATAACTATTAGGTATTGTTTAAAAATATTAAAAAATATCAATATCATACCTACCCACCTCGCATTTTTCCTCAATTTTCTCAATTTTACACTATTTAACTAATTTTTAATGCATATCGGCACACAATACATATATCTTAAAAAACAAATAGTCAGTTGAGATGCGGGCCGAGCCATTCCCCCTCGAACAATAAAAAAAAATAGCTGAGACCATACAAGAAACATGATTTTTGTCATGATATATGGGTCAGAATCCGCGGTGTGCGTGTGCACTTGGCTGGTTAATTTTTTTCGCGTTTAGTAAAACATTTTCCGCTTATTATTGTTTCATAACCTGTTTTTTGCAGTCGACTGAAGACTCTTTTAAGTAAATTTCATTTGCCTTCCGGGAGTAAGGGAGGTAGCTAAAAATTATCCACTCTTCCTTTGAAAGTCTTTTATAAAATTCTCTTTGCTTTAGTTATTATCATTATATATGCATGCAGAAGGAACTAACATGTGCTATAACGTATTATCTAACTTGCATTACCGTGTTGTAAAAATGTTTTATGAAATATTTTGCAAGCAGAATATTTTTATGTTTATGTTATTTTTGAAATGTAATAAATGATCTTGAGAAACTTAGAGCACAGAATAAATAACAGGACTATGTATCTCGTTTATTGAGATATCCCCAAATTGTAGAACTTATAATTAATTTATTTTTTTTCTTTTATCTAACTTGATTACAAGTTAAGATAAGGCCGTAAGTGGAGGCACACTTCACCAGAAATCCTCAACAAAGTGAGAAACTGGCTATTTGACCTTTAATTGGCGGACGAAAAAATTTTAGAACTTTTACGGCGACATAATTAGGAAAGATGGTGGTAGGCGGACTAAAACAAAGTCCTACCACCAACCAAACCAAGCACAATATTATACTCTCCCTGGGTATCGAACCCGGGAACTCTAGATTTACTTCCTTTAGTAGTTTATCTACTTCCTAGTAGTTTACCCTTTGCAGCGGGGTCCCTGGCTTTACTAGGGCTTACAACTGAATCATCTCATTTTTTTAAATACGCCTATGAGATCCCTCTTTTTATTGTACGTTGGAGAAGCGCTTGGCCTTCACCTCACCCGGTTGTACAAGTTATGATAAAGCCGAAGGTGGAATCGCACTTCACTCGGAATCCTCAACGTTCTGAGGATCTGGCTATCTTAAATAGAACCCTAAAAAAAAAATCATGGTCTATTTTTCATGTCACCTGCAGGTGACAAATTTTGCAGTGTAATGTCAAATACCACTCTAATGCACAACAGTATCTCTTGTACGAGTATAGCTCCAAAAATAAAAGAAGATATCGTAGAGCATAAAAAGTAAAAGTTTATTGAGTTTTAAAGTTGCACCCAAGGCATTCCTTGGAGAAAAGTGATATTACAGTATTAACGAGTTTCTGAATGACGATTTAAGTACTACCATTAATTTATACGTTAATAAAAAATATTATTAGTGTATTTTGATATTAAATTACAACTAAGATTTTGGAGATATTTAATTCATGTGTACAAATTTGTATGCCTAATAATTAAGTAAGATTGTACTGACATAAAAAACCTTGGATTTGATCAATCTACATTCTGACATAAAAACGATTGGATTTGATTTGGTTTGATTTGATTTATCTGGGTCCCTACCACGCGATTGAAGCCGCAGGTAAAACTAGTTCAAAATATATTTTCGCCCGCAAAAATCAAGCTTAGTGAGCGAAACATTCTGTTCTACAAGGGTTATGAGGTTCTCCTTTTTGTAAGGACAAAAAGGAGAACCTCATCATAACATCTAGGTTTAAACGGTCAGGCTTAGAGTTCGACCTAATTTTAGGTCTGTATGTTATGCTCTGTGTTCAAACAACTTGTGAACTCTCCAAATTATAAATGCAAGAGTTTGCCCGTTTCGTAATCAAGCCGATCCAATTTTAGTAAAAGGTTGCTAAATAAGAACGCTATGTTGCCAAGGCTTTGTTATTAAATAGTTGGGAGATGAATAATTTACACAGGCCAGTTCAGTTGCTGCACAGTAGGTTGTGGGTTCAATTACCAGCCGAGACAAACATTTTTGCGATTTATATCGATATTTATTTTGTGTTTGGGTGTAATTTTGTATCATTAATAAGTATTAAAACAAAAAAGAAAAAAAACATGTAATATTATTGATATACGTGTATAACGTATATAAAGTTCGCTTGTTTTCAGTAGCCTGCATTAATATGTATACACTTCACAATTTTCTAAAGGGTTGTTTGTATTCACATCTGGTAATTTGTTAATTTGGTATTCAAGCGTGATATATTTATCAGACTGAAGTGTACCTAATACTTATGAAAAAAATAAAAATCTGACGTGAAATATAATTAAGGCTTCATTTGAAGTGTCTATCTATGTCAGTAACTTTCAATGAAAACCCAAGTATTTAGTCAGATTTTTAAGCCCAAGATGGGAATAAAATACTAGGTAAATATTTGTTAATATTTTAAGAAAATAAATATATCCATCCGTTATATCCTTAATCTAGTTTCCATATTATAAGCTTTCCTATATTTGTAATAGATAGCACTGTGTAAAATGTCCTGTAATTAATTTTGCTTGGTGAAATTTATTAGTTCCTGTATTTTTAAACATAATATATCTAGTATCTATTAAAGAGCCTGAAATAATGTGTGTTTCTGTTTGTTTGCAGGTAAATATTATAACGAAAATAGCAGCTTCAATCCACAAACGCTGTCAGGTAGGTACCTAATTGAAATCGAAAATGTATTCATTCAGACATACTTGGTACTCCAGATAACTGAAAGGATGCCATTAGACCATGATATTGAAAATATTAGGACTAAAATTAACGTAAATAAAATTGACCACTTTTGATCCGCTGAAATTGTTATACATACATTTTTCGGTTCACTTAGAAAAAGAATGTCATAGTTACTTCAAATTCAAGTGTCAACAGATATACAAAATACATAACATATAGTAACAGACTCACCAAGTTTCCCCTTCGAGAGATTACCTCTGATCATTACATGGGGTAGTTTTAACAAGCCTCATAGCTCAGTTGGTAGTAACTCTGCCTTCTGCCGGTTTCCTCTCGAAGTGATCTTCACCGTCAGAGCATGTGCATGAGGTAAATGCGCACAAAACTTCCGAGAAACCATAAAGTTAATTGGCGCATGACTGGTTCTGAACCTACAACCTCTGGATCGGAAGGCGGGCCCATACCCACTGGATCATTAAAAATAATATGTACGATTAAACTAATTATGTACAAAGGAAGCAGTTGGATAACCTGAGGACCGATACAAACGGTATATAGGTAACTCAACTGTTCCAGACCAGTACTAGACGGAAGCGTGCCCTAGACACTGGCTGCATTGCCACGCTGAATAGCTATTCTAATTCGCTGGCCTAAATAAGAGCCAGCCCTTGGGTCATGTGTCGCCTCAATCAAAAGCCCCGCCATTGTAACTGTCATTGTATGACAAAATATGTTGTGTTGTGGGGAATTTATACAATCTGAAATGTGACCGCCTGTGTAGTCTAATGGTTCGCCCGCCGATTTCAAATCCAGAGGTCCCGGGTTCGATCCCCAGGGGGGTACAATATTGTGCTTGTAGGTTGTTGGGTAAACTTTGGTTAAGTCCGCATGGCTACCACCATCTTACCTAAGTCTGTCGCCACAACAATAATAATTCTAAAATGTTGTGTGGCCGGCATTGAGAGGTGAGGTAGCCAGTTCCTCGGACTGTTGAAGATTCCGGGTGAAGTGCGCTTCCACCTAGCTTTATCTTAACCTAGATGTAATAAAAGCTAAGCGCTACCTCGTAAAAAAATTGTGACCGGCAACTTTCCCTATAAATCTCTATTCGACATTTGTATGTATGGATGGTTGGATATCTATTGAATCCTAACGCGATCTAGTTATTTGAGCCTACTAGTTATAATGCATATATCTAGATAAAATACATACACTCAAAAACAGTGTAGCCATCGCTTGTCAAAGATAACTCCCGAGTTCTTGTCTGATCGTGACCTCGGCTGGCTCCACCCAATTGAAACGTCGGGAATAAATATATGAATACCAAAGAGCCTCCCAGCCCTGGTGTATGGTCAATAGTCGACCCTTGGTAAAGCTTAAAAACACTATCAATTGAGTTGAATATTTTGCTCTAATTTGTAAGCTACGCTACTATCTGTAATTTCTTAATTTCTCCAAGGTTGTCTGAAAGAAAAACGCTTTTAGCGATAAAGCCGTCCATTGTAGACTGTGTCAATTAATGTTCGTCGTTTTTAATTAAATTTGAATGTACACTAAAGTGTTAATTCATTCATTAATGGTTTGGTAAAATGTGAAGTCAATAAAATATATCTTTGATGTATCCTGTACCATACAAACAAACATCAATGTCCTGTGAATGATGCTTCGTGTGAGAGTTCCCGTTAGATTTGAACCCACGACCTCTGGATCGTAAGCCAAGGTCACTCGCTGCGCCGGTCCAGTACAAAGTCTCATTTATTTCAATTAAATTCCAATCTGTATTGATTCGATTCCAATTTGCGATTACATTTGATTTATAACTTTTGATTTTTGTTTTGTGAATTATTCAGATTGGTTTCGATAACATCTTTGTTTTTTCGAGGATAATTGAAAAATGTGGGCTCTGTTTACATTTGGATGTATTCGATATAATTGTATTTGAATTAAACAAGCTCTATTAGAATAAAAGGTTGAAAATAAAATAACGTTATTTTATTTTAGCCTTGTTCCGAAGTGTTTATTTGAACCCACGCACTTTCATGGCCTAGTGGTACCCACCAGTATCAGACCCAGAGATCCCAGGTTCAATCCCCAGGGAAGTATCATTTGTGCTTGATGGTAGGACTATTTTCAAGTTCGCCCGGCTAGGTCGCAATAACAACACATCTAAATTGTTGTTCCGGTATGAATATGTAACACCTCCTTCGACCTTATAACGGCTTGACAGCAGGGTCCTGTGACCAACTGAATCAATGGCTTTACTATGATAATGGTATCATCATAGGCAAATCCACGATACCCTTGTCATAGTGAAACGATTGGTTCAGTAGAATCGGCATTAGGTGAGATGAACGCCAAACGATACCCCGTCGTACAAAAAGGGACTTACTGGAGAGTGCAAGGTTACGTGGACTCACCCACATGGGTATAGATATGGATAACGAGGGGTTAGGATACAAATGTCAAGAGAATGGAGGCTGTGGCTGTAACTCACAAGCATCATAGCTCAGGTAGTTGTAACTCTGACTCCTGCGCTGTAGGTTTTGGGTTCGATTTTCACCCAGGACAAACATTTGTGAGATGAATATATGTTTGTTCTGTGTTAGGGTGTTGTATCAAATAGTACGTATTTTTATATGTACGTATTTAACCGCCTCTGTGGTCTAGTGGTTCAACCCACCGATTTCAGCTCCAAAGGTCCCGCGTTCGATCCCCATGGGGAGTACAATATATTGTGCTTGGTTTGGTTGGTGGTAGGACTTTGTTTAAGTCCGCCTGGCTAGCTACCACCATCTTACCTAAATCTGTCGCCATAACAACTATTCTTAAAAAAAATGTTGTGTTCCGGCATTTAGAGGTAAAATTGCCAGTTCCTCAGTTAATTGAGGATTCCGGGTGACTTTCAGCCTTATCTCAACTTGTTAACAGGTGAGATGAAGGCCAAGCGCCTCCCCGTCGTACTATAAAAAAAAAGTTTCGAAGTAATTAAGTACTTTATCCGTAATCTAATTCCCATTACACGCTTTGCTTAGTTTGGGGCTAGAAGGCGCTGTGTGAAATTATCTCCTATAACATTTACTTGTTCCGGCCAGGTATCGGAGAGGAGGTATCTAGTGTATACACTATCTATAGTATATAGAAACCTCTAGGTTTCTCATAAACTTGTGCTTTATAATGAACAAGGTACTGCCAGTAAATTATGTTCCATAGCGTGGGCTTATCACTGGAACACGATACATGCAGTAACCTCCCTGAAAGTTTATCTGCAGGCGGCCTTACGACGATGAAGCTCGCTTTTGTCGCGTATTTACGTGTTTATGTCGTGGGCGTGAGGGTCTATAGGACCCGTTTAGTAAAGAAGGTATTACTTACCATATACACGAACATTTAGCCAGGCTCCATGGTCTAGTATAACCTATGTGGTCTCGGTGTCAGATCCAGAGGTACCGGGTTCGATCCTCAGGAGAGTAATTATTATGCTTGCTTTTTTTGGTGGTAGGACTTTGTTTAAGTCCGCCTGTCTAGTTACCTACCACCTTCTTGAATATTATTTTTCTGTTTAAGATAATAACAACCAAACGCTTAAACCAACTTTGATGAAATTTTCAATCTGAATGTATGTCCTTTTAAATACATTTTTAAATTGGTAAATAAATCGGAGTTCCGAGGTAACAAACATAAAAAAAAACATTACAACCCAATACCTCATACTTTCATGAAGTCGGTAAAAAAATACCGCAACGCATAATACTATAGTATTTTAATAAATATACCTAGGTACCTATCGTTACAAATCTTACCAACATTTTGGCTTCCTCCGATAAGGTGAAAGCTATAACTCCAATATACTAAGGTATACGCTCCAATACACAACACTTCGTAGAAACACAAGCAATCAACTAAATTTGAGAACTTCTGTATATTCTGTTTTACGCGGGACACTCAGATAATTGAGAACTTCGTATGAATGTCCTGCATATAACCAAGCTCCAAACCACTCTAGTGGATGCCCAGGACTCCATGTTCCACTAGTGCACTACAACTATACAGCTGTGGGACATCCTAAGTGCCTACCACCAAACTTGTTACTAAAAAATTTCATACCCAACAAAGACGGTAAATTTAACGATGTCTAAAATTAGCTTATAGAAGCTTCGGGAACATTTTACATTATACAATCATTAGGACATGTGCACACAGGTCGGTATGAGTATTAATATTCATCATCATTATCAACACAAATGAAAAAGAGCTCTGTATGAAATGGGACTTCAAGGTGCATTGAATGGTTTTGCCATAATCACCCAGGCGAGGCAGACGAACTGATTACGGTATTGGTATACCAAAGTACTCAAGTGCTGTGGCCCAGAATAATATAATATTGTATATTAATACGTGATATAAAAAAATACCGCCTCTGTGCTCTAGTGGTTTGCCCACCAGTGACAGATCCAGAGGTGTTCCAGCATTTGGAGGTAGGATAGCTTGTTCCTCAGTCTGTTGAGGATTCCACCTTCGGATTTATTATCACTTGTAAGATGTGTGTACGTAAGATGAAGGCCAAGCGATTACCCGCCGTTCAATAAACACTTAAAAATCTTTGTTAATTTTAAAACGCTGCAAAATATACAAATTAATGAGTTCATTATACAGCACAGAGTGTGAAACGGCCTTTAAGTTTTAATGCACATAAACTTTATTATTATAGTCGATTCCGGTGTGTACCCGGCTTTATTTCGGCATAACCTTTAGTGAGTAGCTCGCGTTATTATGCTGTTATCATCTGGTAGGTATACTGTAAGTACACAGTCATATTAACCGACACTGTTATAAAAACCTCGAACGCAACTGTGTTTTTGCTATGCTACTGTTAGCTCATATTAATTACCTATTTTACTAAACTTAAATTAATTATAAAATGAATATAAATCTATAGTTCGCGTATCTTTGTTACTTTGTTATTTTTTATTTCAATTTCAATTTAATTCTCATCAAGAGTTACTGTTTATCCTCTGCAGTTCTGTTGTTGTATTTGGAGTCTGTGAAATGAGACGACCTATTGACCTGTAATACAGATTTTTGTAAACCTATCTCAGGCACTAGTCTCATACAAAACAGGAAGATACAATTAGGTTTTCTATCTATATGAATGTACAATCATCAAACTTTCCGGCTTGACACCACAAGTACCAATTTTCTGTGAAGTGACCGTTTGCCACCCCCGGCTTGCACGATTTCTTTTGTTTTAAAGGCCAATAGGAGCTTAGTTTCCATTTTTATTCCAAATCCAAAAGAGGCTATACTTAAAACCTTTCTTATAAACAAAACCAAAAAATTAAATCATTGTTCATGGCCGGCTTAATTCTACTCAAAACAAAACTACAAGAGGCCGAACCTAGCAAAGACCTGGTCCCACACCGGGTCAACATGTGCGACTAGGGCTTCTTTTGTTCTCTCAGCTCTTAGCTCTCAGTCTCAGCGCCGGACTTCGCAATGGAAGTCATTGAATTCAACCTTTACAAAATAGTACACTTAGCAGATGTTTACAGTCCGGTCTTTATTGGTCAAAATAGACAACAAAAAAAGAAGGCGTGGCTTGTGCCCAAAACTAACGCAAAGTAAAAATGTTTTTAACTGGTTAGGCGGAAATTGAGATGATAAAAAAAAAAACTTTAATTATTCCTTAGATATTGAGATTTATTACTATCACCATAAATAGCCTGATTCCTCCACTATTCCCGACAAAAACCTGCTGAACCGTAAAAGATAATTCTTTATATGTTTGCGCACATAAACTTCGCTATAAACCAGCCCAAACTGGTTATAACCGCTTACAGGGGTGCCATCGCTTCATCATAAATACAGGGTGTTATCTGACGCTTTTTGGGAACTTGAGGGCATTTTTAGCTCGGTCAGTTTATTATTTATTTAGAGGCCATAATATGACTTTATCCTAGCCCGGTAGCCTCGACGTCAAGAACTGATACTTAATTAAAAAAAAAAACGAACTTACTAACTTTTGTCCGCGGCTTTACCCACATAGTATGAGAATCAAAGTATTCTAAGTGTTATTTTCCCATTGCGTACACATTAACTATTTTTATTTAATCCCGTTCAGCCGTTTAGTCTTGAGAAATGAAGTAAAATAATATGATTTTACTCCGTTATTGTACACAAAGTCAAAAAGTCAAAGTCTAAATGCGTTTATTTATTATTATTTTTTAGGATTATTTTGAAACGTCAAATCTACAGCCAGTTTGGAACAATTAAAACTAGATAGCTAAACAATATGAATATGTACAATGCTCGATATTATCGCGTATATGTGATTTCTTCCAGACAACCTTTGGAATGTTACAGTGACTCAAAACATAAATAAACCAAGAAACAAATTTATAATCTTACTCGTAGTAAGGGTTGTAGGGCTGGAAAAAAATGTAGCAAAGATTTATGTCATTCAATGAAAACCAGTACTTACTAACATTTTTGTGCCAGATATTCACCACAGTGTAACAGTTTGCTACCACAGAAGTAAAAACCTCACAAAAACTTGGCGAAGATGACGAAATTACGCAGATTTACACCCCACAATATAAAACAAAAAATCACACAAACGACACACTTACAAAGAAATATAACTGCAATATCGTGCTTAGGTCGACCTTTGCCACGGGAAAATCTGAGTCAAAACACGACCACCGTAACCCTAACTCGGACACCCTGAAAACTGATTCGACCCACAGCTCTAACTAAATTGGACTAACGAGACACGTCCAGCTTAAATTGACACGCCGGCGGTGGACCTGCCTTCGTAAGTCAGTGTGTTCATGTCAGGGCCGAAGACGCAGAGGGGTCACTGTAAAATGGATATTGTGAGATACTGTTTCATGTCACGAAATTGCACCCAAAGGACCTGCGGTAGCACTTTGAAATGTTTTTAAAGGAATTTTATTTGTTTGGTGAAAGCTGTATGTTGAAGATACGTTTGTTCAGTTTGAGCTTCTTGTATTTAAAGTTGTTTTAGAATGTAACGCTTTACGTCAACGATAGCGTCTTTGAGAAGTTTTAATGTCGTTTGAGACTACAAAAATAAATCTTTTTAGTGATGTATGTACTAAGTCTAGCTCTGTCCTGCCTTCAAATGGTTTATTTTTAATTTTTATTTTATACGACGGGGACTCTTTTGGCCATCATCTCACCTGGTTACAAATTGAGATAAAGCCTTAGGTGGAGGCGCACTTCACCTGGAATCCTCAACTAACTGAGCAACTGGCTATCTTACCTCAAAATGTCAGAACACATCAATTTTTAGAATTGTTGTTATGGTGACCAAATAATGTAAGATGGTGGTAGTTTGCGGCCTGGCTTTCAGATCCGGAGGTCCCGGGTTCGATTCCTAGGGGGAGTACAATATTGTGCTTGGTTTGGTTGGTGGTATGACTATACAGATTATATAACCATATCACTTGATTCTGGTTTGAAAATGATTGGAGTCATTAAAGATTTGTCAAAAGCTTTTGACACAGTATCTTATCCTCCTATCCAAGCTAGATTCCATAGGCATTTGAGGTACACCATGAAAGTGATTCAAAATCTCTATTTCAAATAGGATACAGAAAGTCAAAATAGATGACCACTTAAGTGATGAAGCTATGGAGTACTTCAAGGTAGTATACTACTAGGCCATACACTATTTATAACCTATATTAATAACCTATGTGACTCTAATTTCCGTAATGGGAACATTGATACATATGCAGATGACACAGTTTCATGCTAAATCGTGGAAAGAAATTGAGACGGTGACGAATGATGGCCTAAATATAGTATCTAACTGGCTCTAACATAATTTGCTTCCAATAAATGTTAATAAGACAAAATATATGACCTTTACAATAAACGCTGCCATCCAACTCAGTATAAAATTAACTCATGTGCATGTGGAAGTATTGAAGACTGTTTGTGCGCTAATCTGGAATCCACTAAACAAATAAGGTACCTGGTGTTATCCTAGACAATAATTTGACGTGGAAGGATCAGATAAAACATATGTCTGGACGCACAAGAAAACTCATACTTGTTTTTAAGCAACTGTGACACAATCTTGATTTTAATTCTATAAGAAATGTTTAGCAAAGTCTGGCAGAGTCTATCTTGACCTACTGTGACAAAACATGGGGTTCTGCTGCCAAAACGCTGGAAACTGCTAAAAGAGCTCTTTTAAAAACAATGACTTCTAAACCAAGGCGGTACCCTACAGAACTGCTCTATCACGAGTGTTCTATCCTTTACGTACGACAGCTGTTTATTAGGACAGTAGTAGTAAAACAACACTCCCTCGTAGATGAAATAATTCTAGATTAACTAAAAACTCAACACAGGAAAGATAGAATTTTCACCACTATAGGACCATGGTTATATAATAGAATCGGCAAAGATCAAACATTAGCGACACTCAATTATAATCAACTAAACAAAATTATAATGATACTGAAAACCTGTTACAAACTATTCAATAACACACACATAACTTTCACACATTCAACTTACATTCAATATACAACACATTCACACACTCTTATCCAAACTCACGCATTTAGCACTCCAACACTACTCACCGCAAAATACAAAACACATTAACATTCGCTTTACATTGGCAAAATCTGTATTCTCTGTATTTTTATTATTATTTTGTGTACAGTGGCTTAATAAATATTTATGTATTTTTTTCATTAGATATAGGTAATAGAAGCAAGAGCAAGAAACATATCTGTGACCTCATAATACAGGCTTTTGATCATAGTATGAGGAACAGAAATACCTAGGGACAACTCTGCTACCATCACTAGTTTATATACATACTAGCTGAACATACCCGTGCTATATGTTCAGTATGTATATATATATACATACAAGCTGAACATACCCGTGCTATATGTTCAGTATGTATATATATATATAGCTTCGCTACGGAAAAATAAGAATAACGGATTGGATGTGATGCCTGGCTATAATACAGGGTTCCAGGGTTTCTACACGGCCCGTCCCAGTAATTCTGAAATCTTTTTTTAATAGCATTTAATAGTTATTTGAAATATACGTTCTAATTTTCAACTCAATCGGATCATTAATAAAGATTTTGCCTACAAACTGTTTTGCCCCATTTTACCCATTTAGTGGTAATATTTATAGTTTTTTGTTTCTCATACACATTTTAAAGATATAATAAACACATTAACAAAATTTCAACTCGATCGGATCAAATATAAATACATCTCCAAACTAAAAGTTTTGCCCCGTTTCACCCTTTTAGAGGAAAAATCTCCTTTTTTCTCTAAAAGGATCGTTTTTTTTTTTCATAATTAGTATTTTAAATGTATCATAAATACACGTACTAAATTTCAACTCAATCGGATCATGAATAAAGATTTTGCATACAAACTATTTCACCCCATTCCACCACCTTAGGGTAGGAATTTCCTAAAATTCGTTCTTAGTGAGCAACCACATGTCACAATAAATACCCTGGAAAAATTTCAAGTCGTAGGTCTTACGATTTCGCCTCTAGCGTGATGAATACCTACCTACCTATAACGTCAGTGGTAAATCGATTTTATATTATAGATATTATAGTTATAGAACTTATAATGTAAAAGGACCCATGACAGTCCTTGTGACCCTAAAATACAGGCTTTAGTCCTAATGTAGGGGACAAGAACTTCCATACAATTTTACTATAGAATGTATAAATACGTACCAGCGCTGGTTCTTTGACTAAATAAATTGTATCTTCTATCTTTATCTTTAGTAGAATCTAGGCCCAGGTATGGTGAAGGCCAAACGTTTCCCCGTCGTACAATAAAAAAAAATATCAAGGTAATATAACTACTTTGAAAAGCAGGCAATAATTAAGGCGCTAAACGACACTTCTAAATAATTAAATTTGAACTATCACACGAATTATTGTCATTGTTTACAAAAGTAGTTAAACTTGTCGACAAGTCCCCCATTTACCTACAATTATACCGATTCAACGGTAAAACACGGCGATAAATGGACGAGGAATAGTTTCAATCTATTTATACCTTTCAAAACATTATACGAGGGCAAGAGTCATTCCATTCCATTCCACTTGGACGGGAACTGCCCAGAACTTGCAGAGGGATCAGCAGATGCTGGAAAAGGCATGTTATACCCAGTAGTAGGTTGATACAGAATATGATAATGATGATGACCAGAGCCCCGACTCTACTCAACCAAACGCTTCACTATGACAATTGTATCATAGCAGAATACCCATAAAAATTACCAAAAGGCCATTTTGTGACATTATCAATGTCAAAGTGAAGCGATTGGTTTAGTAGAATACATTTTTCTATGAAAAGGACAAATGTTTTTTTTTTTTTTAAATAAATACCTTTTTTACTTTGGCAAATAGATTAGAAAGATAATTCATGTATTATTATTTTTTTAAATTGTACTGACGACTCCCAAGATTTTTTATTCGTTACACAAACGTAAACCTACAATCTAAAACGCAGAAGGCAGAGCAACAACCAACTGATTTGTGGGGCAGTTTAAGCACAATTTTATCAACGTATTATTTACTTAAAATAAAATATCTTTAAGGATATGTCATAACTGTTAAAATAAGATTGGCGTACACAAACGTACATTAGTACAAACATATATCTGTATTTTATATCATTCTCTCGCAAGCAAAATCCTATAGATGTGTAAATTTTTGACTCTTTGTGTCGTCGTGTTTATCGTTCATTGAGTTTCAAATCACAAGGGTGCAAAAGAAGTTTCACTATAAAATCGACACAAAAACGATGTTGTATTCATTTTCACTAGCAAAACAACAATTATAAACCGTTTACCCTTAACCTACGTTTCCGATTATTTATGTAAAATAGGGTAAAGCCTCTTAAATGTCACAGTAATTGTAACTAATGTGAAACTAATGACAGTTCACCATTTTGCCGCTGTGACACCCGTGTATTACCTTTTGCTGGGAAACTACACGTGGTATACGTGCGTCATGGAGGAAAAATAAAATGTACCGGCCAAGTTCGAATCGGACATGTACACTGAGGATTCCGTGAGATCCAACCCCCAGGGCCCCGATTCTACTAAACCAAAAGCTTAACAATGGCAATAGTATCGTCGCAGAATGCCCATATGGCCCTTATGGTATTCTTATGTATATCTAAGATGAAGCCTCTTTAATTTAATTTATGATAATGATTAGTTTTATTTGTCGTGTAATTACAAAATATAATGGCATATATATATAGATGCACTCGCAGATAACGAAGTCTTAGTGATATGTAATAAGTCAAGTTAGCACTTTTTACCATTAGTATTATTTGCAATGTGCCTTTAGATTATGTTTGTGAACTGTATAACATAAAAAAATAGCAGTTAGAAATGGTTTATCTTTTTGTAAATGTAAATAAAACAGACGTAGAAACATAGCGAACGTTTCACGATATCCGCTAGTAAGCTCGAAACGTATAGCCACAAGCACAGAATTATTGAATTTATCATAACTACATTGGTAGAATTTCTTCCCTCGCAATAAATAAATACAAAGTAACATTATACCTCCCAGAGTACATTACATTTAGGGAATCGGCGTTGTAAAGAGGTGTCTCAATTTACAGAAGACGGTTTAAATTGAAAGCGTAACAAGACGCATTCAAAGCTTCGTTACGGTCATTGCGAGTTAGAATTCAATTATATTCTTCCGCGGATCTTCACGTTTTTAAGTAGGAATACAGCAAAAGCTTAATATCAAAGGAATTAGAAACCCTTTCTGTAGATTTACAGCAACTTCTGGCTTTGCTTTTGAAATTGTATGCTTTTTAACAAGACACCTTTATTAGTACCTACTCCTTAGGAATGGGGGGGAGGGGGGGGGGGGGGGGGTCTTTCTAGTGGGATATTGGAGTGAATAGGTTCTTTCAAATTCAGAATATTATGGCAGCCTTAGATCTAAATCAACACAGCTCGCAGATTTCGTAAGCGCCGCCTAAGGGATCTTACTATTAGAAGAGCAGACATCTTAACATAGATCATCAACGCGCATCCTAAGCTTGATGACTAACGCAATATCATCGAAATGTGAAGGAAGCTCTGTCTACCTATGGCCCTAATGATGTGAAGCAAGCATGCTTCTAGCCCACATTTCTACTTGCTTCCAGGTGAGTTGGTAGTCCAATGCAAGACTGCTCTGACGCAACAGGAGTCTCAGACACCTAGTGTCACAGCGGTGTTGGCGACACCATTGCGGTGTAATATATATTGACTATGCCCTGCCAATATATTTATGAAAATATTATGTATGCGCGTAAAAACATAAGCTTATTTGACAAAAACTGTGATAAACATAATTATAATACTAGAAATAAGAATAAACTCGCTGTTCCCACAACTAGGCTCCATAAGGTTAATAAATCGTTCATAGGGCAAACTGTACGCTTTTATAATAAATTGCCAAGTGATGTGCTAAGCTTGTCAAATAATAAATTCAAAAATTTTGTAAAACAAAAGCTATCCAGGAAAGCTTATTATAAAATTTCAGATTACCTAGAAGATAAGAAAGCCTGGCATTAAAAAAAAATGAATTTGCTCCAGTGAATAAATTGTAATTAGTATTAGATAATTTTAAGCTATTGTAATGGATCATGAAAAAAAAAAACTAGCCCGAGGTTCTTGCCTTTCTCCTTGTGTGCTGGTCGCGATTCCGAACAGGCGGTAGATTTGACGTTTCAAAGTGATCCTAAAAAATCTTACTGAATAAACATATTTGACTGACTTTGACTTTGGTTCTAGCAACACCTGAAACTCCTGTCACTAAGTACAATATTTAATTGCTGTCAAATTTCGATTTGCTAGGTTCGATCCCTAGGGGGTACATATTATTTGTGCTCGGTTTGATTGGTGTTACGGCATGTTTCGAGTTCCTCAGTTTATTGAGGATTCCGGGTGAAGTGCGCTTCCACCTTCGGCCTTATCATAACTTGAAACCAGGTGAGAGTTTTTCGCTTGGCGTTCAAGCGAAAACTTTCTCCTACCTACTTCCTTTGGAAATATTGTCTGTCCGTAATGGACAGTATGTTTATATTGTCTAGGTAGAGGTACTCGTACCTACCTTGATTTCGAATCTTTGTTGAGGAAACCATAAAACAAAAATATGACTATGTAGGTTATCCCTACCTCGATCTGCGCCCGAACCTAATGGCTTTGCAACGTTAGACTTGTTACTTTGAAAAGATTTATGTTATACGCGTTTCTACTCGCTTATAAGGAGTTGTATTGAAACGGCTCTCAGAAATATTGTCAAAGCTTTTGATGAAGCTCTGCTCAGTTGAGTTGCTTGTAGGAAACATTTTCATTAATAAAAGTATAAATATAGTGTTTCTCAAAAGCTGCCTCATTCATCTTTTAATTCAACAGTTCAAAGAGGTTACCTACTATAGAGTTTTCTCATAAGAGACTTGTACGTCTGAGAAACATTTACCGTACATAACGTTAATTTAGCAAAGACCTAAAGACAACAGATAAAAAATAGCCACGGAACATTTTCCACTACAAGAAAGGTTTCGATCTTCATCTCACCAGCAGCGCACTTTACCCGGAATCATCAACAGTCTGAGGACTGGATACTTACCTCTAAATGCCGGAACACAACCATTTAGAATTGTTGTCTCCACAGACTTATGTCAGATAGTGGTACCTAGCCAGGAGGACTTCAAAGTCAAAGTCAAATATTTTTATTCATTAAGATCTTTAGGATCATTTTGAAACGTCAAATCTACCGCCTGTTCGGAATCGCGACCAGCGCACAAGGAGAGAGGCGAGAACCTCGGGCTGATTAATTTTTTGATGATCCATTTAACATTTAGGTACAGTGTTTATAATAATTTAATAACATTACAAGTGTTACCTACATCATAAAACTAAAAACTTAATATTATCTTAAAACATTGATTACTACATAACTATCTAATGGGCAGTTTCTTGACATTGAGAAATCACCATTTAACTGTCAACTGGTATAGCAACATCGGGCCACGCGTTCTTATCGTCGATATAGTCACTTATTTTGTAGTAGGCTCTTTTAATTAAATTATTCTTTATATACTTGAACAAAGACTTGAACAAAGCACACTTTTGTACTCTCATAGAAATCGAGCCCGGGACCTCTGGTATCTGGTACCTAACATCGATGGACAAAACACTAGACCACTGAGGTGGGTAAAACGACTAGCTTACATTAGACATCAAACATACAGTTCCTCAGTTTGTTGAGGATTCAGGGTGAAATGCGCCTCCACCTTCGGCCTTATCTGAACTTGCAATCAGGTGAGATGAAGGCCAAGTGCTTCCCCGTCGTGCAATAAAAAAAAACTATACTGAGCAGCCTTCATCAACCTCCTTCTACCACATAATATTACTATCGTAATGTCCACTAGTTGGAGAAATGGCTATTGAGGTTTTATTTGATTTTTTATTTGTATATGTTATACGCGTGCGTTTGACTTCTCTCGCCTGGTGTCAAGCAATGTTGCAGCCTACGATGTGGCACGCTTGCCCAGAAGGTAGTGCCCGGGAAACACAGTCTCAGGCAAAACGTTCCATTCCTTGGCGGTGCGCATTATACATGAGGAAGAAAATTGCTTAGTGCGCGAGGTAGGTATATCCACCATATAACACCACCGGCTTTAACTAACTAACTAAAAAGTCAAAACGAAACGACGTGTTGGAACATATATAAGCTATTATTGATTCTGTGGTATTGGTGGTAGCTCATGGGAAGGCCTGTCTCTGATTGATCTTTCCGCTGAAGCCACAGAAACATTTGATGTGAGGGTAGAGGTACATTCGTGCGTAACGATGTTGACTAAGCTTTTTGCCTACCTTCGGTTCAAAAGTAATGCAAACGCTGACATAGGTAAAGGGGCAACTGTGGTTTTCAGCTTTCTATGTACCTGGGGAAAAGCCAACTATTAATTTTGTACATTAAAACTAAATAAAGTGCGCAACCTCAATAGATCATGCTCGTCTCTTAGCTGTTTCAAAATGGGAATCAAGTCTTTGGCTGCAAGCACATCCATCTTACAATACCGGTACACTTATGGATCCTGTAACTTTCCGTATTCCCACTTGTCTTCGGTTGGGTGCACGGTCAAAGTCAAAGTCAAAGTCAAATATATTTATTCAGTAAGATTTTTTAGAATCACTTTGAAACGTCAAATGTTCCGCCTGTTCGGAATCGCGACCAGCATACAAGGAGAAAGGCAAGAACCTCGGGCTAGTTTCATGATCCATTACAATAGCTTAAAATTATCTAATACTAATTACAATTTATTCACTGGAGCAAATTTTTTTTTTTAATGCCAGGCTTTATCTTCTAGGTAATCTGAAATTTTATAATAAGCTTTCCTTGATAGCTTTTGTTTTACAAAATTTTTGAATTTATTATTTGACAAACTTAGCACATCACTTGGCAATTTATTATGAAAGCGTACAGTTTGCCCTATGAACGATTTATTAACCTTATGGAGCATATATGGAGTATTATGTCATATGGCATAATACTGTGGGGAAGTCCCCACATATATGCCATATGCCATATGACATAATACTGTGAAAGTAACTGAAGTAAACTAGTCTTGTTGTAGCAACGTCTGTGAGAAGACGTATCTTCTTTACAGCAAATGCTGCAGAACTATGTCTCTTCGTCAGTTTATCTATGTGTGGGCCCCATTGAAGTTTATTATCGAGGGTTAATCCCAAAAATGCAGTGGTACTGACTAATTCTATGTTTTCCTCTTTAACTTTTACAATAGCTTCAACTTCAGTTACATTTGGTAAAATAAATCGAATACATTTGGTATTTTTCTGATTGAGTACTAAGTTATTTACATTAAACCAGATAACGATTTTTGAGATTGCATTGTTTACGTTGTCAAAGTTAGTCATTTGTCGCTTCAATCTAAATAGAAGTAACGTATCATCTGCAAATGGTATAATCTCATGGTCATCTTTAATTATTTGGGGCAGTTCATTAATACGAGTATAAACTTAAAATAAGAAAGGCCCCAATATTGAACCCTGCGGCACACCCATGGTAACCAAAGATCCTGAAGAACGCTGGCCGTTCACGTCGACATGCTGTATGCGATCACTTAGATAAGACGTAAGTAAGTCTAGTACAACTCCCTTGATACCATAGCCGGTGTTGCGCCTTATCGCTAAAAGCTATCTTTTCCAGGCAACTTTCGAATGAAAAGGGTAGATAGAGGCGGTGTACTAAAGTAGTACTAGTGAACCTAAGCATGTTTTGAGATTTAACCCATTTTGAATTAAAAATACTCTGTATAAGTGGGATGGGTACCTTAATTCGATCTTACGTCGTCAAAACCCTAAACTCACGCCATGAAGATAAACAAAGAGTAATCCAGGACAACAATTTGCACAAAGTCTTCATTTAAATTTACAGGACGTGGCCTTTTCTTAAGACGACAGTTTGTATAGAACCGTTGGGTCAGTTTCTACAAATGGCACCTGATTACTTGTAATCACTAAATTACTTGTAGAAACTGTCAAACCAGTGGTTGTTATATTATTTTATCTTATAAAAAGAAATGGTGACATCTTTACTACTAATAATAAAAAAGTGGCTTGTTACCCTTGACTACAATGGAACAGAAAAACTTTTGGTAGCCATCATTTAATTTATTTTTTAATTCAGCTGGTTCCTGTAGTTGCTTTTTGTTTCTATCCTTACATACATGCACACACTCACAAACACACCTACACTCACACGCACACACACACCTACACACGCATACATACATACACAAGCTTGCTCACGTCTTTATATTCAACCTTGTCTTGATCCACTTAATTAAACTTAATTTAGTTTCGTTAATTTGTACCCACTATACTCGTTTCTAAATTTATATATCCTTTTTACAAGTGTCTTATTTCTCAAACTGTCAATCAATCCATCTCGGATGCCCGCAGCACAGGAAGGCCTTGTGCGGGATCCATTTGTAATCTGTTATATTTTGAAACATAAATATATTGTAAACATTTGTTGGTTAATAAAGTAATTATCTTATCTTATCTTAAAGTAATTATCTTATCTTAATTATCTTTACTTGTTTTTAAAATCAATAAAAAAACATTTTGTTAGTGCACCCCAACACTATGTCAACGCTACGTTACAACGTTAGTTGTCAGTCAGTTGGACAGCTACACGAATGTTTGGTCTGTTGTATTTCTATGTTAAAGTAACCAGCTATGTTTCAGTGTCTGTGGCATCGTAACTCGGCCTCGTAAAAAGGTTCAGATTAAGGTTACATCCTTGAGCTCGAGTTATTAGTTCGATCCCGCGTTTTACGACAACTTTGCGCAATGGCGGCTGACACGTTGAATAATTATTGAAAATAGCTACTAAAAGTAAATACCTAACATATCTGGAACAGTTGAGTTACCTATAGGCCGTCCTTAGGTAATTTTACTGATTCCTTTGTATATAGTTAGTTTGTTTAATCGTTAATGTTATTGAATATTACAAATAGATTTCGGAATTTGGTTTGTTAAAAAAAAACTTTTCACAAAGCGTCGCCTAACTTCAAACTATGCAGTATCATTATCGTCATCTTCTTGCATTAAATCAAACACAAAAGTCAAAACACGTCTGCCTGTTGGAAATCGTGACCAGCACAGAACACAAGGGGAATGGCATTTTTTCCCAAGAACCTTGGGACTCTCAGCTCCCTAACAATTTAAAGCTGCTAAATGACCTAAAAAAAAAACATAATATACATTACATTGCCGACGCATAGCTAATTATAATCCACATTTGGTTAAATTTATATTAAACAGTGATATGATTTAGATTAAGAACTACTAACAATCAATTATAATGTGCAAATTTTGGATTTGGAAAAAAAACTCATCCATGCCTGGGCAACCAGGCAAGCAATTTAGAGATAACCCATCAGACCTGATCCACTGTGATGAATAAAACTAGCGCGATATTATTACATCGCAAAATTGGCGGCCTGTGGAGGCAATGGAGGTATTTATTTATAAGCTACATTTTTGTGGTTACAATATATTTTATTACTAAGCTAGGTATAGTATAAGTAATGAAATGTTTAATTAGTAACGAAGAGTGTCACAGTGGCAACATAGGACGCTAACACAAATCATTGTTGTTCTTTCCGTGTACACATTATTAACTATTTTAACTTTTTTTTAATGTACGACGGGAGAGCGCTTAGCTTCATCTCACCTGGTTGCAAGTATAAGGCCAAACTTGGAAGCGCACTTCACCCGGAATCCTCAACAAACTGAGTAACATCTCCTTTAAATGCCGAAATACAACAATTTTGAATTGTTGTTCCAACAGACTTAGATTATATGGCCAAGCTAGCCAAGCGGACATAAACAAAGTCCTACAACCAAACAAACAAACCAACAAACCAACAATTTTATACCTTCGTGATCGAGCCTTGGACCTCTGGGCCGATACCGGTGGGCAAACCACTAGACCATAGAGGTGGTTACTTATATGAAAATAAGTAAATACAATAGATACAATAATATATTGCTTTCTGTGCTCCCATGCACATCCATTGTGCGCCCAATAATTAGGATCAGAAGACTTTTTACGTAATATAAAGATGTACCTAGCATTATATTGACATTTTATTTATATGGGTGCTGAGAAACACTCACGGTGTGTTTTGCTTCTATCGGCGACCTCGTAAGCACCTTACCTAAGCACCCAACAATTAGTTTAAGTTGTTTCTTTGAACGATTTGATGAATTTAGTTATCTGGTCGGAGTTTTGAATCTAGATTTTTGGAATATTCGGTGTCTTAGTTCAGTTATTTGGGTAGTTTGGAACAAAACTAATTAAAAGTTAACCCACTTCTTATACTGAGTGACTGGATTAGGACTGCTGTCTATTAAAGCGTTTAATTCTTAAAAAGGTTTAATGGTGCAGAACCTTTGGCTACCAGTTACGACTAACTTTCCCACAGTTGTAAGACCTGCAAAGGTTTGCTTGCGAAATTCCGGCGCCAAACGTCAAGATTGGTGGTAGGACTTAGTTTAATTCCGCCTGGCTAGCGACCACCATCTTACCTAATTTTGTCGCCATAACAAAAATTCTAAAATTGTTGCGTTCCCGCATTCAGAGGTACGATTGCCAGCCCCTCAGTTTGTTGAGGATTCCGGGTGACGTGCGCTTCCACCTTCAGCCTTTTTATAACTTGTAGCCAGGTGAGATGAAGGCCAAGTGCTTCAACGTCGTACAGTAAAAGTTAATTTAAAAAAAAGGAGTTCAATGTGTTCTATTGGTGCAATGCCGCGTGTAAATATCGCTCATTCTAGTGTTTAAGAAACTGAATGGAACGAGTGACCGAATGAATGCTGTAATAAGTTCAACTGTTACAGTAATTCCGTTCTGCTTTAGCAGACGTTGCGCTCAACTTGAGTTCTTATTTAGTGTGAAAGTTTGGATTAAAGTTTGTTGAAATGCAGCGCGCACGAAATATATCTGGACTTCATTTCTTTCCGCCATTCTATAGAAAAGTTTTTGTAATTCCAGATTTTATATTTCGAGTTGGATGAATAACTTCCACGCACTTACGATTCTTAATAAATTTGCTTAAATATCAATTGCAAGCGGCCCGACGGTATGACTCTTGACGTGGCACGCTACCTGCGTCGACACCACGTCGACACCCTAGCGCCATCTCATCTGCCTGGGACATCAGTTAGGGCTGGTGCGGCGGCTGATTCGGCCGAGGATCACAAAAGGCGCAAATGTAGTGGTCTTGAATAGAGCTTATCTATTTGAGCCTTTTAGGGTTGAGACCTTGGGTTCGTGGGGAGCCGGTGCCCTCCGGGTTTTCAAAATTCTTGCGGGGCTTTTGATTGAGGCAACACTTGACCTAAGGGCTAGCTCTTATTTAGGCCAGCGAATAAGCATAGCTATTCAGCGTGGAAATGCAGCCAGTGTCTTGGGCACGCTTCCGTCTGGTACTTGTCTGGAACAGTTGAGCTACCTTTAGGCCGATTGTAACGGTCCTTAGGTAATCTGACTGATTCCTTTGCAAATGTTATTGAATAAATGTTTCCATTGCAATGGTTTTTTAAATGGCATTGGCATGTGTCACTATATAGTGTTCCACTAAGCAGCGACAAGCTTGCAACCAGTCACATATTGAATGCAAACCGTTGCTTTGTGCTGAACGTAAGTTTGGACGTGCTTCTGATTCCCACTTATTATCTTATCATCAATATATCGAAAAAGTGTTTTAAAGTGTAATTCACGAAAACTAGACATTTAAGTGGAACGGTTTTGAGGAAAGTGGAAAATTAAAATTAATAATAAATTACGAAACCTTTCAACTTAAACGAATCACGACCATGACATTTAGGCTACGGTACCAACGGAAACAGAGAAATCCCCATCAACTTCCGTTGGAACCACATTACAAGTACCGTTGCCACGAATACTCCACACCGTACTCCTTATTAATAAACCCCTTGAAGTGACAACGGACCAAATCCCTGGCGGTCACCTGTCACAACGCATTCCTAAAATTAGAAAATATAGGTCTAGCGAGTTTTAAAACTTTTGGATAGATACGACATTCCTTTCTTATACTCGAATAAACATTTTTAAAATAATACTTTATTTCCAGCAAAATGATAAAATGAATTCTCAATATGTAGAATACTAATCTGTAAGGTTAAAATTAATGTAAGTTAAATTGTTTTTTTTTAATCGTGGTAGATAAGTTAAGATACAATGAGCTAGGTACTAATTTTTCAATTTACTCTAAATTTAAAAACCATCGTATTTTACTGAATTAATAACATTTTCTTGAAAATTCTAAAGTGCGAGAAAAAAAGATGTCGATAATGATTTTATAACAAATTTCAAGACATAGCAAGGTGTCGAGTAAGTTAACTACTGGCACAAGTTGATCTCAAGTAAACTTAGAGTTATTCTTTCTTGTATATTCTTCATAATTAAAAAAATATTAGTCAGGATGAAATGTAAATGAAACGATTAAAATTTACGGGAAGTGTATTATATTATTATATATATTAATTAACCTTCATTTTGAAAATTAGTAGTGTATAATTGTTATTGCAGATGACTGCATCTTCTTTCACCAAACTGTCGAGTTTCTCTTCTATGTCATTTGAACGTCAACACAGACCTGTCACAACGAATGAATGAATGGACTTAGACTGAATGATTGAATTAAACTGTCACTGTGTGATGTGTGCTTTGTTTTAGTCGAACCCACCCATCACTTAAGGTTTCAAGTAATATCACATCAACGGCCTATTATATCCTATACATATGATTTTTGCTATAATAACCATGATTGGTGAACACAGTACAGGTGTTAGGTAATACACAAAAGGAAGAAATAAACGAAAGAGCAAGTGCAGCATCTCTGCATCAACTGGCAAGATTAGCTTTCATTTGATGTTTGTTTTCGAGTCAGGTTGTATTGTTCACTAATCTTGATCAAACGTAATAAATAGGATCTACAATTACATAGAGATTTTAACCCTTTTTCACGGATACGCGTGTGATATATATAAATATATATATTATTGTAAGTCGGGTAAGAGTTTGTCCTTCATCTTACCTGGTTACAAGTTAAGATAAGGCCAAAGGTGGAGGCGCACTTCACCCGGAATCCTCAACAAACTGAGGAAGTGGCTTTCTTACCTCTAAATGTAAATCAAAACATTTTTTTAGAATTGTTGACAATGCGACAGAGTTAGGTTAGATGGTGGTAGCTAGCCAGGCGGACTAAGCACAATATTGTACACCCCCTGGAGATCGAACCCGGGACCTTTGGATCTGAAATCGGTGGGTTGAACCACTGAACTACAATTTAGTTACAAGAGGCGATTAAATCCACGCGCTCATCGACAAACTCCCGAAATAAGCCAATAAAAATGCAAAAACTGTAAGTGACTCCTTCATTCGGAATTCTATCAAAGTTTTAATATTATACCCACTCTGTCGCCGTTGTATTAGTATGGACACTTGTGAGAAGGGACATTCACCACGTACAAGCAAACAGTGTTGCAACTTAACTAAAGCAACATTACCAAAGCTCCGTCAAAAGCTTTGAAACTGCGAATTGAGAAACAAACTTATGGTTGATTCTTTAACTAGTAACTAACTAGGTATGCAATCAGTCAATCAATTACTTAAGGTACAGGCCCAAACAGAAGTCTTAGAGACTTCAAATTTTTCAGAGAATCATCTTTTTGTTGCGTATGGGTGATCAATTGAGAATATGGCGCTAAAATACCTTATGATGTAGATTGTGCTTTAACTGCCTCAAAGAACATTTTTGTTTAGTTTGATTCCTGTATACTCTATACTCTGTGGTAGAGTACGGACAAGGGGAAAGCCACCCCTAATAAGCCAAGTTAATTGAAATTGGCAGGGTGGATAATTTTTAGAATAATATTTTAAGGGTTGTCGGAACTTGTAGATGGCCCGATTTGATTTGATTGGTGCTAAGTTAAATAAGAGACGGTACTCATGACTTTAGCCTTGTTTGGATTTGTCGGGGTTAAGTAATTATTCTGATTTGAATGTTTAAGTAGTATTAAAAGGCCCTTTCATCAATAATTGTAAGTAAGGACTGGTTTGGAAAGTACTTTCTGATTTTAACCTCTATTATTTTCAACCGGATTAACTTTACGCATATTTAATTTAATTTTACTATATTTATGAGATCACCAGCAGCTATGTACATATTGTGTACCTTAAAATGCATTTTTTATGTCATAGTGCAATTTTTACAGACGGCTGCAAATAATAATGGTAACTAATGACTTTGCGCAATGTTCATGATTACATAATAACTTTACGTATTGTTATACCGGTTACAAATAATAACGGTTATAAATAATGATACATATGAACGGTAATTACGAACCAAAACTTTATGTTTCCATCGTTAATGATTAAGTATTTTACGCCTTACAGGTAGGATATATTATATTAAGTTAGACAAGGCCAAACTGATGTTATTGCTGTAGGCCCGAGGGTATGGACCAAATATTTGAAGAAATTCCCTCGGAATAATAGGAACAAAGTCCAAGGCGCTCACTAGTTAGTTCATATTTTGGCTGATATTCCTTCTCATTTGAATTCATATCATGTTTCGGCTTCATAAACTAGAAGTTTAATTGATGTATCCACTCTATTGCGTTACGTTAAGGTTGAATGTAGCAAAGCAAGGAAATTGTAAAATTTTACCCAAAACGACCGACCTAATTTCCTTGAATTGCACTTAAAAGGGTTAATTGTTGCAAAAATGTTGCCAAATGGACACTTTAAAGGGAAAAATAAGATTACAAACATTATTGGAATTAAGCTACTGAAGAAATTCATGTAATTAGGCCTCTTTGTTTATTCACTATGGAACCAAAGCCAGTGCAATAAATATTATTATTTACGAGACTAGCTAAATTTGCACAGTTTAGAATTATATTTTTTTTTATATATTTTATATAATTATAATAAATTATAAGTCATGTTTTAGTTTTAGAGCTAATATAGATTGTGCGTGGGGAAGTTTTTTTTTACCACGGAAAAATGCTTAGCCTTCATCTCACCTGGTTTTCAAGTCAGTTTTAAGGTAGTCTAGATCTGAGACACTGGTAGGAAAACCAGCAGACCACAGAGGCGGTTAATAATAAGAAGATCATAATGTCGCTCCGGGTAGCATATTATAACAGCATTTTTTACAGCACTATTTTCTTATCTGTAGTCTGGTCTTCCATTCAATATTCAAAAAAACGCGGCGTCAGTACAGACAGCAGCAGTTGCAACAGATATTTGCAGCGGCCATATCCTGTTCTGAGTCTGTTTAACTGACAAAGAATACGTAGGGAATTTAATCCCTGTAGTCTCGAGTATCTAACCGTAGGATCAATGTTGGAGACATCAGTATGGCCGTGGTTTTCCGTCACTCATAGGAATGAACCAGTTGGAGGACCAACTGGTTCGAATATCTGAAGTTTCATCAGTTCTTGCAGCGAGATAAGATGAGTATCTAGATTTATGCGACAGTGGGAGGAAAAATTCAGCGTGGATAGGATGTGCCGTTCTGGGCTTTAGCTTTCCGATCTTCCGAGTGCTTTTCTGCGTATATATGAAGGTTCTATGTGGCTTAGTGTAGAAATCAAGAGCCCACTGCACCGGTTGCCTACGTAGAGAGACTAACACTGAGGCACTGCATGGCCTCGGTAGATGCCAGTGGTATGGTGATAGTCAGCTGACTCCTCGAGTCCTCCAGATTGTGACGGATATTTTTGCTGGTTTTGGTTTTGCCGATACTTTATCAATATGTTCCTTGTAGGTCAAGAAACATAAATAATATTAATAATAATTCTTTATTTTTCAGACACCAGATCGTACAACAAAAATAAAAAATAAAATATACAAAAAGGTATTCAGATAAAATGTGTGATTGATGTGATTGAATGATGGTTGGAAGATTTGTTGTCAGTTGTTTAGGTGGAAACATGATACCTCAGTTTACATACTGTTACTGTTAGTGTCTTTAGTTTGGTTATTTGGCACGTCCGAATTTACGTTTGGCAAATTCCCGCGGTTTGCAAGTAGCTAGCATTCAGAATGTGACAGGTTGTAATATCGCCGCCGCCTAGAATACTAGCCACATTCCATTCAAATAGTTGGTTCTAAGGTCATGCCGCTATCATCACCGTCAAGTCATGTGTATGTACCAAATGCGTAAAAAAAAGCAGAAAAGTCATAAATTGTACAGTCAGTTTGTACCCACAAAGTATGCAACTCTCGGGCTGCAGGCTGGCATATAATACATACAATATCACGTTGAATATACCTACTTAATTTTCAAATAAGATTTTCCATTACACTCACAAAACGTGTCGTGTCTTGAACGGCGCTAATTATTTTATGTGACTTAGATTGTAGGTATAGGTTTTGATTATTATTTATCAGATATGCCAAATAAAATAAATGGATGGAAATAAATAAATGGAGATATGAGTTCTTTCTTTTGGTCTCGACACTTTCGTAGAAAAAAATGAGATCAACGCTGGACACTGGTCTACAGCACAAATTATTCGTATCTGATAAAACCAAAACATAATAACGATCAAATAATATACAATGGTTATGGATGAGAACCCACTGACCGCAGTCCGCCATAACTTTAATTAATCCGCAATAGCTCAAATGATCCGTTAATCCGAATACACAATAAATCGTGTGTTTACGTCCGTTGATTGGCGCAGCTTAGCGGTCGGTAATTGTCTCATTGTATTTGGATGATGAATAAATTGTGCTAGTTTACAAATTCTGGATACTTACTCGGGGTACAGTGAAATGTAAATGGCTAATTCAGCTTTCTTTCGGCTTTCTTCTGTGTTTGGAAAAAGTTCTAGAAGATAACGTTGACATGAACAGTTGATGTGTGATACAAATTTAGAAATCAACCTTTGAATAAATATAGCCTGACAAGCCTGATATGAAAGAATTAAGATTGGCAAGAGGTATCTACAATCAGACTACCTATGTACACCGGATGTAGTTGGATTACCTAAGGACCGTTGCAAACGGTCTATAGGTAATTAAAGGGTTCCAGACCAGTTCCAGACGGAAGCGTTCCCAAGGCATTGGCTGGATTGCCACGCTTAACTCCAAAGGGTAATTCATATTCATTAAATATGGCAAACGTTGTGATAAGAAACGCTAATATTTATAAAAAAAAAGTCTTGATACTGTTATGTGAGCCAACGGCCATCATTTTACGCTGTCGATAGTGACGAGCGCGCAAATATTGTGAGTGTTGCCATCTTCGTGGTGACAATCTTTGTTGATCCATAATGTGGATTACGGATTGTGTCCCAACTCTATTTAAAAGTTATTTCGTTCTGTTGATAAAACTGCACATAATAAAAACCTCGATTTTACATGGGATTGGAATAATAAATTCGGATTTTAGTGTTTCACGTTAATTGGGAAAAACGTGAATAAATGAAAATGTGTTTTTGTCGAGTATTTACTGGACGTAGTGTTTTCGGCCATTTTGTTAAATAATAGTTGTATGCCATTTTTTTATTATGTATATTTGATACGTAGTACTTGTTATTTTAAACATACTTATCACTAATATGTCACTAACATGACAAGCCTCATAGCTGAGTTGGTAAGTAACTTTGCCTTTTGCGCTGTAGACTGTGGGTTAGTTTCCCATCCAGTTGTATTGTATGATAAGAAAGTATGTAAAAAAAAAATAGCATATAAGTATTCTATACCCGTAATTTAGTCCCCATATTACAAGATATGCTTAGTTTGGGGCTAGATGGCGCTGTGTGAAATGAATGTCCAGTAATATGTATTTATGTATATGCAGACCGGTAGGTAACTAGACTGATTTAATCCAATATATAGGAAATTTTGAAAAAAAAATGTATCGAGACAAAAATGTCCGGATAATTACGGAAATGTCCGTAGGATTTCAAATGCGTCTAAATGCTTAATCGACCTAATCTAATTAGTCGCACTTGTACACGAAAATGTTGGAATAAACCATTTCTTTTAGAAACCAATTTCAATAAGGTGGACCAAAATAATAATTAAATTTACATTTTTATTTTATAGTACGACGGGGAGGTTCTTGGCCTTCATCTTACCTGATTTACAAGTATTGTTAAGCCTAAAGGAAGCGCATTTCACACTGAATTCTCAACAAACTGAGGAAATGGCTATATACCTCTGAATGCCGGAACACAACAATTTTACAATTGTTGTTATGTTGACAGAATTAGTTAAGATGGTGTCAGCTAACCAGGCGGACATATACAAAGTCCTACCACCAACCAAAACCATTAACCATTATGGCAATGGTTTATTAATTTATAAATAAGTACATAACATATTTTGTTACAAAACATAGTATGTATTTGACATACTATGTTTTGTAACCAAATATATTGGAATGTAAAAAAACAACATGAAAAAATAAAATTATGTCTTAGTTAAATTAAAATAAATAAACAAAGATTTTGCTATATTTTCCAAGCTTAATGAGGAGTGATAAAAAGCCATTATAAAATTCAGAAGTGAACATAGTCCTAGTCTGTGGAGGTGCAACTACTTTCCAATATTAAATTTCATACATAATATATTAAGTAGACAACAACCGTAAAAGTAAAGTGACCCACATTTTGGCTAATATACTTCACTCGGGACACCCTGTATATCACGAAAAAACGTTAATAAATTATCCGGTGTCAGCCATGTCTTTTGTCCCTCTATTTTAATATGTCAATCTAAAATCAACTCTACAGGCTAACATTTAGAACACAAAATCAATTATCAACCTTCCGACCTTCCAACCTTCCTTGTAACACGGAAAAAATGGTTTTATTTCTAAACAGCGAGAGTTGAAAATCAATTGCATTCGGAAAAAAAGCATTGCATAATCAAAACAGGGTTGTGTGCTCAGACCATTGTTTGTCTAGACAAGGGTTTTCAATCAAATTGGTTTTAAGCTAAATCAAGTAAATGACATGTCTTTTTATATTACAGTCTGGTCTAGATGACTTCATCCGATCAAAATTACCAAAATGTTAAAATAATGAATGTGAGACATTCAATTGTAATTTTAATTCACAAAAAAAACTCGATGTTATACCAAATTTGATGTACGCTTTTAATCACAATAATGAATGTTTCATTTACTGAGTAAACATAATATTTGTTCTAAAATGTGGTTTCCTTTGAATTGCGTTGTCCAGTCTATCAACATACCGTGAACATTATCACGATTCAAGTGAAACCAATCGAATTTATACTGTATCTTCCCAACTTTAAAGTCTGGTTTCACTTGAGGACTGTCATAGCTCGTTTTCTCAATAAGCTTTAGACTTTATTTCCTTAAGTTTTGGGTACAGTTTGCGTTGCAGGACGTCACGTCATTTATCAAAGGATAGGTACGTCTGGAAGGTAGATTTTCTTTGTTGAAGAATATCCTCGTCGAGTGTAAGATGTGGAATAATTAATGTGTGGAAATGAGCTTGCCTCAGTCCAAATTTTAGGATCTATTTTGCACGCACGATTTAAAATGAGTAGACTTCATAAATCTACTATGAAAAATAATATCAAAGAAAAATAAAAATATAAATGGCTGGCTATTTTACATTAGAATTCGAATCAGAAAAATAATGTATTTACTTAGCACAACGCAAGACAAGGAAATTAAGATTTTATAAATATATACGAAAACACACATAAGTATATGTCAAAGAAAAGAAAAGCTAGAATAAAAATAAATTAAACTAAAACAATACAATACACTTATTAATAACACCTAGTTATAAGTCGAGTACTCAAGTACAATGGAGGCTGATTATATAAATACACTCAGAATATAAAATTATAAAAGAACATAAAAATAGAAGATACAAATAGTTATTAATTGCATTATATGTATTTCGGTTAAGGACTTTGTTGAAGTTCGCCTGGCTACCTACCACCAACTTACTTAATTATATCGCCATAACAACAATTCTAAAAATTATTGTGTTTCGGCATTAAGAGGTAAGATAGCCAGTTCCTCAGTTTGTTGAGGATTCCGGTTGAAGTGCACCTCCACCTTCGGCCTTATCTTAACTTGTTACCAGGTAAGAAGAACGCCAAAAGTTTACCCAACGTACATTGAAAAAAAAAAATTAAGCACAGTTTGTAATAAACTAGATTACGAAAATAATATTCGTTTACATTATTTCAAAAACGTTTGTAATATTATATGACTTGTATAATAAGTAATTCTATGTATAATTGCATGATAACAAATAAATGACACAATACATAACCAGAAAATACACTTTTAATTTGTTAAGAATGGACATTTTTTTGGAAGGACTTGTTTCAAATCCGCACAGCTTGCTACGTAGCCAGCTACCTAAGTATGTCTTAACCTAAGTCTGTCGACATAACATCAATTCTACATTGTAGTGTTTCGGCGTTAAAAGGTAAGATGATTATCTTCCTCAGTCTGTTGAGGATTCCGAGTGAAATAAAACTCCACTTTCGGAATTATTATAAATTGATACCAAGATTGAAGATAGCCAAGCGCTTCCCCGTTATATAACTTCATGTATCCATTATTGATACTTTATTGCACACACATAGAAATAATGAATTAAAAAGTACGGCAAAGGCGAGTTTAACCCTAGTTTTCCAATAACATGTATAAAAATTGCAAAACCATCGAAGTATGACCAGGATTCGAACAAACACCTCCAGATTAGAAGGTCTTACTCTACTCGTCTCTGCAACCAAGGTAGCAAAAATTGGTGAAATAGTCATCGTCATTTTGTGCGTAGACATTTGCTACGGTACTCGATTTTCGTAGCAAGCGCCTACGGCGTAGACCCTGCTGAGCTTATACTAAAAACTGCAGATTATTTTATGCTTTCTGTTTGCTTATTTGACCAAATGACGTCTGAATTTTTAAGTCAGTATTTCAGCTCATACATAAAAATGAGCTATCATTGTCGACATACATCAAAATATATCTACCAGAGTCTACATTATAACTGCACAGTTCAGGGCCATTTCAGTGACATTACAAATGTTTGCTTTTATACCAAAAATAATAATAAAATAATTTGAAAATAAATGATAGTACTAATTATATAGAAATACCTAATTTAAATTATTGCAATTTGAAAGCCTTTTCCTTTGATATAATATTAGGTCCTTACATATGAAATTGGCGTTTTGTCGTACTGGCCACTTTGATCTTAAATATCTCCTCTTTGGTTAGGAATTCCGAATTCAAATTTAAACAGCTATTTACTCATGCATTTGTGTTTCGAAAACCGTAATTCATTTGTTTTTTTCTCTTTTGCTTTTTTTTTCTGCGTCACTCATTTCCCAAAATGGAAAACTTAAAATATCGCATTATTTACGAGTACGAGTTCCACCGTGGCACCAGTGCTGCAGAAACGGCTCGAAGGATTAATGATGTGTATGGTGGTGGTGTCGCAAAAGAAAACACGGTGCGTTTTTGGTTTCAACGCTTTCGTTCTGGAAATTTCGACCTGCAGAACAAGCCCCGTGGACGGCCGGAGACCAAGGTCGATAATGATGAATTGAAGGCTATTGTGGAAGCAGATCCATCGCAAACCACATCACAGTTAGCTGCAGGCTGCGGTGTTAGTGACAAAACCGTTTTAATCCACTTGAAGCAAATTGGGAAGGTGAAAAAGCTTGAAAGGTGGGTACCTCATGAATTGAGTGAAGGAAACCGACAAACGCGCGTCGACTGCTGCGTTACATTACTCAACCGGCACAATAATGAAGGAATTGTAAATCGGATGTGACATGTGATGAAATGTGGATCCTGTACGATAATCGTAAACGCTCATCGCAATGGCTGAACCCTGGTGAACCAGCAAAATCTTGCCCCAAGCGAAAATTGACTCAAAAAAAGTTACTTGTAAGCGTTTGGTGGACTAGTGCCGGTGTCGTACACTATAGCTTTCTTAAATCTGGTCAGACGATTACGGCTGATGTCTATTGTCAGCAACTGCAAACCATGATGGAAAAGCTCGCTGTTAAACAACCGAGACTTTTCAATCGCTCTACGCCACTGCTGCTTCAAGACAACGCTAGACCACACACGGCCCAACAGACGACTACCAAATTAGAGGAGCTTCAATTGGAACGTCTAAGACATCCACCGTACTCTCCGGACCTTGCTCCAACAGATTACCATTTTTTTCGAAATTTGGATAACTTCTTGCAAGGAAAAAAATTCAATTCCGATGAAGCAGTCCAAACCGCTTTCAAAGATTTCATTGATTCCCGTCCGAATGGTTTTTTTAGTAAAGGGATCAATGAACTACCTATAAGATGGCAAAAGTGTATAGATAGCAATGGTACATACTTTGATTAATAAAATATATTTTAATATGAAAAAATTGCCTTTATGTTCCTCCCATACAAAACGCCAATTTCATATGTAAGGACCTAATAATACATTTTGTATTTCATTAACGCTTTTTCATTATAATGTAATTATGCTTACACATAACAATTTACATTCATAGCAATTTTTTGATTCATTGGCTCAGAATCCAGTACAAATTATATTTCTTTTAACCGCCTCTGTGGTCTAGTGGTTCAACCCACCGATTTTAGATCCAGATGTCCCGGGTTCGAACCCCATGGGGAGTACAATATATTGTGCTTGGTTTGGTTGGTGGTAGGACTTTGTTGAAGTGCGCCTGGCTAGCTACCACCATCTTACCTAATTCTGTCGCCATAATGACAATTCTAAAATTGTTGTGTTCCGGCATTCAGAGGTAAGATAGCCAGTTCCTCAGTTTGTTGGGGATTCCGGGTGAAGTGCGCCTCCATCTTCAGCCTTATCTTAACTTTTTACCAGGTGAGATTAAAGCCAAGCGCTTCCCCGTCGTACAATAAAAAAAAAATCACCAGCCACAATATTTCAAACCGTATTGAATTGAAAACCGTTGTTTTGATTTATTTAATTATTAAATTATTAAAGTAAGTAAAGTAAGTAAAATTAATTAAATTATTAAAGTAGCTACCTACCTACTATAAATATAAATATCCTCAGGATTTATGCAAGCAAACCACAAATGCAAAAAAACACAAAAGACAAGAAACCAATATATTTGGAAAAATGTTTGGTCAGTTCAAACGGTCTTGACTATTTCTCATTCTATATAGTGTAAGCAATTTACTAAACGAAGTCAGACTAATTATCATTAACCTCACGTTGAATTGTGTAAAAACAAACCATTTATCATCTATTAAGTCACTAAAGTTTTATTGTTTTTGACACAGCCCTGAAAATTGGTATTAATTGTCGCCCGACAAAATTTTCCCCAAGTATCTTCGATTATCCTTCTCAAAGAAATGTCTGCCTTATTCCTACCTCTAAAATAGAATGTTTCACTTTGAGTTGATGTCAGACTAATGCCTCAACTTTTTTTCGCTCAATTGCCGAACTTACCGTGCTGTGAATAAAGGTTACGTTTCGTTAAAAGTATTTGAAGAAATAGTATTTGAATTCCGTGGAAATAGTGAAATCTAATTTGAACTCAATAATTAGGAAATTTAATTACGTTTTCAATTGCGGCTATCACGCGAATAATCCTTGAAATCCGTAGAATTTCGATCTCTAACACAATTGAAATGAAGTTGATTTCTGCTTGAACTGTCAAAATACATTTTAATAGTTTTTTTGCGTGTTGCCAATCATTTGTTTCTTAAATCAATTTGGAAGTATAGAAAGTGATTCTCAGATTGTTTATTGTGTTAGCAATTAAATTTGATTTCGTGTAATACAGGCGTCATATATATTTAAAATCCCGTACAAGTTTGATATTCAATCTGCAATGCAAACAAAATATTTCAGGCTTACCTACTGTGGGAATCAATTTGACCGCGAGTTTTTTTATGAGAATACATGATATAAATTACTTTCATCAACCGTTAAACTAACCACCTGATAATGACCGTACAGCAAATTTCAGAAGATTGTTGTTTTCAGGAACCTACACCACAAATACCTATCTGTATTCATAAGGTGCTTTTTTAAGTAAGAATGTGATTTGGGAAATGCAAGTAGTACTACGGGAACTCACCTCCAAACATTTTCAAATTTTAAGTTTCTAATGATGGCTGTGTTTATTTCAGGTAAGGACAAACTGAGCAACGATATTCTTTACTTCAAAGCAAGGTATTTCTTATCAATATTTATAAAATTTATTTGACATATTTATAATTAAGTATTTTATGAAAAAATAAAAACACTTTTATACACCTTAAATAAGTTTGTAGACCCAAGAGCCACCTTTACCACCAACTAGCCTTCCAAGCATGGCGATAATGGTAAAATGAGACACTTTTTTGTGGATGCTCATGTCCAGCATTAAGGCCCGTCTCTACCACATGGTGATTGTAATATCACCGGGTACCATACAAATGGAACCTCAACACTGCTGCTTGGCGGTAGAAATAGTAAATAATACTTTGCCAGACAAGCTCTTTCTTCCATCACAGTCTGAAAAATAAAGGACGTCATTATTGAGGCAGGTGAAATTTACATCTAAGTAGTCTTCCCCGGGCTTGTTGCTAGCGGTTACGTAATGCCTATGATCATATGATCATAGGTGGCAGGACCTGTAAAGTTCCACTTTACCAAACGTTCCAAAACTTGATCCTTCATTCATAATAATTACGTTTTAAAAAATAAAAAGAAAACCGACTTCAATGAAGAATATGATACAGTTTCGTTTACCTGGATGACGTATTTTTCGAATTATTTTGATGACAGATAGACGGACAGACAGACAGATGCGTGATTCTTTAATGGGTCCGGTTTTTCTTTACTTTTGAGGTAATATACCTCGATTTTTCCAGGATTACATCATCAGATCCTGGCCTGATGACGATGTGATCACCTGTGAAGTATACCGACTCTAAAAATACCCACATTACTTCAATATATATATATTTGAAGTATATGTAATAAGTATAAGTGTATATACCTACTATTTGAAGAGTTCCCTTGATTTTACAGGCTCCCATCATCAGATCCTGATTTGATGTCAATGGGACCACTTGTGAAGAATACCCTTTCAAACAAAAAATATTTTTCCAATTCGGTCCAGGAGTCTTAAGTAATCAGAAAACACATAAATAAAAAATCTGACGAATTGAGAACCTTCTCCTTTTTTTTAAGTCTGTTAAAAGAAAGCCTACATGCCACGGTTTACGTAGAGTTCCACGGAGCCAAAATATTGTAACTGTACCGTTATTTTGCCAAGTTTTTGCAATCGAACTCTGGACCCCATTCGTAGTACAAATGAACCATTATTTTTTTGGCCAAGCGATTCCGTAGAGTCGCCAAGAAAGCAGTATTTATGTGTGGTTTGCATAATTACGCTTAAATCTAGGTTTCATACATTTATTGTTGATAGGCTGCTTTTTGACGTTTTTATTGGGATTTAAGCTGTTTTATAGTTAACACATGATTCATGATACATAGCATCAAGCGTAGTTAAAAAACATAGTTTCATACTAAGACCATTAAGACCATTAGCTATTAGACCATTAGTACATTTAGATTTGCACTCAAAAAACACTTTGGTTTACTACAAAAGTCCTCGAATGCTCTTTTTCTCCTTTTTACTCTCTTGAATTGCATCTCAGATCAATAACAATAAGTGTTATCAATCAAAATCTCTAATTTACACTACACCTGTGTCTGTGACTGTGATATCACGATCACTACCATAGACTATAAATTAATTAGTTTTTCAATAAACATAGATAATTAAAGCTGAAACCATAAAGCATACGCATGCCTATGGACCATCCAAGCTCCTTCTTAATATTGATTAAAATTATTGTTTATTTATTTTGTTTAATATACGTCATAATATATTTCAATGTATTAATTAATATCTTATTTTAATTGCTATTGTTGTGCGGTGATTATGCTCGAGAGAGTTCCACCTGAAAATCAGCGCATCTTCACTCCATGGTGGTGGCTTTTTGCTGAGGTGGTACCTCTTTGGCCCAAGCCGCAGCCCGGCGCAGTATATTATGTGTACCTATCTACGTACTTAACTACTCTTTTTTTTTTACCTTTTGTTACTAGATTTAAGTTAGTACCTAGTAGTAGTTCTTGGTGCCAAATAAATATTTTTCTTTCTCTCTTTCTTTCTTTATTTCTTTCTTTTTTTTTACTAAATCATTCATCAAACATTGTCCAAACTTCGACATTACATGAAAAGGATTGAGGATTTGAGGGTACCCGACTGCCAATAGGAGGGTTCTGCTCTATATGATTTATTCGTACCTTTTGTTATGATTTCTTTGTGAGTTTTGATGTATTGGACGCAGGATGCCCAAAGTTTTGTGATAAGTTTGAAAATATTAATTCAAGCATCTGAGTGAGGTCGCTCCATCGTGGACCTTATACTCACCCGGGCAATGCCCAGGCAAGTCTTGAGGTCAGAACCATTCAAATAAAAAGGACATTGGAAATATCAAATATTTATTTTTACGAAAGTACCTACCCACTTACTTACATCATACATCAGATGTAAAAATATTTTATATACCTTAGTCTTTTTATATACCTTATGTTTTCAGACATTGATTTTCGTTCAGAAAAATAAAATGGTCCTCTCCACATCTTTCAGTGTCGTAAATGGCGGCTAAAGGATTACACTAGGATTTAAGTAATAGCTCTAGGATCTTAGGACTTGTAAACGAAAGGGCAAGAAAAATGACAAACAGACCGAAACTTTCAGATTTAAAAGCATTCAGGTTAAAAGGTGAATATTAGCGGTATACTGTGATTAAGTTATACAGCTGGCTTAGCTGCCTTATGTCATTTATATTGATCATCTTGAGCAGCTATGGCTTAAAAGTCAACGTACCTTATAACAGTTTTTTACCAATTTCATATTACAGGACATTTATAATAAATACTACAGGACATTTATAATAAATATTACAGGACATTAATTTCACACAGCGCCACTAGCTTCAAACTAAGCATAGCTTGTAATATGGGAACTAGATTACGGATAGAATACTTAAATACATTTTTTTTTTATTTGTAAATACATACTTATCATACAATACACACCCAAACACAGAATAAACATCTATATTTATCACACAAATGTTTGTCTTGGGTGGGAAATCGAACCCACAACCTACAGCGCAGAAGGCAGAGTTACTACCAACTGAGCTATGAGGCTTGTTAATACGTTTATATATCATGTCTTAATACGTTTTAAAACAATATGTTAATATAAGATACGTAACGAATTACAAATAAAAATTGTAATTTGTATATTATTGACCTGTATACAATTTTTACTTAAATTTTACATTAATTATGAGCACGACTTTGTTTATTGTTGAATCATGTCATGTCATGCGGAAAGGCTGACTATGGCTGGATTTAAACAGCTAAAAAGTTATATTAGCACTTACTACTCATGTTATACCAAATGAGTATTAAATTGATTTGAAACATACTTCTTAAATCGGCAAAAATATTGCGTCAAATTCTTAAAAAATAATGGATATTTTGCACAGCGCCACCTACATGAAAAAACAATCGCGTAATTAATCATAATAATCGTGGATTATGGGATGTTAGTTCATTACTCTAAGTATGTCAATACCTCGTTATTATACTATACGCGCTGACAGAAAGAAGGCTCCATCAAACTTCCCGAGCTTACCCTCGTCACCCGTCATACTGTAGCGTATAACGCACATATTTTTATGCCACATTCGAATATCGTATGAACTGAAAGAATGTTAGGAATACGCGAACATAAACAAAAAACAATTGTTTTTTTTTTATTTGTTTGTATTTTTTATATGGGTGTCAACCAGGACCCTATTACAAAGCCTCCGCTGTCCGTCCTTCCATCTGTATGTCATCGGACTGTCTCTCATTGTTTTTGCCATTTTAACAATTAATAATAATAATAAAATCAACTAAATTTTATGTTTTTTCAATAAAATGTTCAATTAATCTAACTATATACAAAGGAATCAGTCAGATTACCTAAGGACCGTTACAAACGGCCTATAGGTAACTCAACTGATCCAGAACAGTATCAGACGGAAGCGTTGCCGAGACACTGTCTGCATTGCTTCGCTGAATGGCTATGTAATTTAAAGTGGACCCCGATAAAACAACGTGTTTTTTTGCCTTGGAATGTGGGCCGGAACACTTTAGTTTGCGTGTCCGCACTTCCAGCTTTATTACGAACTTCTGTGTATTATCTTCACCTTTACTGCGATCGTCAACCCGTCTAACAAACGTAGTGATTGAGACAAAACCTTAGTAGGAGGCTCTGTCAATCAAATATATCTGTTAATCAAAATAAATAATACGAAAATAAGCTGTTTATTCCCATTTTCGAGGGCAGTCCCTTAGTCACCTCTCACAACATCCTCGAGAGGATAGGGCGAGGCAATCAGCAATACAACAGACATTAAATAAGATTGTCAGTTCATTAATTACTTCACAATTTAATTTAAAATATACGAATTCGCATTCACTTAAAACACGTCAATGATCACAATTACACTCCGAGCCACGAAAAACGTAAAGTTTAAACCTACGCATGAAGAATTAATGTTATTTACAAAAAAATCTCACACGTGGTAATACAAATATTATTTTTAAAAATCTTAGCCGCAGAGCATCTGCTTATATACTATGTTTATTTACTGTTCAAAGTTTTAAGGCCTAATTTGGCCTATTTATAGTTGGCCGGTCATTTTTAGTACAAATTACAGTCAACTTTAGATATTTTTTCAATAGAGAAAGTTTTATGTAATCGTTATTTCGCTACACAACAATGTTAATGAATTATTATTTTTAAGATTCGACCCTCCAACTCAGTCCGAGCTAGCTAGGATACACACAGGTTAAAACTGACCAACGGATCTCAATAGAAGCAAGTCTGTGTTTTATTTAACACCTTTACTGCGACCACCGATCCGCCTGCCGAATTGTATGGCAAACCGCACCAATTTCGGCGAAGGCTCCGTTTGTTACATATAAGATATTATTGGGCTGATAAAGTGTATATTACAGATCAAAAATAAAATAATTTGATCTTAATTACGTAAAAAGTATTTTTATCGGTCCGGTCTATTATATGTATAAATTTACCTTTTACAACTACCAACAAGAGAAAGGGGCGTGTATTGTACTATACCAGAAGACAAGGCTCAGTTTTGATTAATGGAAGAAATCGTTTCTAAGCGATAAGACTGCAATTGTATCTATTATTTTTTTTTAAATCTTGTTTTATTTTTAAGGTGTGCAATAAAGTATTTTCATTAATTCATTAATTCATTCAAATTTGTCATTAAGTTCGGGGTTTGAACCTACAACCTTCACGCAGAAAAGTACCACTTAATCAAAACAACAACCATTCACTTAAAGCATGTCAATACGAAACACTCGGAGCCAGCAAAAGCGTACACACTCGATATTAAGCCGTGCATAATTGAAATCCGAACGCAGCGATTTTTAATTGCGAGCCCTTTGTTTTATATGTATTGTCTCGGTTAGGGCTGCGCTACATACGGTCCTTGTAATATTGCCATACATAAAAAGCTAGTCGAGTGAAAGTCAACATTCATATATTCCGTAAGTGTTTTTAAGATTATTTTGAAGTGCTATATCGACCTGTTTAGAAGCGCGACATGCACACTTAGAGGAAGGAAACTTCGTGATTTTTGATATTATATTTATGTGGAATCAGTTTCCAGCTTATTTTATATTTTCCAATAAATATTTTATTATTTTAAAATTAGTATAGGCAGGTTTTTTTATTTTGCAATTATAATAGATAATATGGATAAGAGCAACATTTTAAAATAAAGTGAATGTATTATTTTGATTTCGAATCAAAATAATAACAGCATTGATCGCGTATATTACCTTTATTTATCCCGTGATAACGTGAATGTGTTGTAGAAGGCGTCTAATATCTCTGAGGAAGACCATAATAACAACTCCGTTTACCACTGAACGCTTGGGAAGCGGGTTGGAGATAGCAGTTGAAAAAATAAAAAGCATTACTGCCAACGTTGCTGCCATTTAAACATAGTTAACAAAACATACTTTTGAAAACTCCGCGCATTTATAAATTAAATTTAAACCTTTGTATCGTTAATTTCGGCCAGCAGTGTACATCGACCGATTACTTTGATTGGAGGGAGGCCGAATCGACGAAATTTTTAATGAGATCATGAGTTAATATTTTATTTCGAATATTGCATTCGTTGGAGTTAAAAGGAATTCATGAATATCTGATGCAGATATGTGATGAGGTACGCTGTAACCGGTTGGTTTGACGTTAGCTGCTCCTGCAGGGGTTGTCTACGGTTGGACTTGAGTGAATCTCGGTCTTAAATAAAAAAAAATTATAAGTAGGTACGTTAAATTAAAGACACGCTTAGTTTGAGGCTAGGTGACGCTGTGTGAAATTAATGTACTGGAAATGAATAATAGATAATGACTTTTCGGACTCGCAACCAGCATAAGGAATACGGCACGACGTTATGATAGCAGTTCTTGTTGAAGGCATTATTCCCTGACGCTCTAGTCCCTTAGGAAATGGGTAGGTCTTTTGTGAAACGCTACCTGCGTCGACACCCTAGCGCCATCTCATTTGCCTGGGACATCAGTTAGGGCTGGTGCGGCGGCTGATTTGACCGAGGGTTACAAGGCGCAAATACAGAGGTCTCGACAGAGCTTACCTATTTGAGCTTTTTGGTATTGAGACCTTGGGTTAGTGGTGATCTGTCAGTATATTTACACGTAAAGTATACTACCTTAGTATCATATAAACCGATAAGTTCATTAGAAATAGTATCTTAGGGTAAACCCTAAGAGAATAATATCTCAGGGCAAATCCTAAGATATAGTGTCTAGCAATAAATGTAATAGAATTAGTTTCCCTAAGAAACGGTCACTAAAAGGAGGTTGGAGGTCACAAAACCAATAGTTGTCAAACTGTAGGTCACTCAAACTCGGTAATCACTCAGAGTAGGGTTTGCATAAAAAGCCATCGGCTGTGACAAATGGGGGTAGTTTCAGAACGCGCCCAAGGCATAAATCAACAGTACCGTCAGCAAATTTGGTGGTAAGCGATGGAAAAAACTAAATGAATGAATGAATGAATAAATGAAAATACTTTATTGTACACATCAGTGGGTGGATATGAACATAGAATTACTAATACGGGTTGGACGAAGATAAAATCCTATCTGCGTTCTTGCGGAGTCATACTGAAAAATTAAATATTAAATTATTAAACCGCAAAATTTCAGTCTAGAAAAGTAAAAGACGTTTTTGAAAGGTTATATATATTCTAGGGCATATAATTTATAGTATATTTCAACAGCCTTTGTGGTCTAGTAGTTCAACCCACCGATTTCAGATCCAGAGTTCCCGGGTTCGATCACCAGGGGGAGTACAATATTGTGCTTGGTTTGTTTGGTGGTAGGACTTTATTTAAGTCCGCCTGGCTAGCTACCACCATCCTACCTAATTCTATCGCCATAATAACAATTCTTAAAAAAATGTTGTGTTCCGGCATTTAGAGGTAAGATAGCCAGTTCCTCAGTTAGTTGAGGATTCCGGGTGAAGTGCGCTTCCATCTTCGACCAAGCTTGACCTTGAGATGAAGGAAAAGCGCTTCCCCGTCGTACAATAAACACAACAAAATAAAAAAGTGGAAAAATAAAAAAAAGAGCAAAAATGGGCGGTCTTATCGCTTAAAAGGCGATCTCTACCAGACAACCTTTAGATGGAATGGACTGTTAGAAATAGGATTATAATATAATTAGCTTTAATCCGCGGCTTTACCCGCTTGGTAACAGTATTACAGTAGTCTATGCTCTTCCCTATGGCGTACACTATACCCATGTTGAATATCATTAATTTATGTTCAGTGGTTTCGTTCTGAAAGGGTTACAAACAAACAGATACATGTATATGTATGGATATTTGCTTCCCAATTTCGCTATTTACAAAAAGCGAAAACACTACGAGAAATAGGTAACTAAAGTATATTATTACACAAAGCCTTCGCTAATACAATGGTAAATTGTGTTTGTATACATTGCAAATGTTTGCACAAACACGCCGCGTGTAGCGTTGTCAAGTGACGCATATTTGCTCACATAGCATCACTACCAACTTCACCGATGTTGCTCAGACTTAATAGGTACCTAATGGTATATACAAATGAGGTTGTACACGGCTAGGTACGGTTTAATTACTTGATGTACTACGGGGAAGTGCTTGGCCTTCATCTCACCTGGTTACAAGTTATGATAAGGCCGAAGGTGGAAACGCACTTCACACGAAATCCTCAACAAACTGAGGAACTGGCTATCTTACCTCTGAATGGAAGACAGCAATTTAAGAATTGTTGTTAGGGAGGCAGAATTAGCTAAGATGGTGGTAGCTAGCCAGGCGGACTGAAACAAACCAATCACAATTTTGTACTCCCCTGGGGATCGAACCCGGGACCTTTGGATGTGACACCGGTAGGCGAACCTCTAAACCACAGATCAGATATATTACAAGGCAGTACAATAAGTAGCATGAATTAAACCGGGCAAGCGTGAGTCAGACATCTAACGAAATGCAAAATGTTTTTCTGTTTTTATTGATTGTCCCTATTATGAGTGAATATTTGTATCGAATAAAATACTATGTTTCATTGAATTGAATACCTATATTGTTACAATAATTACATTCTCGATTCTCGAAACATAGCTTTACTGCATAGCTCTTTTGGAAACAGTCGGGATAAAGGATTTCAAGTTCTTCGATACAAAAAAGGTTACTTACAACAGTCGCTAAAAATCATTAAGTTTTTGTACATTTTGTACACTTACACTGTGCCTCTAGCGTATAAATTAGATACTAAATTGGGTAGTACAAAGTCAGTGAGTAAACCTTTCTACGTCACTTGTAGTAAACTTCTGCTCCTACGGTAGTAGACATATGTCTTGTTACTACAAAATTGACGTATGTTTATTTTCCTATCAATGTATCTATAAACATATTTACCTACCCCCTTTGTCTCGTTGTTACCCATCTGTTACCTATTGCCTGAAATATCTCGCATATTAATATCAGTAGGACCCAATATTATATCCTATTTAATGACAACACCTGCGACAAATGAAAACGGGAGATATTACACAAGTATATTAGACTCACGACCGTTTCTGGGAGATGTTGAAGAATTTTTGTCGCCATAATAACAATTCTTTAAAAAATGTTATATTCCGGCATTTAGATAACCAGCCAGTTCCTCAGTTTGTTGAGGATTCCGGGTGAAGTGCGCCTCCTTTGGCCTTATCTCAACTTGTAACCAGGTGAGATGAAGGCCAAGCGCTTACCCGTCGTACAATAAAATAAAAAAAAGAAGCCACATATACAATACTTTTTTGTTCGGTCTATACTATATCTACATCATTTTACTTAGTAGTATATTTTGAGTATAAACTAACTTCTATGAACCATACTTATGAAAATTACAGGAAACTTACAGCTTTACACAAAAACATTAAAATATGTTTTTAATAAATTTAAATATACTTACTGTATGTACGAACTAACAAGTAAAAATATCAAATGGATTATCTATAACGCTATTTAAGTCTTCATAACTATTATCATATCACATAATAAGCGATAATTATGAGCCTTTCCAAACATATCTCAAAGTGGCCTTAGTTACTCGCAAATTTAATTTTCGTGGCAACACATTATTCCTTAGTGACTTGCCTTATGAATTAGATCCCTCCAACTCATCCTATTAATCATTCAATCATTCAATCAATCAATCTGGTAATCTGACTGCTTCCGTTGTTGAATGTTGAAATTTTAGTTAAATACAGATTTTTGTTGGTAGTTAATTTGTATTTGAATAACAAACCTATAAAAAAGTTGTCAGTGTTTTGATTTGTCAGCGTCGCGATCGCTTTATAAGATTGACCAAGTTTCAGGTAGTTTGGAATGTATAGGCAACAACATTTTTTTTTAATATTCAATAGTGAAATGCTTGGCCTTCATCTCATCTGATTTTCAAGATATCTTACCTCACAATGCCGGAACACAATAATTTAAGAATTGTTGTTATGGCGACAGAATTAGGTAAGATGGTGGTAACTAGCCAGGCGGACCACAAATTTCTACCATCAAACAAACCAAGCACAATATTTTCCCCCTGGGGATCGAACCCGGGACCTCTGGACCTCTCGTCAACCATAACTCTCCAGGCTTGGAGTAGGTACCACTCTCAGAGACTAATTTCTAATATTAGTCTGGGTGTTAATTAAAACGTTATCTTAATTTTGCGTAACATCACTTAAAACGTACCTGACTATCAGCAACCTAAAGCTACTTATCGCTAAAGGATCTTCAACTACCGTTCCGCTATCTTTGATCTATCCCAACTAATGAATTCGCTCCTAATTTTCTGCTCCGTTGGCTCTGCTTCATTCTAACTCACGTCAAGTCAAGATAGAGGTCATTGTTTAGGCTTAGGTCAAGGAACGTGGCTTAGACTTTATAATTGGGTTAAGGTTCTCGCGTAGTATCCTCGATAAATGCGAAACGGAGTGTACGATGACCCTCAACTGCGTGGCAGTCGCGGAGAGTCGATGGGTGGAGGCGGCCTTAATCACTAATTGTAGTTTCGATTGGAGGAGGCCTATGTTTAGCAGTGGTGTAAACGTACACTTTTGTAAAAGGTGACTAAGGGTTACCAGGGGATAGGAAGCAGTTGCCTGATATAAAACTGAGTGACCTCGTGTTTTTAGTAGTTTTTGCATGCAGATGTTTAGCAAAAGTTCCGAAACATTTGTAAAACACCTGCGACCACCAAACGGCTGCCAAGCGTAGTAATTATAGCAAATCCCCTCTTTGCCCGATGTAAGATGTTTAGGAGGAGGCTCGTATCTTGCAGGGGACTTTGTTAGGCTGAAATAAAAAAAAGGTATTCAATATTGCAAATGAAAATATATTGATTCAGCATTGACTTCAGTATACGTACAGTATGTCCAAATTAATCTGTACCTGATGCAAAACGCGCCAATGCCATGCGTACAGGGTGTCCATAATTTACGGAGCTATAGGGTGTAGTGATTTGTAGCCACCCGGCGGACGTACATCAAAGTTTCGAAGCGGAACCTACTCGTAACGTACCTGTGGCAATACCACGAGTTCTCGATCGTAGTTCATCACAATAAAACTTTCTTAGTTAGGTTTAAAGAGTGTTTGACAATAAAAAGTTTTTTTTAAAAAGTTTCAGATAGATATAGTAGATATAGTAGGTACCTAATTTAATATTTTACGCAACATCGACACTTTTATATGATAGCCCTTTTTTGGCAAACAAATAAAAGTGTATTTTTAGATAAATATTAGCGGACATTAATTTCATACAGCGCCATCTAGCATAGCATAGCTTGTAATATGGGAACTACTCGTAGATTACGGATAGAATACTAAGGTAATATTTTTTTTCGTAAAAACTTACTAACTAGGTATATAATAAAACACCCAAACACAAAACAAACATCAATATTCATTACACAATTTTTTGGCCTTGGTGGGATTCGAACCCCAAACAGAAGGCGGCGCTACTACCAACTGAGCTGTGAGGTTCGTTTGCCCATTGACTTTCTTTTTGAAAGTTTTTGAATTGAAATATATATTAGAGAATTGCAAAAGTAAAGATTATTATTTTAGCTATTTGTTAATTTATAAACTTATAAATATTACAACATATAATATGCACATCAAAAAAATCGACTGTTTCGTGTGAGTTTTTAACGTTAGCACAGCAACCCAGCTGTCAAACAGATCTTCAACTAATTAAAACCGCATATAACACTTGATATAGAACCCGCGGTTGACCCGCACTTGGCTGATCTCTCATTTACCTGTCCACTTTTTTACTGCACCCGGAATCCTCAACTAACTGAGGAACTGGCTATCTACCGCTAAATGCATTTTAGTAATATAGGACGAGCCTTGCCGTAACACAGTTTAATTAACTAGCACGGGAGGTAAAGTTTCTTTAACTATATGCCTACGCCTGCCTAATTTATTGTACAAATTTCAACAAAATCCTTATAAATATTAATGTAGTGATTAAGTGAAACTAGAATTAGGTATACCCATGTAAGCTTTAAGCGAAAAAAAGTTATTCTTATTCTTATTTAGTTTTATTTTCGAGAACTTGTGGTACCCTGCCCGAGGGACCTGCTGAAAGGAGGTCGAGGGTTAGTTTTTCCAGTTAGTTTTTGGACATTATTTTTCACCTCTGGGAATATCTAAACTTTAGATTGATAGGGAAAGGTGATTGGGGATTTGTTTTTAAATTGGACAGGTACCCTGCTCTGCGCTAAAAGTAGAAAATCCTCAAATAATTACAATTAGATGTGCAAATCCAAATAGCTAAATTTCAGCCGAGAAAAGGATTTTTCATGTTTTGTTTCTGTAAGTATATGGTGGGAGCTATTCCCAGCATATTTATAGCAAAAACAATGCTTCTTTTTTTGTCTAAATAAACTCAGTTTATTAAGACAAAAACTTCGAATGCTTAGTGTTTGAAGTTGACGTTTGACCTTAACCTTTGAACTTTCAACCAATGAAAGTCAAACGTTAGATGAGACAACTGAAGTTGTGCGTGATTGCACGCTTCTCTAGGTAGAATATTTTATTATCTCTTGACCTTATTTTATTATTTACTTCTTATTAATAAACTCTATTTATTACTTCTTATGTCTACTAACTTATTTTGATGTGAATGCCGTGGCGTTTGCGGTTATTAATTGTCCACCCTAACTCAGCCCACGGATGTCGTTACAGGCGCCCTACCTACTTTTAACGTAAGCAACTTTATATATATATAAAGTTAATTTTTCTGTATTCAATAAAAAGTACAATTAAACTAACTATGTACAAAGGTATCAGTCAGATTACCTAAGGACCGTTACAAACGGCCTATAGTTAACTCAACTGTTCCAGACCAGTACCAGACGGAAGCGTGCCCAAGACACTGGCTGCATTGCCACGCTGAATAGCTATGCTAATTCGCTGGCCTAAATAAGAGCCAGCCCTTGGGTCACGTGTCGCCTCAATCAAAAGCCCCGCAATATTTTTGAAAACCCGGAGGGCACCGGCTCCCCACGGACCCAAGGTCTCCACCCCAAAAGGCTCAAATAGGTAAGCTCTGTCGAGACCACTATATTTGCGCCTTTTGTGATCCTCGGCCGAATCAGCCGCCGCACCAGCCCTAACTGATGTCCCAGGCAGATGTAATATATATAATATTTATAATATCTTATAAAAATCTTATATAAAGTATGCATATGAATTTGATAATAGAATATAAATTATGACATGACTTAGAGATCTTACCAGAAGAAGGGAGCAGTTTACTCTCTTTTATCTAACATACAATACATACTCTTGCTAATAAATACCTCTCTTTTGGAAAGTCGGGTAAAGCGGCATGTTGATGTTTAATCTTTTAACATGACATGACGCGTTAAACCTTTCCGCGTACAGTCGAGTACACAACGCTATCTTCCGTTTCCGTTTTGCGAATGTTTCGTGCGCGAATGTATATTACGGAGCTATATGTGATTTTCCTTTTCGCATTTTTGTGTTGTGTTTTTTTTTTTGAGGTCAAGGTCAAAAGTTCCTTTTAAGAGGACATTGTAAAAGGCTTAATGTTTGTTTGGAATTGCGTAGCTGAATTGGTACCTAATAATTTGTCTTACCTTACCTTAGATCTTATGGAAGTATTTTGTATGACATACACTCGATAAATTAATAGTAACTATTAGATGAAATGAGATAAAAACAGTTGCCGCCTCTGTGGTTTAGTGGTGCCTACCCACCGGTGTCAGATCCAGAGATCCCGGGTTCGATCCCCAGAGTACTCCTCTGTCCAATATTGAGCTTGCTTTGGTTGATGGTACGACTTTGTTTAAGTCTAACTGTCTTGCTTCCACCGTCTTACCTAAGTATGTCACCATAACATAAATTCTCAATGGTTGTGTTCCGGCATTTAGAGATAAGATAGCCAGTTCCTTAGACTGTTGAGGATTCCGGGTGAAATGTGCTTCGATCTTCGGTCTTATCATAATTTGAAACCAGGTAAGATGAAAACCAATGATTGTTTATTTGTTTGTTAACTTAGCGCGAGGATCATAATGAAATTTGGCAAAGCGAGTTTTTAGGGTGCCTGGAGTGTCGTGTTGAGTGAAACCTAGAGTAAAACTAGTTTTAAATAATTTATTTGTATTTTAAGCATGTTTTATTTATATGTTATTGTACGACGAGGAAGGTCTTGGATCTCACCTGGTTACAAGTTAAAATAAGGCCGAAGGTGGAGGTGCACTTCACCTGGAATCCTCAACAAATTGAGGAACTAGCTATTTTACCTCTTAATGCCGGAACACAACATTTTTTTTGAATTTTTATTATGGCGACAGAATAAGGTAAGATGGTGGTAGCTAGCCAGGCGGACTTAAGCAAAGTCCTACCACCAACCAAACCAAGCACAATATATTGTATTCCCCATCGGGATCGAACTCAGGACCTCAAGATCTGAAGTAGTTGTGTTGAACCACTGGACCACGAAGGCGGTCAAATAATGTAAAAGAAAACGGCTTATCTGAGGTCTTCGAACCTTGAATGAATGAATGTATTGGTCTTAACAATGATCGCCAACGCAACACAGCACTGCGAACATCTAACAGCTTGGCTTATGGTTAACCATACCTTCTTTAACTAGAATATAGCAATTCCAGGTACTTAATGGAACCAGAATACATAGGATTGTAGATAAGGGACTAGAGATTGCAATCTGTTTGGATCTTTTCTTATTTGGTTCTCAAATTGAGCCTAGACAACAATTTTGAGAAAAAAATATGCTTCCAACTTTGGACCTATTTTGAAGTATAACTAAATACCTTTAACCGTTATCGTAGGTAAGTGTGGATAGATAGTTGGGAATACTGACATTTAATTTAAGGTACGTTCTTAAAACAAGCGAAGCCAAACGAAGCGGCTAAAGCATTCTGAATTAATACTCCATTTATCCCAGAGGACCGTTTCGTGAAATTCAAAATAACGTCATAAAAGCGCTACAAAATTCGTATTCCAAATTCAAAACTAACAAAACGTTTTACAAATTTACGCTGCAAACGATACAGCGCTTAACTGGTACTATAATAGAATTGAATTTCCAAAGGTCTTATGTTTAGGATTGTACAATCCAATCGCAATGAGAACTAAAGTATGACTCCTAAACAGCACAAGCGATTTCAGACCCTGCCTTACTGCATATATAGCTTAATATTGCTTTAAGTTGCAAAGATTTTCATGGTTTGCACTGTTGTTGGCGAATAAAAGCTCTGCTGTTCTTGAAATAAGCTTCAAATATCTTTGTTTTAAATATTTCTAGTGCTTGTTACAAGGCAAGGGGGTTTTGATCGCTTTGGCTGATGGAAATAGGGTTCATAATTCGTTGTCTTGTCGTTATTTGCATCTTGCAGTTGGTAATATTGTTATTGTGGATTTTCCCGCGGATTCTTAGAGCTCTCAGGAGGCATTTGACGTCTTTTAGTGGAACGGTTCTCTGAAAATTGTTTTTTTAATATTAGTATCTTCTGGATTCTTTTAGTGTCTGCTAATATTCCAACTATCGTAGACAGGTCGCGCTAAGTGTATAGACCTATGGCATGTGTAAATGATATGATAATAGTCTTGAGTACGCTTCCGTCTAAAGCTTCCAAAAGACATTTTAACTGAATATAATGTTCGTAATTTACGTAAATATGAATTAATGGTATATTATTATCAGGGCTTTTGAAAAGTTAAATCCATATTTCAACTATAATAAATGATAATGCGGTTTGTATGTGCTCAAACCTATAATACTAAGTATATGGTACATTTGTTTGAAAGGTTATCACGCACGTAACAGATAATAGTATTATGCCAATGTTTTAAAAGTAAAGCAAGTAGGTATGTAGGTGCTTTCGTTATATTGAAATCCAAAAGTCTTGAAGAATACAGACAAAAGGGGACTAAAGACATCTTCTGTGGCAGTTCGCTTTAACGTTGACTTAATTTTATAAAAAAGAAGTCTAGGGGGTCCTATGACCTCTTATAGCATTCTTGTTTTTATATTACTTTTTTTTTGTCACTATCTATCAAGTTTAGAAAAACGAGACAAAAGTAATGTATGATCAAAACGTCTTATAGACGTTGTGGTTAGGCCCGAGGACATTAATTTAACACAGCGCCATCTAGCCCCAAGCTAAGCATAACTTGTATTATGGGAATTAGATTACGGATATAATACTTAAATATTTTTTTTTATTGTAAATACATAGGTATAGGTATATATAGTATACACACTATGATACCAAAATGATACAATACCCAAACACAGAACCAACGTCTGCATTCATTATGTTGCCGTTTTTAACATTGATTGCCGTGATTGCGTCTTAAGAGTCAACCCCTCCAACTCATCTCATGAAAGTCGTAAAAGCCGACTAAGGGATTTCACTAAAATACTGGCAGGAGCTTGTGATTGATTCTGTGGTTCATTATACATACTTTTACTGCGATATCCATTAAACCTGCCAAGCGTGGTCGTTATGGCAAAACCCTCCAGTTTTGGAGGAGGCTCGGTCTGTCCAGCAGTGGACAGAAAATGCTGTTGATATTGATATAATTACAGGTGGATCTCGTGCAGTCTAATCCGTTTTGATATATCTTCAGACGGCCTTGACAAATTTATTTATTTCATTGCGAAAAACCGCATAAAAGTAAATCAAACAACATGTAACACAGCAAGTTGCGAAAAAGTTCTGTATATTTTTGTCAAAACTGTCAACCCTACATTTAACTAGTTTTGGGCGCTCTCGAAAACGGCTGAATTCGTACTACTGTAAATATTGCACCACATTGTTAGCAATACCGACAGCCTTCATTAACAACATTTCCAGTTAATGACATCATTATGTAAGTACTTATCAGAGGTTTCTGTACTTCATCAACATAGAGTCGTCGTTAGCTAATTTTATCAAATATAAAATTACAATCACATCATGAAAACATTTAATCGGTTAGTAGTGCGCTGTGGGTCCGCTATTTAGATAGAGGTCGCAGGTTCAAATACCAGGAGAGCACCAATTCAATGGTGATTTCTTTAAGTTTATTATGTGCCTAATCTACAATCCGCATTGGGTCCACGTGATTACACCCTGTAATCGCATTATAACAGTTTTATTGTAATCTTGTTGCCCGCGGCTTCACCTATATAGAATCCGGATTATAAATAAACTATATCCTTCCTTATCATGTCAAGTTACAAGGAATACATTTAAAATTCCATCAATCCGTATTGATGATTTTACAAACAGACAAAGTTCAGTTCGATTTATTTACTACATAACAACAGCCCATTAGTGTCCACTGCTGGAACGAACCTCCTCCAAAGCTGGAAGATTGTACCACCACACTTGGCAGGCGAATCGGTGATAGCAATATAGGTGTAGCTGCTGCCCTTCTCCTGGTGAGATCCCTTAGTCGGCTTTTACGACATCTATGGGCTGAGTTAATGGGGTCAATTTTAAAGCCGCGACCGCCACGACTGCATTATTATAAGCAAAATAAAATTACAGCATTTGACTCAAGATATATATAGATTATGCAATCAATAAGGTTCAATATCCTCTAACCTCCCTCAGATGCCAATAGTAACTCCACCACCTGCCAGCCATGTCATCTATTGGAATCCTGAACATTAAACCACAAAACAAATATATTAAACCTCCAAATTACAGCAAACCCAACCTTATCCCGAAGACGCTACGCTCAAACCACACGTCTTAACAAGCTGGTGGTGAAATATAAAGCCAAAGCAATTTAAGCGTTATTATTGTCGTGATAAGGTGGTTTAGTGAGTGGAAATCTGATAGTTGAAGACTTACAAGGTTAGGGTTACCGCCAAGGGATGTGTTTGGTCGCTTTGTTTCTTTTTTATTTGTCCTACTTCCGACAGTGTTTTAACAAGCAAATTTTGTTACAATTATTCCACAGTTCCCGAGATTATGGTTATTAAAAATTAAATCGGGGATTACAGTTAAATAAAACCATTTCATTTATTGTACGACGGGGAAGCACTTGGCCTTCATCTCACCTGGTTCTCAAGTTATGATAAGGCCGGTGAAAACGCACTTCACCCGGAGTCCTCAACAGTCTGAGGAACTTGCTATCTTACCTCTAAATGCCGGAACACATTAATTTAAGAATTGTTGCTATGGCGACAGAATTAGGTAATATATTGGTAGCTAGCCAGGCGGACTTAAACAAAGTCCTACAACCAACCAAACCCAGCACAATATTGTTATCCCCCTGGGGATCGAACCCGGAACCTCTGGATCTGACTGTTTGTTAAAAATAAACATTTTTAAGTGGGTTTATAGATTTGAGATCGGTATGTTTTGTTTTTTTTTTTCACATTATAAATCACACATAATCACATCATAATTTAGTTTTGTTACGGTAAGGAAGTATAACTTCTTACGTACATACGTACACACACACATTTTTTTTCATTTTACAAAAGGGAAGATTGTTATTGTAATCAAAGGCCTAACAACATGTACCTCAGTACTGCCAGCTTCAATAGAACCTTCCCACGGTCTGTGTCGATCCGTTTCACGCTCCGCCGGGGACCTCGAAGCACCCACTCCGACCCCCAATGACCTTTGAAGCCTTAAAAAGTGCAGAACATCTGTATTGGCTTTCTAGTTAGCTCCGTTCCGTTTTTTATAAACAAACTAGTGCTTGGATCAGAGAGTACACAAATAAACTGTATTCCTCAAGTATTCCATATAAGTATAAGTATATGAACTGTATTCCTCAAAAACTCCATAAAAATATTATAATGTGAACTCTATTCCTAAAGAATTCCATACTAATATTATTATATTAACTGCACATATTCATCAAGTACTCCATGCAAATATTATAATATGAACTGTATTTCATACAGGTATTATAATTTGAAGGTATTTCTGTCTAAATGTTTGTTAGTTTTTCACAGCTAAATAGCTGATCTGACATAGATATGATGAATGCCCTGTCATGGGGATATAGTATCCTAAGCTACATATTACACCCGAACAAATTCGCTGGCAAAAGCTAGAGATCACTATAAAACAATTATAAATAAGAGAGTGTGTCATTATAATAGGAGTATTCGTCTCTCGATTCCTTTGTATTCTTTCCAAAGGTCTGGGTTCGATTCCAGAGTAGGGCACATTCTTTGTGAGGTTGTTTCATTAATTTACAGTTCATTCCAGCTCCAAGACGTTTGAATGGTGGTCTCAGAAAGGCTCCATCTGTGGTTAATATCTAGAGTCGAGTGAAATCGTTTTATATGTAAAAAAAAATATAATAGTTTAATCATAATTATCCGTGTGTATATCTTTTTTGTGATATTATAGTAATCAAGTATATTATAGTATTATATCCGTAACTAGTTCCCATATTACAAGCTATGCTTAGTTTGGGGCTAGATGGCGCTGTGTGAATTAATGTCCTGTAATATTTATTAGTTTATTATTAATTATTTGTAATTGTAGATTTATCAAGTATATAAATTTATTTACCGAGGTTATTATTAGATTTTAGTAAGTATCTACATATATTGTTGAATTACTTCTTCATCCGACAAAATGATTCTGTGCTTCGGGGCGGGTTATTACATGGGAGGGGGTAGATGGTCGTTATGTTCGGTTTTAGTAATGTTCTGCTCTAGTCATATTTTGGTGGTAGGTATTCAATAAAAACTGTATAGTCGTTAGTATAGGAAAGTTAGCAGAGACGCGAGTGTGCGCATTGATCCGCGCATCCTTCGGTTACCCGACATCAGACGACGGTTAACTTTGACACATTTACAACGAGCGACATTTTATAATTACGATGCTTTCAAGAAAAGTCTACTAACTTCTATTTTTTTTAAATGTGATAGTCTTGCGTTTGACTGCTATCTCGCCTGATGTTAAGTAATGATGCAGCCTACGATCCACTACTACTACTTCTACCTGACGCGACGTTTTGGGATAGAGTCATAAGTAAACTAAGTAAATCAAAAAATGGTTATGTAGACGTACGTAACCATTTTATGAGTTTTTGACCAAAGGAGTCACAGTGAATCAATATTCTTCTATCTTGTCAAAAATGTTTTTTTTATAAGCCAAGAGTTCCACTTAACATCAGGTGGGCTATTTGACTGTCCCGTTTTTAGTCTTATAATTATTATTTTTTGTATCGTAGTATTTTAGAAAAATAATTATTTAGATTTCAAGGTTTTACTGAAATAAGTATCAAATTTTCGGGCAACTGGATCTTCTGTGATCTTTGGATTATCTTTAATCTTATTTTTTTGATCACGCGGTTGATAAAATGTTTTAGTAGATTTTTGATAGTTGATAAGTTTTTAAGCTAACATAATTGGCTGTAGCTTTTTAAGTCTATAATGGAATTTTCTAGCAATTTTTATTTTATTTTAATAGACCACACATTTTAGAACGGTGCAATTGCAGCGCTGTGGGGTCGTGCCTCTACATAATGTTCCTACTGGTAGGAGCACGAATACATTAAAAACGTTATATATTTTTTTGCAATGGATCCTTCACAGAAGGTACATAAACAGCGCTGGAGCAAGTCTAGAACAGTTAGAGACAATACAGTCTTTCCACCCACCGAACTTAACTTCAATATAGAAAAATATTACCAGTTAAATTGTTTATTCAGATAACTTAGATCCATATTTCAGTAATTCACAATGTCACAATTCGCATAATTTTAATATACAGCTTATAGAAAATAATATGAATGAAGTTTGTGGGTGTAAATATTATTCTCTTTGACGTGTCGACTTAAAGACGCTGACACGATAATGAACATGTTCGATATCGTATCGTACCTCGTAAATAGGGGCGAAGGAGTGCGCGCCGAGCCGTGAATCCGGCCCATCAAGGGACGGCTCAAATTGTTGCTTTGTTACCACCGTGAGACAATACGCCGCCGGTTTATTTAGGGCACATAAATAAAATTAACTCGTGTGTGTTTATTTGTGTATTTACAGAGTATGTCATGTTTTGTTACCCGTGCGAAACAATAAATATTATATAAAAATATTTTAAAAACTGTTGTGTTCCGACATTCAGAGGTAAGATAGCCAATTCCTCAGACAGTTGATTCCTTCGGCCTTATCCTAACATCAAACCTAAAAGACAACTCTGACATAGAACGTCGGCTCAGAGCGATGTGTGTAGTCGCTAATATGATAGCGAGGAAATGTTTTAATTGTTCGCTTGACGTGAAAATCACCCTATTCAAATCATATTGTCAGTCTTTCTACACATGTCAATTCTGGACAAACTACCAAAAAATCTCACCACGGTATCAGAGTGGCATATAATAACGTGTTCAGGCATCTCATGGGCCTGAAGCGCTATTGTAGCTTTTCAGAAATGTACACTGAGACCCGTGTTGACTCTTGAAGGAAAATAGCCTCATTTATGTCCAGAGTGAACATGTGTCAAAATGCAATTATAAAGAGCCTATCAGATCGTTTGATCTGCACAGAGATGTACAAACGCTGGGTGGAGATTGCCACCTAGATTATTCTTATTATTATTATTTATCTCTTATTTTATTGACTCAGGTACCTGCCTACCTTTTTGTATACTTTGTATTTTTATTTTTATTGTTCCTACTCTATGGATCTCGTGTCTGAAAAATAAAGAATTATTATTATTATATAACTTGTAAACCAGGTGAAATTAAAGCCGAGCGCTTCCTTGTCGCAGAGCAAAATATATTCACAGGACCTTAATTTCACACAGCGACATCTAGTCCCAAACTAAGCAAAACTTGTAATATAGAAACTAGTTTACGGATGTAATACTTTTTTTTTTGTAAAGAGGTACTTATCATTTGCAAATATATATTAAAACAACATTTTTCGGTTCTTGGTTATAATAATAATAAATAAAAAATGTTACAGGACATTAATTTAAAACAGCGCCATCTAGCCCCAAACTAAGCATAGCTTGTAATATGGAAACTAGATTACGGATGGAATACATATGTACTTTTTTTTTTAATACATACTTATCATACAATACAACACCCAAACACCGTATATATTACATACAGTCATTTAATTCACGACAAATGCGAAAATATAACAGTGAAAGAGATTCATTGTAATCTTGAGGTAACTGTTCCTCCTTGGTCTAGTGATAGAGAATTGTTGTTATGTCGAATGTTGACCGTGGGTTCGATACTCGAAAGGCATTATTGAGATAATTCCCAGTCTTGTTGAAACATTCACGAGAATCTCAGATCAAATAAAAAAAGGTAAATAGATAGCACGCAATAAGAAACTATAACCATTTTTTTTAATGTGTGAGTCAGTCAGTCTAAATAATTTATAAAAAAAATAAAAATAAAACAAGAAGATTTTTTGTATCGCTGGATCGAAAAATAGGTTTTCGAAAATTTGATACAACGGAATTGGCCACACTCCACGTCACGGCTTTGGTTTGATGACGTTGAGGTTTTGTGTTGCATGTAACCTCAAATCGTGTTTTGATTTGATACAAAAATGCAAACATCACAAGAAATTACCGCTGTAATGACATCTATGTAACCTTTGTATACACTAAAGTGTTAGTTTAGCATCATTTTAGGCAAGACGACATTTGGCTAGTTGACTGCACGGTACTCCGAGACAAACTGGCAAAAATGAGCTTGGTTTTTATAAATGCGTGTGCGTGAGCGTGTATTTACAAGAGGAGCCGAGTTTTTCGGCTTCACTGCTGACAAAGACGGCAATATTATATCTACTTTATTAGATATTATATATATAGGCTATACATAAATTCTTCCAGGGAACCTTAAGAAAGATTCCTTGATGGAAAGGATAGATAAGAGCAGACAAGGTGATGCGCTACAGGAGCCTTTGAGGGTCTCATCCAGTTATTTCAGATGTACAAAACCACTTTCCAACATAAGACGCAAAAAATATTTCGTTTAACATAATTTCGTCAAAAAGGCTACACTCCAAACGTCACCCCAAACATAACGACGTCACAGTGAGTGACTCGAGAAAGCCTTGGCACGCGTCTCCGCTAACGGGTGACGTCATCATCATCCCACGAGGGGCTAAAACGAATTGCAGTGTGCCTACCTCAAATTCACAATAGGTCATTTCAAAGTCAAGGTCAAAGTCAAAATTCATTAATATTGCTTGATCATTTTGAAACGTCAAATCTACCGCCTGTTTGGAATTGTGATCAGCACACCAAGAGATAGGCATTTACGTTTTATAGTATAGTATATTATAATTTATTTCAGTTTTCACCATATTAGAGGTTAAGTAAAACATTGCTTAATCTAGGGTTAGTAGGTTATACAAACGAAAATTAATCAATGATTAAATAGGTACATAGTTCAAACAAAATTATAAAAATAATCAAAATTTCAATACCGTAATAATTAAAATGTCAGAGTGAATTACTATTTAAGTGAAGTCAGAATAGATGTGATCATAATGTTAGTACTACTTTTATATAGATTAGCTAGGCTCATTAGCTGATTCATGCGTGACTTTTCAATGATCAATTTATACAACAACTACCTATATGATATAAAAAAACGAAAAATAAATTATAAAAATCTTCATAAAAAAACTATGTTGTTGTTGCGAGCGTTGCGCTTGTTTTAGGAACTTAGTTGTTTTTTAGTTTAGTTGGAATAAGGTAAATAAAACTTATCGAAGAACTTCGTTTGAGGAGAACGCGTTTGTTTGAAATCCATCTTGGCTAATACCGTGATTACATATTTTAGCGATGAGTTTCGTGGGAATTTCCCCCGGTATTTTGGATTCGAGATTCCACAAAAAGCACCCATTAAAAGCAGCAACAGATTTATCTCACTCAGTCGAGTTGAGAACTCCTAACTTGCAAGTTGTTTTCAATTTGGTAAGAGGGAAGTTGGAGTTTTCGATTGTTCCTGCTTAGTACTGTTGAATTATAAACAGGTGTCTCTGCTGCAATGTAGTACTAGTGAAAAGTACGGCTCTGGCACAGACTAGTGACGAGTGGAACTCGTGGCCCTCGCCTGTTCGATGCTTCAGTACAATCCTGGAGCCATCAAGACCAGACATTTTTTGCTTTCTTATTTTACGACGGGGAAGCGCTTAGCCTTCATCACATGATCTCATTCTGGTTTTAAGTTATGATAAGGAAGGAGGAATCCTCATCAAACTAAGTAAGAAGTAAAGAGGTACACAATTAAATAAATAACCATTACATTAAAATACATTATGTTAGCACACACGCATTTAATTTTATTTATAGATACATTTTCCATGTGATGTACATTATCCTTATTTCGTTAATTTAACGACTGAAAAACATATAACGGTTCTCGGAACGCAAAGTCAAATTGCGCCACAGAATAAGAAGCTAAGAAGATTATATTCTAAGCAGTCTGTGTTATGTTTTACGGTTGACGTATAATCGAGGAAACGCCGAAATTTATTTGTACATAGCGTAGAACTCATGGTCCACTTACATACTTCATAGATATATTCTAATGATTTGTCATATTTTTAAGATTAAATAATATCTAGTTAATACATTTTAGTATGTATTACATTAAATAAAATTTACTTTGTCTACCAACCGATAAATAACTTAACATATATATGGATGTTACATTATATTTGTTAAAAAGTTTAGGTACACCATCGCACAGGTTTATCCTAGTTAGGGTACCTATGTTTTCCCTGTGGAATGTTTACTTAGTCATAAGCCTTATTTATGATCTAAAACGTTTGTAGATACGAAACAAATTATCTTATTTTATGTTAATTTTAAATAAATAGCACACCTACCATGATGATTGAATCTTGAATCATCATGGTACAGAATCGTCTTTGTTGCACGCGAGTTGGAGTCGCCACATCATCCATTGCTCTCCCTTTCTTTATAAACTGGCCATATCTTATTGATCGAGTTTTTTACCATTTACTCCCTGAAATATCACACTAATCTCTTGACTCCTTCATATATAAGGACTAAAATGATCATGATGACGCCCACTGCTAAATATTAGAATTCTTAAAAAAATATTCAGAACGATCTTGAGACGCCTTTATCCACCAACTCCACTAGAATAATCTTGTCATGTTGCCACCTCTAATCGTGTTTCAATTAAATAAGTTAAATAATCAATATATACAGGACATTAATTTCTCACAGCGGCATCTAGCCCAAACCCCGCATAGCTTGTAATATGGGAATTAGAAAACGGATAGAATACCTATATATTATTTTTTTTGTAAATACATACTTATCATACAATACAACACCCAAACACAGAGCAAACATCTACATTCATCACAAAAATATTTGTCCTGGGTGGGAATCAAACCCACAACCTACAGCGCAGAAGGCAGAGTTACTACCAACTGAGCTATGAGGCTTGTTATATTTTATGTTCATATTACATGTTTGATAGTTGACATATATACTGCTATTGGCTCTAAAATAAGTTAATTACGATCTGATCTTTTACAATTGTTACCTGAAATAAGATATATTATCATAGTATCGTCAATCTATTTTACCCGAACTTTTTATTCTCAGTTTTGCATCTGTATAATTTATTCACTAACAATAAGGATATAAATACGTATGATACTTTACATACCTACCAACTCTATATTGAATTCACAGCACATAATATTTGGGGTATGGGATAATTGAAATCAAATCCTCTTACAGTATAACTTTCTTCGTTTCCATTTTCACTTTGTATGAAATTATTGTACCGCAAACGTTTAGCTGTGCCTCCTTAGAACTGTGAAATTGAATTCCTAAAGCATATTAACATTCGTATCTTGGGGATTACGTACTGAGTGAGTTTATACTGTGTACTGTAACGTAGGAAGAGAACCTTCTGCTTGTGTTTATACTATGTCAAAGGTTGAAAAATAAAACTTATGAGAAGTAAGTTGGTATAAGGGTTAGTGAATTTATGATATAAGATTAGTTGTGCGATCTGCTAGCTGCCTGTCAAGCATTTGAGGCCACATCCAAAGGTAGCAAATAAAGGGCTATATATTCACAATATTAAAAGTACCATGTCGTTTAAAAATCATCTTTGTAACAGAAGTACGCCTCGATGTACCACAATCCTTCAATCTAGAACATTATAAAAAACAATGGCTGAACAATCGGCCATCCAATTAGCCTGACAAATTCAAAATTCGAAAAAAAATGGCGCCCATTTTAACCCGTAATATCTATGTTGGGTCTAAAGAGCCCTCTTGCATTCAGTGGGGCTCAGCTTGAGGGTGCTTGTGCCCAGCCTCTATTATAACCCAAGTGGGTTTTACAATCCGAAGACTTAGAAAAAATAAAAACCAGTCGCCATTTTAGAGGTGAGGTGGTTTAATTACGAATTAATTTTGTTGGAGAGTTTTGTTTTGAAACGTGACTCAGAAAATCGAGCCAAAATTCATAATTAAATTTGCACTGCTAGGACTCATAAAATAATAAGGTTTGCAAGTGCGTTATTGTATATATTTGTCATTCATTTCAATATAAATAATGTATTGTGTTGAGTTAAAAATATGAGCGAAAAAAAAATTTATTAACATATTTTTAGGTTTTCAACAAACGTACATTTACCAAAAACTACTTGACTTTTAAAATGACGAACAAATGTAGTAAAAATTGAAATCATTTTGTTCGTGGAAAACCCCACGCAAGGGTTAAACTAAGGTATTCATGTTTGAGCCACTTTAACCCCTCGGGTGGGGATAGTGTTGTGACTGGATGTTTTGTATTTATAAATCACTAGCGACCGTTGAATTAAATAAATGAAACAAAAAAAAGGTTTAACACCACTGGAATAGCTTCACATATTCACGTTACATAAATAGACCGTAACTGTCTATTGATGGCTATGAGCCTCCTCCAAAACTGAAAATTGTTCCCCTCCACGCTTGCCCTACTTCTGATGATAATATCCCGCCCTAAGTGAACCAGAACATACATACGGCTCTAATTAAACAATAAATCTTTTTCAACTTCTTCTACATCATAAACTGAAAGACCACTGTAGTCATAATGCCCCAAAATCCAAATTAACAAAATAAAATAAAATTTCATTTATTCAGATACCAAAAGTCTACTAACACTGATACTATTTGTAAAGATATTGGTACACATAAAATTCTAAAAAACATATTTACAAAAATATGCGAGTAGTAATATCGAGAAATTGTCCATTTATAAACTGGTAGCCATTCGGTTTTTAAACCTTTTACTTTCTATTATTTTTTGATAACTACTGTTTCCCATACGTATTTAATACTAGTTATACTTGCAAACCATGGGCATATGTCGAACAAAAGTTTGGACGTGCCTCTAACTACTTTGTAGGTGATCCTTATAAGAACCACTCTCTGAGCAGTGATCAGTCATTTTTACTATGTTTTCCCGCTACTTGGTAAAGGTCTTCATTAAGAGCTTATTGATTCAAGTGTCACTGTTCTCTTCAGCGGATTTGTAACGAAATATACCTATTCCTGTTTTCATATTGTTTCCTTTAAGTTTCTTCTTTCCCCTTTTTTTTCTTCAACAACTTCAACATAACTAATAAAGAACTATACCATGGTAGGTATAGGTAGACATGACTTGTAAATAAGCATTGGACCTGCCCTCGGGGCCACGTCAACGAGGTGAAGGAGAGTGCCTGTATTCACGATTTACATTTTTTGAGTGGCATGCCACTCAAAAGAATGGCTTCGGTTTCGCTACTCCAGTCGTATAACCCCTCCCAGGATATTACCTTCGACTATTGTGGGACATTTGCACCCCAGGGGGTAAATATTGTATATGTTTTGGATTTGGGTGATGACGGGTTATTCTTGTTGATTGGTTTGCTTTCGGTGAAGCTGTAGTGTTTATTTTACTACCTGAGTCAAGTGGTAATGATTCATGACCAATTCAACTCAAACTGCTTGTCGTGTAAGTCGATTTATGGATTTTGTTAGAATCTGGTCAAGCGGGGTATGTATATCTTCATACTCCGACATTTATAGACGTTGTTGTGTGTCTAAGCCAAATCAGTTTTAATACCTAGTAAAAAAATATTACCGCTACCTACGAGATTCAGACAAACAACAACGAATAAAAATAAATGTAAATAATAATAATAAATATTACAGGACATTAATTTTACACAGCGCCATCTAGCCCCAAACTAAGCTTAGCTTGTAATTTGGGAACTAGATTACGGATATAATACTTAAATACTTTTTGTAAATACATACGTACTATATGATACAACACCCAAACACATAACAAACATCTATATTCATCACACAAATGTTTGTCTTGGGTGGGAATCGAACCCACAGCCTACAGCGCAGAAGGCAGAGCTACTACCAACTGAGCTATGAGGCTTGTTACAATATGAGCACTTGAGTTCTAAATTCATGTCGGTTAAATATAAATGAAAGCCTATTACAGTAACAAGGGTTAAAGATTGTCACATAGTTAAATTAACTCACGACTCCTCGAAGTAGGTGCTCGCTATCTTAGAGCTGCGCCATATCTCGGTACTATCATGTATTCTGTATACTTAGGTTCCTTCCGCTACCTTACTCCAGGAATAACCTACACAGCCTTATTGATAATAGGGCCGATACCAAAAAAACTATCGTTGCAGGCCAACATTGGTTTTCATTAAAAAAAAACTGCCTTGTACAAACAGTACAGGTCTGTTAAGAAAGTGTTTGGGTATATATAAGTATTGTAATGTCTTTTAACTAAAAATACTAAAGTTTCTGATGAATTAGTCGTAAATGATTGGACTGATCTGGGCCCAAGGCGCAAGGCAAGGTACATACATTGAACACATCATCAAAATAGTTACGTTATCTTTGTTAAGCTATCGTCTGACAGTCACAGCTGTTAGTTTATTAATGGCTTCAAACACCTTTTCAGCTTACCATCTTTATCAAAATCCAAAATTGAATTTTACACAATTTACAATAACAAAGTGCTTATTGTAGTTTTCTAAGGAGTGGTTTAATCTTTCCGTTTACAAAAAATCGATTGATGGATTTATTGTTTTGATTATGTACCTGGATGTAGTAAAATTCCAATTACAAAACTTCTTACTAAACCTTTAACGGGTAAGAATAAAGGTGCTGTATGACATCCGACACGCAAAATATATTTCATTAACTGAATAATATTAGACATGATATGCTTTCCGTTACTAGATGGCGTTATTTTATAAGTTCAGCCTCCAAAGAAAACTTTAGTACAAGGAGTTTATGAATAATGTGCTCAATATATTCAGCTCACTACAAGGTTGCAGGAAAACATGTTATTTTTGTATGAGCGCGTTCTCGGTAAAGTTTTCTGTCATAATATTCTTGGTGTAGAGTTTCATGTTGTTACTTTGTAGTTTGTCTAAAGGCATGTGGGGAATGTGCAGTTTTCATTACTACGAAATATTTTTTTATTAAAAATACTTATTACGTCTTTAAAATCTGTCTAGGAAGCCTTTTCTAAATGCATCTGCATCTATATATTTATCCGAAATATTTTTAGAGTTCCATACCGATGGAACTGATGGATATTTTACTAAGCCTACGCTGTCTGTCTACCTGTCCTATATCATCAAAAGGTCGTATCTTTTGCTTCAAAATAGGTATGTGGAAGAAATTTTCAAGAAATGTGGCGGATTACCTGAAACATAAAAATAGCCTGTCCGACTTGCATTCGGCTGGTTCTTTTAAATGGGTAGGCTTCGCGATATATCTGATTCAAATTCAAATGCACATTATTTATTGCGATAAGTGGTAAGTACATTATGTAGATCTTAAATTAATTATAATATTGTGTCACCATTTTCAGAGTGACAAGCATCCAATAATTATATTCACTCGTACCCCTAAAGTTCAAGCAAAGGCTTAGAAAAACAGGTTTAAAAAATTAACGTTAAAAAATACGTGCTAGGTCAGGGAACTAGACTAGACTGAAACCTAGGTTTCCTTATAAAAGAAACGTGTGAAACGTGAGAGCCTTCGGCGTGCGATTTAAGCTTACACTTGGCTGGTTTATTGCTTACTATAATAAGGCAACACTCCGGCTTGTCTGTTCAGAACGACTTAACCCTTCCCACCCCACACAGCCAAGCGGTCATTGAGACCTGCGATGAATGGTCTCGAATAAATACTCGATGCCTCGTTTGGGTCATTTGTGCCCCACGGCTACTCCTTTGTTAGGTGGACTGGTGAGGGGTTGCGTAATATTTAGTGCTTATTGGGGGAAACAAAACAAAAGAAAATACCATTTTCAATATACAGGATGGGGAAAATTATGGTTTTATATGTTTTAATTAGAAATGTGAATAATAATACGGGGTCGTTGACTTTAAGTTAATTTTAAGCGTTGATTGATAAGTGCCGTAGCGTTAGTGGTTTAATAATTGACCCATCCAAATCAGCCCATATCGTAAAAGCCGACTAAAGGCTCTCACCAGAAGAAGGGCAGCAGCATCCTTCTGTGTATTATCTAACCTTCACTGCGATCACCAATCCCCCTAATCTTGGCGATTATGGCGTCACCCTCCAGCCTTGGAGGAGGCTCTGTCCAGCAGTGGACACTAATGGGCTGTTGATGATGTTTATTTGTAAGTGAAATCCAAAGCGTTTCCCCGTGGTAGAAAAAAAAATAGAATATTTCGTGTTTTCATCATCCCCAGGGAGTTTCCCAATAACAATTGCAATGTTCTTACACTAAAAACGAAAGTGTAGGTATAGTAGTAGGTAGGTACCTAAGTGTAGGTACAGTAGTAGGGTACATTAGAGCTTATTCCATATGGCGTGGAACCCTAAAGAGTACATTAAACGAGAACGCCAGCTAAATATTCTACATCAAAATTTTACGTTTTCTATGTTCATGCTGGCCGGTAGGTTTATAGAGAGATCTTTGTACAATCAATCTTCTATTGAAGACCTAGAAGACGGGATATTCCTTTGGAATAGGGTTGTCACGAGTATGGCTCAATTCCCTTATTGTTTTTTTTTTGCTTCTAGTACTTGTACGTTATAACTATATGTATTAACACTATGTCTGTCCCCCCAGAGTTGATCATAGTTATCGTAACGAGAGCCTATTTATAGTACATACTTTAAATACTAGATATGTTTCGATCTATATGATTTGATTCAACTGTATTGTTATTCTGGATTAGTCGGTATAGTTAATTGAAAAAAAAAACAGTAAAAACGGTGTATTGATTTGATTTCAACATTGATTAATGTTTAAAATTATTTACTTAAGCTAGGGATGTAGGTACTTACTAAATTTGTTTTTATTTAATCAGTGAAATGGCCAAGCGTTTGACCACCATTTCACTTTGAATGTGCCTAAAAATGGATTATGTGTCTTAAATGGAAAGAGAATAGGTTCTAATACTAGGTAAACCTAGGATTAGAACCTATTCTCTTTCTTATCCTATCCTAGAATAGGTTCTATATATATTGTACTTGTATGGAAAAACAGACCAGGGCAACAAATTCCAACAAAATTCTTACAGAATGAATCAAATGTAGATTATAAGCACCTCATGTATTTTGCAAAAACTAGATTATCTCGATTAAAAAAGATAAATATTTAGCCTATTGTGCAACCCTACGTTAGATGTGATGGATGGGATTGTCTGAATAATTCTCTGCGAATATCTTCTATTGCATCCAATAGATGGCGTTGAAACCTCATTTTTCTTTTTGATAAATGGTAAAGCTATTTTCTTTCGGAATGCCGATTGGTAGAAAAACTGAAATCGTTCATAAAATACCCGGCGCTGATCCCTTGATAGCATGACCTGGTTACTCTTCATGTGATATGTAGATTACTAGAGGGGCGGCAGCTTACTGCTATACCCGATACTCTGGCCACGCGTCTTTGCAGTGATTATGGCAAAACCTTCCAGTACAAGAGGAAACTCTGTCCAATAAAAGAGATGAATAGGCTGTTGAAGTTGTAGTATTCGAGAAGGTATCCTTCCACATCCCCTGCTGTCAGACCTTACAAGCTGCCACAAGCGTTTGAAATATCTCCAGCAGACTACCAGAGGTACACGACGCGACAGCTTGATTGTCATTTTTTTTTATTGTACGACGGGGAAGCGCTTGGAATTCATCTCACCTGGTTACAAGATAAAATAATGCCGAAAGTGGAGGCGCACTTCTATCTTACCTCTGAATGGCGGAACACAACAATTTTAGAATTGTTATTATGGCGACAGAATTAGGTACGATGGTGGTAGCTAGCCAGGCAGACTTAAACAAAGTCCTACCACCAACCAAACCAAGCACAATATTCTACTCCCCCTAGGGATTAAAACCGGGACCTCTGTATCTGAAATCGGTGGGTAAAACCACTAGACCACAAAGGCGGCTAAATTCAAAAATATAAATACTGCAACATCTTTAAAAGGAGGTGGAGTATAAATAATAAAACTCACTGCGCAGGAATTTAATTGCCACAAGTTTTTTTAAAAGAGGTTGGTTCTTGACCTGGAACCTTACCCAGGCAAGGATGAGGTCTACGATGGAGTGAGCCTGTCCAGAAGGTAAAGAGATAAAGAGGGGTGTTTGGGGTGGGTGGATCTACCTCTTTGTAGTTTACCCCGGGCACTTACCTACTCCGACAGAAGAAGCGATTGAGATTAAAAAATATCCTAATTTTAATCGCGAAGACGGTTTCAGACTCTCTGCCTCTTGGAATCCAGTGGTAGCACGGTGCACTAGGTGTGATCCTAAGAAAAATTGTTTTGATACTGTCAGTGTTGTTTGTCGTGCTGGTGTAAATGTGGACTATTCTAATAATCAAGACCAAGCTGAGGGTAGTTGTTAAAAACGCCTTCACTTCTCGACGGTGGCTCCAAAGTTCCAGTCTGCCCGCGACCACGGCTGGTGCAACCCTGCCGAAACGTCGGGATAAATATAGAGGTAAAATACGCGATAAATACCCGTTTCTCGAATTAAAATTATGTACTCCGACAGAATTATCCTACCTATAGCAGTAAAGACACATAATAAAGACAACCTTGCTGCCAAAGTCTGGTGCCAAACAGTTCGCTTTATTCCGTCGGTACGCGGAAGTTTCAGTGCTAGAGGTGGCTTTTGTGAAAGCCTTTACATACCTCTTTCTTCCCAAGGTAATCCGCAGCCAAGCTCGATCGATATCACGAACAATTCATTTGTGTATGTGTATTTATGTATTTGGTCGAAAGAAATTATTAATACCGTGGTTAATTACCACTATAAGTTATTCTCAACAATGGACAATTATTTCGCATATTCTTATCCTCTATTAAACCTGACCTGCCCTATAGCAAGGCAAAGATCCAACAAATAAGGCAACAGTCCATTAGTGCCCACTGCTGGACAGCGCCTCCTCCAACGCTAGAGGGTTTTAGTAATAATCACCACGCTTAGCAGGTGGATTGGTGGTGGTAATAAAGGTGCCGATAATACACTGAAGGAAGTTGCTGCCCTTCTTTTGGTGAGATCCCTTAGTTGGCTTTAACGACATCCATGGGCTGAGTGTGTGGGGCAATGCTTAAGCCGCGGCTACTATTGCACTTATCAATCAACGCTTAAAAAAAAAAACAACGAGCATAATGATTACTCACAATTACTTTTAATTGTTTAATGTTGAGAAAGGCTATTGAGTGAAACTACAATTAACTTAACTTAACTCAAATGAACTGTAATTTATTTGAACACCCGCAATAGTAATAATCTGAAAATAGATAAAACGCTATAACCGACTATGTTAAAACTATGAAACGTGCCTAGTAGGTACATGCATATAATAAATTAAAATAAAATGAGCTTTTATTTCCACATAAATACAATAAATATGCATAATACTCAAATAAAATAAGCCACTTTGACGATGTCTTCGTTCCACCTTTTTACTGGCCTTTTTCTTTTTATCTCGGCATTTCGTAGCGATATGTGACTATTTATTAGGTTTCATTCGTTGTATATAAGTGTAGGTACATACATAACAAGTATAAATAAAGATGCCAGTATAAATTAAAACAGTAATTCCACTAAATGGGACATCCATAAGCTACATAAAGTAAAGCTACAAAAAATAAGCATAAGTACTACTACTCGTATAAAATGATGAAAAGTAAAATGATGAAATCCACAGAGGAAGCTACTCACGCCCACTTACGTATGTATGCAACACTCACACAGATGAAAGCCTCTCGTGTTCGGATGAGGAGCTTTCATTTTAAAGTTTTACACAGTTTATTTCCGTTTCAGACTTCAAGTGACACTAGAGTTGATAAAAGGTATCTGTGGTTACAGGGAAAGTTTTATGAATAAGATCTTTCTAGTGGTTTCACCCGCGAGGTACCGGGTACCTAGATACCATGTTATTTCTTGCTTATTTATATTATTTTATACTAAGTATAGATATTAATTAGCTGTTTGTCGCTGTATTTTGTTTTCATATTGTCTATAAATTAAATTATATGACAGAAGTCTTAAGAGTTCAGAGGTAAATAACTATGAGTCTGTAACTGTTTAAATATCTTTTTATGGTCCGAAGGCCGATAAATAGACAATTTGTAATGTAATTTTCGAATAATCTGAATAAAACTTTACTTTTATTTCCATAGCAAATGTAATTATATATTCTCAGGGTCTTGGGTCCGTTTTAGGTCCAGGCTTAAAAACAGCGCCCTCTATCTTCAGCGGCAGTGATGCTGATCTAGATGTTATTTGCTACTGTAGGACGCACACACACCTATGTGCTTCATTTATTTATAGTTGTCTACTTTCTTTCATTTTGCTTAAATTTCAAAATAATGTTTGTGAAAATATACAGTTTTTTTTCATATTGTGTGCTATTTTAAGTGAATATAATCGTATCTATCTATCTCTAGATCTATTTATCCAACCGTAAATGATGATTTCAACTTGAGTTAGCACATTTTATGAATATTAAAATTGGAATCATTTGTACAAATCGAATGAAATATTCCGAACCCATGTTCTAATTTCAATGCAAAGTGGTACATTCGGATTCAGATACGCGAAAAACGGTTTTTATAGATAAAGTCTTATGCTATGGCATGTAATTTATTATTACCATTATTCATTTAATTTTTTTATTGTGACGGATATGAGAGTAAGAGTAGATAAGTGACTTTTTATAATGTACGTAAGAGGCGACTAAGGGTGAGTTAAGTATGGATGAGGAGCTATATCTACCTGATTACTCAATAACAATTCTGGTGATTTGAGAATCATTGATCAATTTGAGATCACAACATATAAGTAACAATAGTAGAACCTGCAAAGATCAACCTGGCTAACGACTGTGCACTCTCATGTTTGTACCTTTAGGAACAGAAAGTTGAATTAATAAAAGATTGACGTTCTAAAAATGTTTGCAATGGTCTTTATACTCATTAAAATAGAGTTTAGAATCGTTGACTAGAAATAAAATTTTGGTAACGATCGTACCTAGAGAGCAAAGTTCAAGCTTTTGAATTGGGTACGATTGTTCCTAGAAGCAAGCTAGCGGCTAAAAGGTTGACCTTCAGGAACAGAAAGTTGAATTCTTAAAATGTTGAATTTGCAGAAAGTTGAACCCCTAAAATATTGAGTTAGCAAAAAGTTGATTAAATGTCATTTTGTTTGCAATAAAGCGTTGTGCAAACCAATCACAGAGTTTTTATTTATGTTTATTATACATTGTGGTGGGCAATAATGGGCTGTTGGTGTGGAATGTACGCAGTCGAACCCCTTATATGCCACCCTAAAAGTAATTCTTAGATCTTATCAACACCATTGTCTTGGCAACCCTATGGAATTAAAATATTATAAATAAAAAGACCAGTTTTAATTTTAATAAAAAAATACCCAAATACCCTCAAAATTTCTTGCAAGACCTTGATCGTCCTTTGCAGCCTTTTATTTTTAAAACCACCCCTACAAAGGACATATATAAACGAATTTTGAAAACTGCTGTCTATACTTTGTCTAATGACATTTCACAAGACCTTTATCTTATTTACCACTTACGCAACCCATGTCAATACAGTAAATAAATAAGCAAAATTTAATATGGTGTGCCATCACATGAACCGAACATTGTACCCCAGCATTGGAAATATTATTGCAACTATTGTCGATATTATTTTTTCATCGTTTCGATTCACGAACTCATTTTATGTTTTATTGCAGGTAACTACTTGAATTGGACATTCAAAATGATGGCCATAGCGATGTGAGTGTTGGTATTTTGAATATAATGGACCTAGTGCATATCAAATGCACCAATGCTCCTGCCAACTGCCTAGGCAATGATAGGGTTAACAATGGAGTTAACGGTCATAGGAGATTTCTAGGCCTCTTTATGCATGTTCGCAAGATAATGGATACCTAGAACCCACCTTGGCTTTGGTTTCATGATAATCAGATGCTTAGTTTTTACATAATACTAAAAATATTATAATAACATATCGATCACCTAACGCCTGGCGTTTAAAAAGCAAACCTTTTATATCAATAAAGACTAACAAAAGTAAAAATGGAATCGCTACCCTTTCAGACTTTCAATTGACATAAATGGAGTTCGTTCGTTGGCGGCAAAACCATCGATTTACTCTGTTTCACCATTGTTTTAGAATCGTTGAGAGTCTTATTGGTATTTCCAACGCATAGGATTCCGTAGGACTAAGAAATACAGGTATCTGTAAATATATCGATGTTTAGCAGGCACTTTAAGGATTAATTTCAGATATTTCTCTTCTCGATTTTATCTCAAGTGCCTTCTAATCTGCGATACTAGCTGTGACGGTATACAATAACACACAACGTTTGACAGTGCGAAAGTGACTGTGGAAACAATAACAAAAAATTGTCCTATTGAAGTAGTCGTGTAAAGTCTGTAGATAGAGTAGGCTCAAGGCCGCATTATACGCCATTTTTTATGGTAAAACAATGCAGTGATATTTCAGATTGTTGAGCTATAGATGCCAAATATGATTTTTACATTAGCGCGGAACATTTGTACGGAACTTTCACGTTACTCAAATGTTACCAACTCTTTTTAGAATATCTAACTATGACCGGATGCGTTGACAATGACCGTGGACAACAGAGTTAAAAAAAGAACCTGTGTGAAAAGCGCTTACAAACATTGAATGCCTGAATTTTGGAGAAATGGCTTATGAAGCAAAGTTTTTTTGTGTTTTTCTTTCCATTCTTGTTTCACCAGAATTGATAGAGATTGCCTTTGAATGCATTTAATGGGTTGCGACATAATCTCGTATCAGTTTAACGAAACCACCGATGATGGAAATAACGAAAAGACTTAAACAATACTCCGATATGGAGTGTAAAAAGTTTTGGGACCAAAGGAAGGAATATAGAATATCAAATGATGTTCCCAGGTTCAAAAATGAAATCGGATAATCTTATCAAAATGAAACGCAATGATCAATGGCTGATCAAACTTCAAAACTGGAGTCACGGACAGCGCTCTGTGCCGGGGGCGGGGCTGCTTACAGGAGGAGGAAACACTAGAGCACGTGATCCTTCACTGCTCGGCTACAGAATCGGCAAGGGAGGAGACGGGCCTTAGGGGAATGCTTGGCTCCGGCTTGGAGCAAGCATCATCGCCCACAACACCAGTTTCATTTTCACTGTCGCTGTTGCTAATTCAGGAGCTCAAAAAAGTCACCAACAAACCAAAGTCCTGCTCCGGTAATTGAAGGAGCTGGGCTGGCTGGAGTAGGGTCAGTTAAAACCATGAGATACAATGCACAATACACCCCATAGCGGGACGTCAGTGCAGGCATGTGTCAACCCCACTCAGATTAAGAATAAAAATATGATCTCGGATACATTGAAGTCTTTGCCAAAAGGTGGGTGCGTTTACATAGGATCAGACAGCATTGGAAGGATTATGTCTACGATGGAATAAAACTTATCCAGAAGGTATCTTTGAGGGTATTTACGAAACGGATGTTGGCAGCTGATTTCAAAAAAACTTTTCCAATTAGCAAGCTATTTAGGCTGTGAAGCGAGCCATTAAAATAGACAGACGCTTTCAGAGGTGGTCAGACTTTATTTACGAGCCACCGTCATAGGCGTCTGACGTAGCTCTTTGACGACTACAACTAAATGCAGTACCTGGTACTGATGGCTCAAAACCTTTCGAAGCCCGGATTCATCGTACTTATTTTAATAATCAGGTGACTCCAGCAATATCCTTACCATGAACCTGATGAAATCCACACAGAGTTTTTTATTTGAACCCAGTACTCCGAATTGAGAGCTACACGTATGTACTTACACTCCTACAGAGGTGCCATAAGTTAATCTCGTGTTTTAAACTGTATATGTAACATTCTAACATCATGGATCCTGTCTTTTGTTTTAGACAATTTAAAGTTACGAAACAAGGGGAAGGATCAAAGGGATCTTTGATTAAAACAATATAAAGTCAAAGTACGTTATCTCATGTGTATTGAAGGTCGCCAAGTCATTTCGCAAAGTTAAATGTTAAAGGGGGCCTGGGGGAAAATAAACAAAAGACAACGATATTAATTTAAAAGTCAAGATAATTTTTAGATACACGCTTTTGGCTACAGGAAATTGGTGCAACTTAATTGAGATCTTCTTCATAAAGACGTTGGTTAAACCATTCAGAGAGTTATGGCTCCTCGGTACATCTTCCAAATGTTCCTAGGTATGTAAACGATTGAAATGTGAAATCATTATTCACCATATAAATAAGCTTCTCCTGTAAATAGTGATATATTCAACGTTGACAGATGAATATTTCAGTTCAATAAGTTCGATAGTAGGAAAGTAACAAACAGTCCATAGTTAACTCAATAATATCAGACAGAAAGTGTGCACAAGACACCATTGCCGCGCTGAATGGCAATGTTACTTCGCTGGCCTAAATAAGTCTTATGTCATGCGTCACGTCAATCCTTGCAAGATTTTTGAAAGTCTCAGCACCAAAGGCTCTAACATGTAAGCTTTGTGTTTGTAGAGGATTCCAGGTGAAGTGCGCCTCTATCTTCGGCATTATCTCAACTTGTTACCAGGTAAGATGAAGGCTAAGCGCTTTCTCGTCGTACAATAAAAAAAAGGCTCTCTCTTTTTAATGCATTTAATGATCCTCGGACGAATCAGGCGCCATGCCCTTGCATATTTTTGCACTAAAACGTGGGTGGACAGTTTTTACTATTGCAAATAGAGCCTTTGGTAAAAAGTTAGGTCGGCCGGTCTGGCTGTCGAAATGTTGACTAAAATTTTTGGAAATAGCGTTTTTACGATGTGCAAATGTCGAGTCAAATTAAATGTTAGTACATAACAAACATTAGTAAAAAATAAAAGCAAGTGTGTTTATTATATAGGAGTCGGCTTTTGACCTTGACTTGCACAGGCAAGAATGATATCTACGATAGCACGAGCCTGCCCAGAAGCTGTCTGTTAACTCTCTACTTGTAGACTTCGTGTAGTGTAGTCGTGTAGTGGGGTATGTGTTTTTTTTTTTCAGTAAGTATGTTACTTTTGTTATGTTACCTGTATTATATATTGAGACCTATGTAGTATAATAAAGGTGACTAAAGGAACATTTAATAGAAGAAGGGCAGCAGCTTGCTTCTGTTTTGTACTTGATTATACTGCGATCACTAATCCGCTTGCAAGCGTGGTAATTATGTCAAACACTCCAGCTATTGGAGACCCGTTCTAACAGTGGATATGATGGTCCAATGATGATGATGTTTTTGTTTTGATAATAATGCTGTTATTGTTTCGTATGCTCAATGCAACATTTAAATTGTCAGTGGTTTTTATGTTTTATTGTAATTTTGTTATTAGGTAAGTAGATACAGTTTGGTCTCCAAATAAACTAACATAAAATACAAAAATGTGAAAAGTTCGGCATTTCCTCAACGAAATTGTGTATTTGATTAAGGATGTATTTCGGTAATATCTTACAGCTGGCTTCAAAAATATACGAGAACTAAACCTGTTTACGAAATGCCAGAACACGTTCCTCTCATTTACAGCAAATGGCCAATATCCTAACTAAACACCACTCAGGATCCGATACATATATAAATACGTGGCAGACTGACTCTCACTGTCACAGATAAAGTCGACTGAGGGATTTTACTGGAAGCTAATTGATTCTATGTTAATATCAAAAAACTGTTTTTTTTGTTACACTTCACCCAGAATCCTAAAAAGTATGAGGAACTGGCTGTCTGACCTCTAAATGCCGGAACACAACAATTAAGAATTGTTTCTATGGTGACAGACTTAAGTAAGATGGTGGTAGCTAACCAGGTAGCCTTAAACAAAGTTCTACCACCAACCAAACCGTGTACAATATGGTTTTCTCCTGGGAATTGTACCCGGGACCTCTGGATCTGACACCGCTGGGTGAACCACGAGACCAAAGAGGCGGTGACATTTATCATCATAATCATTTTAAGTCGTGACCGCCACGACAAGCCTAACCTATGTCCAATAGTGAACTTTATTGAGCTGTGTGATGTTATGTGAGCCATATTTTCTATTGTTTTCAATGTAAATGCATTTGAATAATACACATTACAAAGCATACGTTCATCAAAGTCACAATAAATATTGCGTGAAACCTTCGTGAAACCACATTTATCATATCGATCGCACTTCACTTGGTTTATGAATTCATTTGTTCTTCCTGTCCATATGATAGTTGGACAAGACATGACTTGAGCCACACACCACAAAATACGCTGCCGCCCATATCTTGGCCTAACACAAACAAACGAATATATTAAATTAATATTTATCAAACAAAATGAGACAATGCTCAGGCAAAGTCGGAGGCGTTTTATTTTAGCAAAGTATTAATATTAATTCATAAAAACTACGCGAACCGTAAAAACGTTATGTCTATACGTCCAAAATGGCCGCCAAAATCACTCAATTAATTTTGAACTGTAATTTCTAGGGCATAAGATTGAGCATTGATTGTGAGAGTGACCATTAATTTTCCAATTTAGCTCTTATTGCTTAGCACATAAAGTTCTACAGTCGTTTTATGTCAGGGTTGTCAAACGTTTGATTTTTATTGCGTTTGATTTTTTCACGATTTTCTGTTTGTTTCGGGATGAGGAAAATTGAATAATAATATAAATATTTTTTCGACTTCAGAACCATTTATTTGATGTAACATAATAACGGTAAAAGACTTTCGGTTAAAAATAATTATAGCATAATGCTTCTTTCCTTTCATTGAAATCGATCATCTCATCGAGACAGAGAGTGTCAAGAGTTTATTCTGGCAATTGATTCATTACTACAAATCTGGCTTTAACCAGAATAATGAATAAATGGCATGAAAAAATCGATCAGATATAAAAAGTCAGTTAGGTAGAATCGATTCTACATCATTTTTTACTTAATCAAGTTTACAATAATACCAAAGACCAAGTACAGCGTTACCGAGGATAGTCCCGATGTATGAAAGCTTTTACAAAGCGTATAGTTTTTTTATACAACTATGAGACAGAACAAGCATGTAGGCCACCTGATGATAAATGCATCTCTTGCCTTACTGCGTAGATCACATCCGGATAGAACATAGCTTAAGCATAAAGCGTGAGGCATAAACGTTATAAGCCTCACGTGCTTGTAGTTTCACCGGCGACCATACCCTCAGCAGTGCTGCTTGGCGGCTGAAAGAGATATGGTGGTAGAACTTCCCTGGACGAGCCCTTTATGATGGGCTCTACTACTACTCTTAAATCAGTCGTTAGGTACAAAATGTACAGTATATTGAGTAAGTCAATGTACAGTGGCCTGCAATAATATACAAAACATTCAACAATGTCTTCATATAGAAAATAATATACTAATGTTTTTAATATTAACTTCTGGTAAATGCTGTCTTTACCAGATACTTATAGGTATCACTTTTGAATACCAACTTATCCTGATAGATGAGAAAAGAGTATCACACTTGAATACAAAATTAATAAAATATCTACCAGATGTAGATGCAACACAAATTTGTAAATTATGAGGTTATATATAATTTAAGGCGACTGTACTTACGTTTTTATATTCTTGTAAAAAATACGAGCCACTGCCAAAACTTATTATTTTTATATGAAGGAAAAATCGACATCAAAAAACCAACAAAAACCTAGAAATAGTTTCACACGCTTCATTTCACACTTGCGTTCTTTGCGCCCTTACAAAACACTTTATTACCATTGCAGTGAACAATACAAACAAATAGAAGCGAAACTAAAACGCTGATGCGGAACCAAGCTCCAGATGTCGTTCAAAACATAGGAGCAAGCTTAAGTTTTGTATTTAAAATGTTTTCATAGATTTTGTTTGCAAATAAAGTCAAATCATGTAACGAAAGAGCTAGATCGACTGACACAAGAATCTTTTTTCATAAAAGGATTAAACAATGATAATGAAACTGTAAATGAATAAAATAAATATTTGTATTTTTGATTTCATTAAACGTTCTATTCGTAAACCTTTTTACTTTAATGCCGGAACACAACAATGTAGAACTGTTATTATGGTAACAGACTAAGGTAAGATTGTGGTAGCTAGCCAGTCGGACTTAGGTAAACAAAGTCCTAGCACCAACCAAACCTAGCACAATATTATTGTCAATGAGGATCGAACCCAGGACCTGATATCGGAGGGCAAACGACTAGTCTACTTAGGTGGTAAAACTGAAAATGTATACAAAGAATTACCTAATTAAAAGTGCCTACTACAAAATAAGCGTCTTTATCAATGGTAGGAATGCGTGGCCAAATGATGCTATACCAGTTGGCATTGGCATATGTTTATGGTGATTTATCATTACTGACAAAATGCCCACTAGTAGTGAGGTAGTAATAATTATAAATAATTATTAAATAAATAATATTATTAATAAATAAATAATTATTTACAATATTTTAGGGATCATCAAAAAAATTACTAGCCTTAATTTATTGCCTTTATCGTTATGAGCTTAGTCGTGATTCTGAACAGGCGGTAGATTTAACCAATAAAAAATATCCTAAATAATTATCAAAATCATATATCAAACGATTTATGTTTTTAGTTAATCATACTTAAAACACAAATCGTTTGATATATGATTTTGATTTTTGATCTTAGATAGGTGGATTAAATTTTGACATTGCGGCTTGCATGGAAGTATTAAGTATTATAAGATAAATAGATATTTTTTTGACAGTGGGTCATAATAATAATGGTAATATACGCATTAACGATTAATAAATGGATTCAGATATTGTGCTAACCAGACAGTTTTTAACACCATTGACATTCTAAATAATTATTTCTCTTTATTCGGATACTGATTGCCGGTTCAAACAGTTAACTGTTTATTGGGTCAGATAATTCTGAACCTGGCCTTAAATAAAAAAAATGACAGTCCTAGTAATCTGCCCATTACTTGAGCTTGTGGGGACGTTGAGAATAACGTCTTTTTTTATAATAGATAGGATTATAAAATCTCATTGGCTATACAAAACAGGTCATTATCATTTTTCAGATCATTGATCAGAGTTTCACCTCTAAACAATGTCATAATATTTTTATGACCTTTTCTGCAAGTTATAGCTAGCGTAATGACCCGTTTTACTTTCCAAAGGAACCCTAAAAAGGCGTTACGCGAATATTATCTTTATCGCTATTGCGATAAGGCGGCTATTGGCATATCGTTTCGGTAACGCTTGACTTAGGAATATATAAGCGAAGATCCCGAAAGGGAAATTGGGTGTCAAGTTATTTGAGAAAGTTGTAAAATCCCTTATTATGAGAACTGGCAATATTACATCCCGCCACACTGATGCTCAATCACATTCGAAAAAATACTGTATTTTTAAGGTAGTAATGAAGGCAGGTCATGTACTCATGTGGCTAAGAATGATCACGGCTGAAGTACTGAGCTCTAGCCAAGTTCTGGCTGTAGAGCAGATCAAGGTCAGCATTTACCTTGATACCTTTCCTTTTGCTAATGCAGCACACGATTACATACCAGTATACATTCATTGACTTTGCCTCGCCTCTGCTTTACAAAATGAAATCCTGCTTGCCAAGCGTAATGATAATAGCCTAGCATTGGCCTGCAGCCTGCAGTGGAGATTTTAGGGACCTTCCTTACCTTAAAAGGAAAATACGGAACCCGTTTAGGATCACTTTACTGTCTGTCTGTCTGACAAGACCCTTGTTCTCAGGAACGCGAATGGTATCAAACTGAAATTCATATCAAATACTAAGGTCTACTGTCCCTTGAAGCTGTGAAAAAATCAAACTTCTAAGCCAACCCAATCAAAAGATACTCGCAAAGGAATCAAAACCTACAGGGTACTTCCCGTGAACTCAGAATCTTGAAATTTGGTACGAAGCTACGTCTGATAGCACAGATAAAGGAAAAATTGCAAAAACATACATTTTTTGTTATATCATATAAAATAAAAATATTTTTAATAATTTTAAACTTACTACCATATTCCTCATGAACGCGTTGTGGTATCTATTATATTGAAATTCATATCCAATTTATTGTCTACAATACCTATAAGCTGTAACAAAATCTAATTTTTATTTCAACGCAATCAAAAGAAACAGCAATTTAAGCCGCATATTTTGTAACTCGCAACTACGTAAGGTCGTTGACGATATATCACAAAAAATACAAAAAACTGGCTAACCGTAATATAAACCCACACTCTAGAATACTCTAGACGGAAATGCAAAAGACCCGCATTTTTGCTTTGAAATGTGGGTCGAAGCCCTTGGAGTGCGTGTCCAACTCGCACTTGACCGATTTATTTGTAATGATAATGTATTGTAATGATAATGATAATGAATAACCTTCTTCGTGTACTGAAAAAGCTCAGCACCATTTCGCAATGTTTTTTCTTTGGCTTAGAAACTCGTTTCAGTAAATAAAACAACAAACACTCACAGATCCATATTCGAAATGATTGCAAACAAATTGGTGTTCTTTCCGTAAACATAAACATACAAATGTTATAAAAATAAACGCGAATATAAAATGAACGGTTTACATTTATATCTTACTCCAAGAACATCCTATACGACATGTTTACAGGTAGGCTAGGAACTAGGGGCTGATCTGTTACTTCAAGCAACTGCTTGACGTAAACATCTATTCACGCTAGTTTCCATATACAACCGCAGTCCACTACTGTCATCGGCAAAGCCTAACTTCGCTTAAAGCATGTTTAGATTGATGTGGCTATGGCTAGGTTTATACAAGGTGTCAATTCTTGACCTCGTGGCTTGATTTATGCATTGAAGTCGTATACAGTGGAGTAAGCGTTCTCAGAAAATGCCTGTTAACTCTTATTTTAATGGCGTATGTTGAAAAACAGACTTTGGCAGCAAAAAACATTTTTTTGCAGAACGCATAGAAAATGATAAGATTACGACAATTTAGAGTGTTGATCCATGCTTGAGCGCAGTTCTAAAATGTAAACCCCATTTCCATAAGGATGAAGTAACAAACTAAACACTGACTCTTGGTATACCTACTTCGTAGGTTATGACGTTTGTTCGGCATTATAAATTGTTGCTTTTAGTCAAATTAAATTCTGTACCAGTGCGATAAGGACGGCAATATTCAGTAGGTGGGTAGAGCGAGATAGATATATTTATTTCCACATTTCAGCGTAGAATATTTATCGTAATATGTGGTGCTGCTGTAGAACTTTGTAGATCTATATCAAGGAACAATCAAAGATGTTACAATAAATTCAGACCATTTCAACTACGTTTAGTTTAGTAGTAAACGTTTATTAAAATGGTCTGAATTTATTGTAAAATGTATACAGTAGTAAAAATATAAAGTGGTGAATTCTCCCTACCCAAAAGTGAACTGGAACAGACAGCTTTACAGCAATAAGACCGTATTTATTATCTTACTGCGGGAGAAGAACATAGAAAAATGTTAATGCAAAGAGATACCATTTCATACATTCTGAGGAAAAACACTACATTCTTGGTTTTGTTGATGACCCCTAGATTTAAAGATCACAAGCGAAGTTTATTTTTATGATTGGTTTTTTACTTGTAATAAGTATTGTAAATATTTTTTTTTATTTGAAAGATTGTATTATATTCATTGTTTGTATGATTGGGCGATATGATCGCAGAACGTAAAAGCCTTTTGTTTTTATGTTATAACGAAGAAAATATACACCCAGAATACATTTAATTTCTCATAAATAACCTTTTCACATTGATGCTAAGTACGAAAACTGTAAAATTGTTATAACCCGCTTACAAATGACTCTTTCAGAATCGCACGTGTAATCACACCCTTACCGCCCTAAAATTGTTTGTTTATCACGTCGTTAGAGACGGTAGCATCATTCTGAAGCAATAGAGGGTGCTCTGTTTAATATCACCCTGTGTAACAATAAGGGTGTTCTGTTATTGTTACGATACATTTGTTTTCATGTTTTTGAGGTTTAATTTAGATGAGTAGAGAGTTTTATTTAGGGTTAGTACACTGGTGATTCCAATTTGTCCATCAATTGCTAGTAAGTAGGTAATAGCGCACCTTTATTCGTCTTTTACTTTAACCACGGGCTTACAAACTGCTTTAACTATACTCGCTGAGGGTGTGATTTCAATTAATTGTCTTACGACCCTGATGTCTTCAAGAAGAGAGTTAAGACTTCTAACTTCTAGCGAAGCTCGTTTTATTGTAGATATTTTTGTAAACAATTTGTTATTGCAAGATATCCAATTAATATAAAAAAAGGAAATTTACTCAATGAATCTTAAGAAAATAGATTCGCTACTTTTCCCCTTCGAGGATTCACCTCTGATCACTACTCCGAGCGTGAATCTTATGATGATCACCTACTAAGGGGTAGTCAGAGGCACGTCCAAACTTACGTTTAGGACATGCCCACGTTTTGTAAGTAGCTGGGTATTCAAAAGGTGACAGGTTTTACCAATCTACCAAATAAAAATCCCGGTTATTGTCCGTATAATGGTCTCACATTTTTCAAACGAAATCATTAATCGCCGCTGTACATAAACTAGACGCAACCTTCTTACAGAAATGAAAACCTCTTCTCCGCAGGTGCTGGCATTCAGTGGAATGGAAAAACTCTCCAACTTCATATTATCTAATCCAAGTTTATATTGAAAACTAACTTGGAGTTGAATAAGAAGGGGATCCGTACAGATTCTAAACTTTTACTTGAATATTGCATGAAGTATTCTTCATGAATCCAATACGAAGCGTCCAGTTCTGTTTGCGTCTGTGGCGATCCCGGGAAATTATTTGTGACCTGCATTCTCCTACTGAGGATGCAGTTAGAGGTGACTAAAGGAGACCATAGGGTGAGTAACACCAGCTTCAAACATAAACACTATACTACGATCACCAACCTGCCACGCAGTTATTTGCGTCATAGTTCAACCACTATCATAATAAGCCCACAGCTGAACAAAGCATTTTCTGGGCAGACTCCATTAAAGACGAAAAATTCTTGTCGGTCACAACATAGACATTCGTTTGCTAAGTGTAAAAAACAACTTCAAGTTATCTAAGATTCATATTTTAAATTTCAAGTCAACTCATTAGCACTTATAAGTAATTCAATCGAATTCAAAGTATGGATTGAGCATCTGGCTAAGACCCCTCGCGCGTGGTTAACTTTTAGTACAGATAGCTCATATTAGGATGAATCCTTTATAGATTGGTATCTTAAAGCCTTTAAAACGATGGTTATCATCAGCTCGTTAAACAAAGTGTTACATACATAAGTCACTTTGCTTAGTATTTATAGCAACTTTCAAGTTAATCCGTATATATTCTAATCAATTTATATAAAAAGATTGCAACCCTATAGCTACGGGGTAGATTAAAAAAAATATGATAAGGTATATTAATTTTCGTTAACCATGAAAAATATAAATTAAATGAAGTGTAACAAATCCTTTCCAGAAAAAGTTTTTTGCCCCGTTTCACCCCTTCAGAGGAGCATAATTAGTTAACAACTTGCCATTCATAACCAGTTGTAATTGTACAAAGCTTCATTCAAATCCATTCAATAGTTTCAGCGTGATGTGCTTGAAGTACAGATACACAGACAGACAGACAGATAGACAGACAGACAGATAATCGATAAGTGTTTCTTCAAATTGAAACTTTCAAATTATATTTGATGTAAATATTTTTAGTCGTTACAGTTTTATTATAAGTAGGAATAGATTTTTAATTTCAATTTTGAACTATTTAAGTCACAAAATGTAATATAGCCTTCAAATATAAGTATAATAGATTATCTTCTAGACGTGACGAGCTTTTATAGAACTTTCATATTTACCTCAAGGTTGGTTCATAGTTAAACTGGTTTCAAATAATAATAATTGACACTAATACGATACATAGGCAGTTGTCTGATAGAGATTACCTACAAACTGTCCACTACTGCTCAGGTATGGATGAAGTTTGTCTGTACTACCTGTGAATAAAGTTTACCTTTGGAGACCCCTGAGTTACTGGATTCTAAAATTAAAGGACCCATCTGAAGCAGTTTCCGTCAAAGAATGTCTAAAGTTAAGTCATAGCTCGGGCTGGGACAGCTAAGTCAAATGCATACTCAATTCAGTTTCAAGCATCAACATTTTGAGATTATTTAGATTTGTCTTGGATTTAAATACAATGCTCAAGTTCTTATTTTGTGAAGTTCTTTTTGTAAGTTTTAAAATCAAATTAATCAATTAGTACTGTATTATTTTGTGACTAGGGCTTGCAGTACTTATGTCACTCTGACCAAAAACTCGATGCTTGTGTATAGATTTACGCTTGTCATTGAAATAAGGTAGTGATTAATCAAGGCTGTAATTAAGTATGGCGTACCATTCCATTATTATACATGTTAAATAGCCGGGAAAATAACAGAACATTAGCTGTCAAACAGTAACTCTGTATACCGAAAGGTTCTGTCAATCTTAAGAATAAAACAACTAAAGGTGATAAGCGTAGACTATTCTTTGTTCAAGCGGAGAAGTAATAGTGAGCCAGTTGTTGTAAACAGAGCTATCGTCACAGTTTATTGAGAAAGGTAACTTTGGAATTTCTGAAGTTTTAATCGATCCGTGATTGCGAGCCAATAAGTTATCCAGACTCGAGTCAAGCGGTAGGTACGACTCCACGCGGAAACCTTCTTTGAAAATGAACGCTTGTGAAAGAATTCCAGGAAAATGTCGAAAAGTTGCCCTTTCATAAGTCCCTAACTCAATGACTGCTGGCTTACACATTTATGTGTGTTTCACAGAAACAGCAACAACCAAGAAGTTGGATAAGTATTCTCTTTTTTTTTTGTTGTACGACGGCTTAGCCTTCATTTTAGTTGAATTTTATGTTATGATAAGGCCGAATTTGAGGAAATGGCTATCTTCCCCTTAGATGCCGGAACACAGTGTTATGGCGATATAATTAGGTAGCTAGCCAGGCGGACATCAACAAAGTCCTACCACCAACCAAACCGAGCACAACATTGTTCTCCCCCTGGGGATCGAACCCGAGACCTCTGGATCTGACACAGGTGGACGTACGACTAGACCACGGAGGTGGTTTTTATTTCATTATGTATACATTCCTTTTGCTGACGTCATTGTCCTTTCATCGTTATCCACCTAAAAACTACAAAGCAGGCTTAAAGATCTCAGCATTGCGAGCTTTGAAATTGGACCAAATAATTTAAATTCCAAAGTTACAACTTACTAACACTAACAAGCGCAAAATTTGCGACACACAATAATTAAGAAATGTTGTTATGGCGTCAGACATAGGTAAGATGATGGTTACTAGACAGGTGGTCTTAAGCAAAGTTCAAAAATTAAAACAGTTTACATTTAAAGAGATTTTTTCAATTCATTTAGCATGTTTTATCTCTATCAATATAAGGATAAAATCGAGAGATTTGGTTTAGTGCAATAAAAGAACATTATGTTCTAATGTCGGATTTAAGCCGGTTCGAATGAAGATTGTGGGAAGCGTATTTTCAAAATCTAGTAAATTATGCTGTTTTATCTTAAAAACAAATGAACGTTTTCTTTGAGTAAAATTTGTTGTCTCTCTCCAGGTGAGGTTAAAAGAATACAAAATGTACATTGTAAGCTTAACCGATTACAAATAATAAAACATGACCACATATCCCACACTTTAGTATACGACAGGTCAGCTCTATCTTGAAACTTGCCTAGGCAAGGTTGGGGTCTACGGAGTGAGTGAGATATGGAGTGAGCTTTACCTGGGACTTCAAATGTCTCTCACATCTTTTGACCTCACCCACACATACACACGATGTATGAATTCGTAAAGAATGATCGATGTAAATGGCTAACACAATAAATAAAGCGAATACACTAGCTTACCGACAAATTACAGTTCAAATATTACACACTACGTGATATATCAACGGAGCGAGAGTTACTCGAGATTGATACGTCATACAGACAGAACTAACGACCACTGGTATACAGTTGATGTAATAGTTTCATCACTGGCTACAAGGTTGGCTCAGGAAGTCTTGAGAACAAAATCAAATATTGCTAAAACACGTACAAATAGCGAAAAACTATACTTTAGGGAGCACAGTTATAATTTATCTGAAAATATAAATGAGTGTCATAACATAAATACATATAAAGAAGTCCTTTCACCAGATTTTCAAGTAATGATAAGGTCGAAGGTGGAAGCGCCCTTCACCCGGAATCTTCAACTGTTTGAAGTACTATCTTACCTCTAAATGCCGGAACACAAACATTTTAGAATTGTTTTTAAGAATTTGTTTTTTTGCGGACTTAAACAAAGTCCTACCACCAACTAACATATGAATAACATTAAGATTTCTGGATTCCAATATCTAGAAGTCTTAATTTTATTCAACTAGAACCAATACAATGCGGACATAGCGGTGAGCAGAAGCTAGTCTTAAATAAACATGAGCCCCGGTTAGAGTCTGCTAACCAAGTTTTCTCAATTATAAGCAAGAATAATTAATACAAGTTCGGTAATTAAAGCTGTAAGGATTACTATTTACGCAAAGGATCTGCAGTATTTGATTAACCCCCGCCCGCTCAAAGGGATGTAAACTTTGATCTGTTTGTTGGTTTGTCGGTTTGTTTGTTGGTTTTGAAGATTATCCGTTGAGATAATGTTTCGGAGGCTGTGGTACCGAAATTATTGGTTTATACATGGTGCTGTGAAAGTTACCCTACATTATCCTTCAATTGATGTATTTTGTGAATATGTTTGGATCAAAGACTACAATTTATTGGTAAAAAATCGTGGTAAATATTTCGTTGGTATTCAGAGAGACATAGTAAATTTTCTGATCATTTTCTGTAAGTACACTGTAAGACAGACAAACAAACATCCGTAACCGCTGGTTATTTTAGAAGCATGAAATGTGTCACAAATGTTGTTATCATCATCATCTAAAGCGCTACAGCCGCGGTGGGCCTTGGAATTGTCAAGTAGTTTCCTCAATCCAGTTCTGTTTCTGGCTTCTTCTTTCCAGTTTCTCACTCCAATAGTTATTGGTCATGTTTCACTCCACCCAGACAACTGAATTCTGGTCGTTCCAGGTCTGCGGCCGTCGGGTATATGCTACTTCATTTTGCTCTTTTTAGGAGAGTGCACGATTCATTCCGCCTTCTCCGTTCTAGGGATTTCAAACGCGCAGACTTATAACGCCTTGTTGACATTTAATTTACAAGGCTTTCGAACATTTTACATTTCGCTCAGTAAAAACATGAAATTAGCTTCGTTTGTCTGTATTTACACTAGCGTACGATCCCAATGTCTACAATACGAAAATAGTAAGCTTCTGTGTGACTACCACAGGCTTAAGCTAACTACATACGCTAGCGAGTATAGTTGGATATGTGTATGAAACTCTAACGTATCTATAGATACTACAAGGCGGCACAAATCACTGACGTAACCTGATCCTATGCCACGTACCTATAATAAGCCAATGGTTAATTATGGTCCATCGTAGACCATCCTTTCACATGTTTCAAAGCAAAGAGCATATTTAAAAAAGTATCAAGTGATTCAGGACTTCTATTCTAACAAAACATATTTTTCCATATCGTACCAAATGTGAAAAAGCCTCACAATCCTAAATCCCTAAATTCTAGAGTTCTTGAGAGCCTGAGAGCCTGTCTCACTCTCGTGACGTGTTTATTTGTTTAAGCATTGTTCAGTACCTATATAGATATAGGTGTGCCAGGAACGTGTGGTACAAGTGATAGTTGCGTTCTATAAGCTGATGCGATTATATCACGGTCACTAGTTTTGCCACGTTTGACGTTGACTTGAACCTTAGATCAGAAAAACAAAGGCTATGGCACTGAAAAAACCTGGCATATTTTGTGATGCAAAATAGCAATATGTATATTTTTTGCTTTATAAATAATTATCAACTCTAACTTATGAAATCAGGGGCTACAATAAGTCGAACGAAGCTGAATGGATTGACAGATTGCAAGGTTTTTATCACAATTTCGCGGGGGTATAAGGTTTTAAACCTTTCTGTTGCAATAGACTTTTAGATAACAAAGGTTATCTAAAAGATATTGCTTGCACTCAAAAGATCATGTCATCACATGATATAAAAACGCATAAGACAAACCGAAAATCGAAAAAAACCTTTTATCAAATATCCTTGCGAATGGGAAACGTGTTACCACTACGCCACTCATGCCGTAACAAGTAAAATTGTTATGTGAAGAATCGTATTTTCCTATCATCATCATCGACTACGTTGTCTAAATTGTCTAGTATCATCTATATTTATTTTATAAATCGCTGTCGCTTATCACCTAAGCCACGCCTAAACCCACTAAGGGCATGCTTAATTGAAGAATTATAGCGACCCTTCAACGTCTGTGACAAATTCGATAACAGTGCGCAGAGGATTATCACTACTAACAGACAAACCCTAAAGCCGATGTTAGGACAGCGATAAGTCTAGGCTATTACGCTGTCTGTGAAGGTGAGATAAATAGTTACCGGAGTAATGTTTTGTAGTAGTTGATGTTAAATAGAATGAAAAACGTTTTGAGAGATTAAAAGTTGAGTGAGAGAGAGAGGCGAGTTGAGTGATGCAAGTTGAAAGAGAGTGAATTGAACGATAGATAGAGAGATAGAGAGAGAGCGGGGTGAGTTGCAGATCGCAGTGATGAAAATTTACAATGAATCGATTTTAACAATATCCTGGCCTGCAAATGTTAAATGTGGTTTGTATCTAAGGCATTATTTGCCATTGTGCGTCACTGCTAATTTGGTTTAAAATTTTAACCGCCTCTGTGGTCTAGTGGTTCAACCCACCGATTTCAGATCCAGAGGTCCCGGGTTCGATCCCCATGGGGAGTACAATATATTGTGCTTGGTTTGGTTGGTGGGAGGACTTTGTTTAGTCCACCTGGCTAGCTACCACCGTCTTACCTAATTCTGTCGCCATAATAACAATTCTAAAATTGTTGTGTTCCGGCATTCAGAGGTAAGATAGCCAGTTCCTCAGTTTGTTGAGGATTCCGGGTGAAGTGCGCCTCCACCTTCGGCCTTATCTCAACTTGTTACCAGGTGAGATGAAGGCCAAGTGCTTACCCGTCGTACAATAAAAAAAAAAAAAAAAAAAAACTGTTCAAACTTTGCTCTTCAAAATATTGTATCGGCAACATGACCTCATTATGTATTTATACTTTTTATCCAAGTGGTCTACCTCGGGGGGTGGAATGCTGGTTTTTGTTAGTAGCTACGGCTGGATGATAACAATATACGTGGTAGGACCTATAAACGTCCACCTAGCTAACAACCTAACTCCTGCCGAAGTCAGGCAACAGATCCAAAGATAAGGGTTCGAGATCCAGGAGGGCCAATGTTGTGCTGAATTTGATTTATGATGGTTTTTTTTAAGTCCGCCGGGCTAGCTACCACTTTCTTACTTAATTATGTCGTCATAACGGCAATTCTTAAATTGCTGTGTTCCGGCATTTAGAGGTAAGATAGCCAGTTCCTCAGTTTGTAGAGGATTTCGGATGAAGTGCGCATACGATGCTCCATTGCAACCCTCATCCTTTGAACTAAAACTCGACGAGGCAGAGGTCAAGAGCTGACCCATCACTTGTATAAAAACCACTAAACCACCAAAATGCACCTTTCGGCCAAAATTCATCTTGGTTACAGAGAGCAAGCGGAGAAATCGGGACTTGGGCTACAAATAACTAAAAAACACTGTGATTTTTATTATCTAGTGTTCATCATTATAAAAACTCCCAAAGGGCTACGCACACATTTGATAAAATATTCATGACTATGAAAATTGCTGAATAATTCTCTCTCTATAATAATATTTTATATCAACCAGATAGACATTCAGACAGCCAAGCCAGGTCCCAAAGGATTAAAAAAACGAGAATGAAGGATGACAACCAAAAAATGCATTTTCTGAATATAACTAGATACCTACCCTACACATTAAGCTTTGCAAATTTGAGACAATTCCTATGGATGGAATAGTCCAATGGCGAATCGGTCATACGAGAACGGTTGCGGAATCAACTATGTAGGTACAAAGGAATCAGTCGGATTACTAAGGACCGCTACAAACGGACTATAGGTAGCTCAACTGTTCCAGACCAGTACCTGACGGAAGCGTACCCAAGACACTGGCTACATTGCCATGCTAATAGCTATGCTAATTCGCTGGCCTAAAGTAAGAGCCAGCCTTTGGGTCACGTGTCGCCTCAATCAAAAGCCTCGCAAGATTTTTGAAAACCCGGAGGGCAACGGCTCCCCACGGACTATATTTGCGCCTCTTGTGATCCTCGGCCGAATCAGCCGCCGCGCCAGCCCTAACTGATGTCCCAGGCAGATGAGATGGCGCTAGGACTATTTGATTAATTTTGATTACATAACTGCCGCTCTTACGATAAGCGCATTAACTAAGGTTTTTAGTGAAATTGAGTTAGTACTATATCTGATATCAGCAAAACGAGATCTAAAACTTTCTCAAAGAGACATTTCATGATTTATTCAGCAACCCAGTTTTTCTGTTTTCATGAGCGCATTAACTAAGACTTCGATAGCACTTTTACTTATCAATAGCGGATCTTTTATAGTTAGTACAAACTTTTTTTTCTAGTATTCAATAGATTGCTAGTCATAACTGCACCATATCTGAGTTAGTACGCTTATTGCAAGTAATTATATGGGAATTATTGGCGACATGCTTAGGTTGAGAGCAACAACTTGTGATTAAGCATATTTTATAATGCCATAGATAATTGAGATAAGTATTTTTTTGGCTCGTGGGGTGTTATTTAAAAGAATACCTATCGGTTGCACATTCATAAAATAATGTATTTTGTAACAAAAGGGCGCGTTAAGAGGGTAAAACGCTTGAAATGGAGACTGTTATATAAGACAAGAGACTGTTGGAGGTTGACTTTTAATTTTAAACTTATTTTTTGTTGAAACCACCACTTTATTTGCATTAAGGGTTTCAAATGGGGTAAATAAAATTGAAGTCTTCAAAGTACTATGACGAACAGACGTTGATTTGGTGCTTTGCTCTCATTCTGGCTTTTCATAGAACGATAGTAAGCAACGAGAGAGAGCTTCGAACACTAAGATGAATAAAGAGAGATTGAGGGATTGAAGGTAGGTACTAGACATCACGAGATCTCAGTTCGGAGCGAACTACTAGGATATAAGCTAGAGGAATCCAAAAAGAGAGAAAAGATGAAATTATTGGAACACAGTCTTATAATGGCGTTTCTAATGAAGTGACTGAAAATGTATATCAATTGTGTGACTTCAGATCGTGAATAGAATTAAGATATTTATGATTGTTCAACGTCCATGTCCAACTGTGATTTTTCAATGTGCCTAAAATAATGTATAAACGTGATTTTATCACTTATACTAATACGACAGAATTTAACATGCGATAAATAGAAGTTTATCTCAAATTTTGTCATACATTATTATTAATTACTAACATTACATTCGATTCAGTAAATACGGATGTACTTTTATTTTTATACTAAGAAAATAAGCTCACATATCGTTAGGATATAACAATATTTATTAGTTTTTAATTGAATGTGTTTTCCTTATTACCAGATATCTCTTTAGAATGTCTTTCACATTATTTTAACAGAAATATAACTTTGCTTGGAAAAATGATTTAATTTTTGGCAATATTTGTATTTTCTCTTCAAATTTAGCCAGTATTCTTAGCATAAGCGCCTTAGTAGTTGATGCTCTTGTCTTAAGTATTATTAAAGGACTGGCGTACAAGCTTGGTACACAAAATTGCGTTATATTGATTTACTAAGCATAAGCGCATCAAATAGGGTAGTTAATACGCTAATGACTAGTATGCATAGCCTCAACTTATAAGAAGCTGCTAGCGATAAGTACCTTTCTCAAATAAACTCTCTGAAGTAAACATATTGAATCTCTCAAGTAAACATATTGAATATTAATATGTATTTTTAATTGTATTCTTGACATTTTTTTCTTTGTTGAAGTAGAACTTTTGTGTTGATATCTCATGTAGTTCCGGAGATACAAGAAAAATAAAAATAAAAACTTTAACCGCGTTTTTTTCGATAAGTGTAAAAACCTAGTTAATGCGCTTATCGTAAGCGCGGCAGATAAGTACTTCATAGAACTCTTGTAGAACAAAGAGGAAATTATTTGAAGTGAATGTTTAAATTGTATGTATATGTCAATTATGTCACCCATTTATCTCGTATTGTATTCTTGCCTGTGGCAACTTTGAGGTCAAGATGACCTATTTAAGTAAAACTGAATTACTCAAATTAATTGTAGTTGTTGTTTGTTTCAGGTACTTCAATCAAATTGAATCATCTTTATTTGATGACATTGAAGAGAACATAACGCTTTTGTTCAATATTGTCCAGCTTTTACTCTAACATGGGGTTGGGATAGGTGATATAAGAATCAGGAGGTATTGTGCAATGCGTTTTTCATTTGCTTCTGTAACATAATTATAATATTTGATATTGAATACTGAAAATCACACTATCACTCTATTTATTATAAATGCGAAGGTTTGTCAGTGTGCGTGAGTTACATTTGCTATCCTACGGGAATACTTAACTTTTTCGGAATAAAATGTACACTATCAAATTTAAAAAAAATAGTTTCTCTCACATAAAGAATAGGTTAGTTTTTCCATCTGTTCGTTCTTTGGTTACTCTTTTTAGTTTTGAACCATGTATCCAAACACCAACAGTTCTGTCTTTATTTTCTGTAATTTTCATAACCAATTTTTTGTGACTTGCAAGAAACACACGTTTGTCTGTATGTTTGTTACTCCTTGACACCTAATCGTTGAACGGATTTGGATGAAATTAAGATTGTGAAGATTTTATGCATAGGCTATTTTCTATCCCGGAAAAGTGTTGTTTCCAAAAATTCCAATATGTTTGTCACTCAATTACGCGTAAGGTACTAAAGGCTTACCGAATTTATATGAAATTTTGTCTGACAACATACAAATTTTAAGAAGCTATTTTTTTATCATATATTCAAAGGCTTTTAAACATGTTATCCCAAAATCAGTTCCTGTTTGATGGGAATGACATGTCAATCATAACAAAACGGATCCAACACGGATTTGCCCTAGTTGCTTCTTTACGCAAAATCAACAGAACAGATTGAGAGAGATGAAATTTTGTATAGATATTGTTCTGGACCAGGAAAACTTAGACACTACTCTTTACCCTGGTACTACGCGGGTGAAGACGCGAGCTGAAGCTAGTAACAACTAAACGACTATTTAGAATGTTTTTAATGCATCGCATGTGCCATGGTGGGAATCGAACCCCAACTCATTTCGAGATATGGTTAAAGTCGACCAAGGGATATCACCAGAAGGGCAGCAGCTTCTTTTTGTCTTTTACCATTTCTGTGTTTATCTATCACCTTACTGCGAGCACCGGTCCGCCTGCCAAGCGTGGAGATAATTGATAAATTGTTTTTTTTTCGGTAAAAGTCCCGAACCAACAGACAAAATTAATGATCAGACGATGATGTTGCATAGCAATGAAATAAAAATAGTAAAACCCTGAAAAACATTTTAAAACTCTTCTCTGCTGCATTGTTTTATCCAGAGGCTTTTAGGCCTTGAACCGCCGCCTAAAGTGGTTATCGTTTTTCTTTAGCGTATATTTTTAGGGTTCCCGGTTTTTTTAGTTAAAAGCTAACGTTCTGTGTGTGGCACATTGTACCTACTGTTTTAAAAACAAAATAAAGGTATGAATGAATGAATGAAAATTCTTTATTGTACACGAAAAACATAAAGAACAATTTTCAATTTAAAACTAAAGTAAACAGTAAAATGTGCGGTCTTATCGCTTAAAGGCGATCTCTTCCAGACAACCTTAGGATGGAAAGTATTAGTACAAAAACGGTTGATGGTAGGAGTGTGTGTACCTACATAATAAAAGAGAATAAGTAAATATTGATATTTACGATTCATGATGATTACGATTTCTCTACCATACTACTTTCTTTGTTCTTAATTAGTAAGCAAAGTAATAAACCTGTAAGTTGTAATTTATAATTTCTGACTAATTTATTTTTTGATTTCTTATGAATTTTATTTATTAGGCTTATCATAGTTTCATTATTATTGTGTTTATTAATTAATAGAATTTACTGCTGCGTAAATTCTATTTATATCATCACAGTTATATTTTTTGTTTTAAACTGATATGTAACAATGTTATGAATAAATAAACTATGAACATACTCGCCTTTTTTCCCGAGGGGTAGGCAGAGACAAGGTATTTCCGCTTATTACTCCAAGCACACATTTTTTCCTTCATTCCATGATAGAATGAATACAGAACCCTGTACGTAAACGATAGTATCTTATTTCTTCCCAAACAGTTGCACTTTTTCCCCCATGGTCTGCATTATGTACCAGCCACTCGAGTGAATTTGCATTCTGAAGAAAGTCTCAGACATATTTTAAGATTTTCATGTTCAGTTATAAGTTTTAAGTTGCAGTTTTAAGTTTAAGTTATGTTGAGTGGACGCTCGGAAGTTTGTCGGTGTGAATGTATTGAAATGAAAAAAAATATTTCTGTAACTGGGCTACAGAAAAGTGATAAGTACCTTGGTACGTACTAAGGCTTAAAAGTGGATCAAAGATTAGAAGGAAGGCTTTTATAAAGGCAGCCATTTACCGAATTGTCTTATAAAAATTGAACTTTTTTGAACCCAATCGTACCCAACCCCACTAGCTTACTTTAAAAAGGTAAAGATGTTGCCTAAGTGGAAACACGCTTTTCTAAAAGGAACCTGTTCAGTCTGGACTTGAAGACTACAAAATTGTACTCGTGCAGAAAAAACAGACGAAGGCAACGAGATCCCTTTCATACTTATCTTTCCACAATCTTAGAGTATTTAAATCTTAAGAGAATACTTTCATTATACGTTAGCATTAGAAATATCAGCTTAACTATTTCTTACAAGAACTGTAGCCGTATTGTAATATTGTATATTTGCAGAAAAACTTCTAAAATTACTTATTTAGTTATAAACAATCGCTCAAAACGCCTAGTCGTGACAATATTAATTGCTGTACCTAACTTTGTTTAAAGTTTAATCGGAGGAAACAATTAACAAATTTAAAACTTTGTTTAAAACTTAACAATTGTTTAATGGCTGCAGAGATCCCGTTGGACCTCTCTTTTTAATGGTAAATTAGTAGTAGGTTCGAGTTTCGGAAAAGCACTCACATTTCCTCCATCATTTCATTAGATGCTAACTTTGTATGTAAGTATCCCTGGAATACAATTTATTTTCTTTGCCAAACTTCATTGAGATTCGTTCAGCTGTTGAGACGTGAAACATAAAAAGACAATGTAAACAGACAGAACTAATGTACAGTATAGTGTACTGTAATCCCGTGGGAAATCCACAATTACCTGGCTTGGTATCTTTAATATATAAATAGGATTTCCTAAATCAAAAAACAGCAAGGGGATAACTTGTATGAAAAAAAAAGTGGTTTTAGTTATAAACATTTCTCAAATACAATGCCATCAAATGTTCTAGTTTAAGAAAATATTTAAAACGTTTAAATTCTTCCATAATCTTTAAACTTAATGAAAACACTTAAATTAATAAAACGAGAGATTAATTAAGTTGATTTTGACACAACGTAGGGGCACTTAGGAGCCACAGTCGAGATAAATTCGGTATGACAAACATTTTGCTAATATTTTCAATGTCCCTATAGATTTGCCTTTACAATAATTGTTGAGTACTCCTCATAATAGGACTAGTTCTTTCAAACTAAATTTAAAATATACGCACCACAAATAACTTGGAAATAACATCCAGTGCCTGTATTACCGCTGACTTACGACCCTTATAGTTTTTCTGCAGATTTTAAGGTCATGAGAAATAGGTCAGCCATTTTTCATAAAAAACCCAATACTAAAAATTCTTTAAATAATTCTCCTAAAATATTTTTTGATATGAGTTGTTCGATTATCTTGAAGTCTAGAAAGCTTTGGGGGATACCTGTGCCCAGCAGTGGAATAATGTAGGTTCGATCAACATACTTAATGGTTATCAAGAGCACAGCCTTGATAACCATAAAGTATGTGGATGTCACAACATCCGGCAATTGATATAATTTCGCAAAAGCCGAACACGATTTTGATAGCAACTAAATTATTTTGGAGGTACAAATTAGTTGCTCTTATAATTGTAGTATATAGAATAAAATAGCAATATACGTCTACCGATTGCCAATTTCTTATTTTGTAAAATTAAAATTCTTACTGATGCTGTCATTCGATAGACAGGAAGAACTCCGACTGTCAAAAGCTCGACAGATCTGTGACAAAACTCTAAGTACCTAGTCAACTTGTCATACTCCACCCCATTGCGCTGTGAGCCGAGGCTTTCATTTGGGTACAGCATGTCACCGTCAGACCACTTGGAAAAAGGCCCTTTGGCACGACTACAGGGTGCTTCAAGTATGAAAATTCAGTACAATTTTATGAGTAAAATTATTATAAAGAAAATTCTTGTCTGTATTATGAATTTTATAAGATATTTTAAGCTGAAAAGCGTTTTGCTTTTCGTTTAATTTTATTATGAATACCTGTAAATTGAATACTCTAGGTTAATTTGAGTACAGTGCGTTTTTGTTAGATACAATAAAAGGTTTCTAGTAATAAATCATCATTATCATCATCCTTCTGTCCATTTACATGAAGACAATGTTTGTTTGAAAACAATTTATAATGTTATTACGGAATTATTGTAATGAATTTATTTTGAGTCGTTTTAAAAACGTCCACATTGCCTGTGTCATCTGGCGTTTTGTATACATTGGTTTAGTCAAGAAAATCATATTTAAATATAATCAAGTAGTAGAGAAAACTATAAATCATAAATAATAAATTGTTTTATTATTTTTTCTCTCACATAGGTTTTCACATTAAATTTAAATTACTTACTAGTAGGTACACTGGTAGAGATAATAAGACCAGGTGGCCTACCATCACATAATCAGACGCCACTCATTTCCAAAGCAATTCAGTGTAGGTTCCTAAACTGGATCGTTCAATTTAATACCATGACGTCTATACAGCTGGTTAGCGAGAGAATCGTTGAATTAATTAAATTTTGACTCTGGTACGTTCTGAAATTAAATCAGCAGTTTTTTCGAAACGTTGCGGCCACTTATTAATTTTCGATATAGTTTTTTTTAGTAAAATGTAAGTACATAAACGTATAAACTCTCAGCTGAGTCGCTCGTTTAAAAACCTACACTGACACGCTTATGCGACGTCGTGGTACGAAGTTAAGGTAGCTCAGTTTAGGACGTCAATGAAATCGCAATAAGACTTCATGATTCGGCCCGTTTTGTGTGAGATCGATGCCTGAGGTAGGTGAGAAACCTGTATTACAGGTCACCGCTGCCCCCACTCCACAGAAATCACAAAGCTTGTTTTGTTAAAACTAAGATATTGGCGAAAATTTGATGAAGTATGTAAATTGAAGCACTTAGTCTGCATAATAAATTCCCTCTAGGTCCCTCGGTGGCATCGTTCAAGCTCGCCTTAAACTAGTTGTAACGTAATCTAAGTAGGCACATTGACGTACCGGCGAGGGGGTGTAACCATGCACGTTAATATTCCACGATAAACTCGCATCATTTTATCATAACCGCCTCAGAAGGAGGATAGTGGTCATCGAAGGTTAAACATTAGTGTACTTTATACGTATATGATTGTATATTTCATCAACATAGTTATCACAACAACAAAATGTAAACGTGTGAGGTTTTGTTTTTTTATTTTAATCATAATAATAAGTTTATTTACTAGTTGCAGGACTATGTTATAGGCTATAGACATATTTATGTATACATTTCGTACTACCGGCGCTGCCACAGACATAACAGAAATCCTTTAAATATGTTTTCCATCGTATAACTTTAAACTTTAAAAATAAAATAAGTACTCTAAGGTCTTTTGTCTTCTTTCAACATGGGATAGACTTGGTTTGACCGCTATCTCGTAGAAATTATGAAAAAACGTACTTATTTTCCGAAAATGTGACCGTTTTGCTCTGTATACCCCTATATGCCTGTGACGTCCCAAAAGACCTGAGCACTTACAAGCACAATAGACTTCTATTAGCTCAAAATTCAACGTTTGAAACCTACGTCAGCGGGAAACACTGGGATCTTAAATCAGTCGTGCTTGAACTTACAGTTCTATACTCTGGATATCTGTAGTGTATCAGAATACACTAGGCAGGGTTCTGAGAAACTCCCATGAGATGATTGGAACCATTGAAATGCACCATTCTCCTTGTGTGCTGATCGCGATTCCGAACAGGCGGTATATTTGACGATTTAAAATCTTAATGAATTATACATTTTGACTTGACTTTTGACTTGGCGCCTCGGGAAAACAAATGATGCAAGACTTCTCATTGAGGATTCTCTTACGATCAATACATAGTGCGAATCTTTTGAGGATCATGCGAAGGGGTAGCTGACTACCCCCTCACATGTGCGTCTGAATGTACGTTATTCGGCGCAAGCCAAAGTCTATGCAAGTACTACAAAAAAGTGGCAGGTTGCAAGCCTATCGCCACCTAATGTGGCTTTTCTAAGTTGCGTACCTATATAATATAAAATTCAGCACTTAAACAGGCTACATCTAACAGGAACAAAAATAATTTGTAAAGATAAGGGTTCTCTACTTTCTGTTTATTTAATTTGGAATAAATTTAGAAAACCAAAATGTATGGGATATATTTATATATTGGTAAATTGGTTGTTACAAGTGTACAGTATATAATTCTAGGTTATAGGTATACTGCATACACGTAAGACAGTATGTGGTAGCGAATTTGACTGTTTAATTCCACAATGTGCCAAAGCTGAGACAAAACCTAAATAGGTTTGTAATCGGGTAATAACTTCATACCTAGTTCGAAGAAGAATCGTCAAAAATATATTGGGTGGCTTAGTACGTCAGCCATTTTATTCACTCTGAAAACTACCAATGACCTTCAGTTATATTTGCTTAATAATAGTGTCCAATAACATTTCAACGACTCGTTTTAAAACTAGCGGAACATTTTTCAAATCTGTCAGAGCATTTCGTTATTATCTGTTCACTGTACTATTGATCTAGAGTAGGAATTCAACATTTTGTGACAACTTTGTAATAACGCTATCATTTTGAATTCATTTTAGGACATACGGGAATTTCCACGAACCTTATTATTGATATATATTCCCGTATGTCCAAATATGAATTCGTTGATCCACGATAGTTATTTTAATAAAATCATTTTGAATGTTGTTATTAACAGAAACACGTCATACATAACTAATTTCTACGAATAATCGATGAATTCGAATCAGCCGTGATCGTGTACTGTAAATCTGGACAAGTTTAGTTACAATAGGTGAGGTTCTTTAGGAGAGGCACCCCAAGAACCGACACTCTGACATGAATTATTTTTTTTCGACATTGATAGCTAACGAGCATTCGGCCCAACTGATGGTAAACAGTTACCACCATTCACAATTGCACCGCTGGCCATAGCCAGCGGTGCAATTGTGAATGGTGGTTGGGGGCACCAAAGCGAAAATTTTAACTACGTAGGTATTAAGAACTAACGTTAAAATCCCGCGGCAAAACGGAAATAAAACCTGAGACTACTTGTAAAATTAATCCTACGATCATCGATAGTAAAAACACTCTGTAGATTGAAACCGTTGAATAGAAGCTGTATATCTGAAAGACGTATTAGCCTCTGAGAGGCTTTCACGTGCTAGGCGTTTCTTTGTGCGCGCGACACCTCGTTTATATTATTAAGTCTTTGAATTCAGGGTTTTTGATCGAGGTTTCAATGTTGGTTTATAATTTCGAGTATTTTCTGTCCCTTTCTGGTTTTGCGGAGGAGGGTTATATAATGTTTGTTACGTTTTTATGCTCAGGCTACGAGTAAACAATGAGACACATTCGTTTGGGATCATATTAAACACAAAAAAATACCGTGAGAATATTAAAAATAAAATTATGGGTTGGGAATACAGAAAAAAAAATATTATCCCACTTGGTATGGAAAGCCTAGGGGTAGAAGGAATAGGCTACAAATTCTCGTATGGAAAAATATAAGTCTTAGCGATCTGCGATTTTGTCAACGAATTTTCAAGTCATGAAACAAAAAATGTTGTGAATGCTATGTCACAACATTTTTTTTTCGGTCTCACTTTGAGTAATACACGTCCGCTCTACGAGACCCCTAGGCTGCTGCAAACACCTGAAACCTACGTAGCAGACTTACACTAGAAGCTAACTCAAAGTATGGCTTTATTAACTTCGAAACTCCTTGCTATGCTCGTTATAAAGGCAGCTTATAACAGGATGTTAAATTTATAAGGGGCTTGTAGAACAGGTACTTCAAAAGTCAATATCTTGAAATCTTATCTTATCTTATCTTCTCTAAATGTATATAACTCAAAAGTGACTGACTGACTGACATAGTGATCTATCAACGCACATCCCAAACCACTGGACGGATCGGGCTGAAATTTGGCATGCAGGTAAATGTTATGACGTAGGCATCCGCTAAGAAAGGATTTTGATTAATTCTACTAATAAACTTTGTCAATTTTAAACCGATCGGGCTGAGACTTTGCATGCATAAAGCTACTATGACGTAGGCATCCCCTAAGAAAGGATTTTAAGATTTTGCATTTGTTTTGTTTCGGTTTAGTAGTTTTGGTTATAGACTCTGCTTTGTATTTGGCATTTGTTTTGTTTTCGTTTGGTTTAAGTATAGGTTTTGTCGGTTAGACTTTTTTAAAATGGAAGTTGAAGAATGTACTGTCGTTTTTAAGTTTTGTAGGCCCAAATTTTTTACACACGCTAACCAAAAGTAAAGCCGCACAAACTATACCCAATTAATAATAATACTTCTTAACGCGAGCGAATACTAGCAAAAGCTAGTACTAATATAAAATGCTAACTGACTCACTGATAACAACTCACAGCCTAAACGGCTAATTGTAATTGTAGAGACATGAAATTTGGAGGGTATGTTTGTCTTGATGCCAAAATGAGTGCTAAGAAGGGAATTTAGAAAATTCGTACCCTAAGGGGTTAAAAAAGGGGTTGAATGTTTTCATTAAAAGTATGCTCTAACTCTGAAACCGTGCCTGATAAAAGGTCAAAATTATCATTATAGATTCCTCATATAAAATATATAAGAACGTAATTCTTGGTTTTTTATTTTTCCATAATTGAAAAGCAGGGGGTCCTTTTATTAGAAAAAATCGAAAAACTTTGTTATTTAACAGAAAAACACAATGTTCACGTTGGTTTCCATTAAAAACTGGAGTATTTTAAGTGCTCTTTATGCAATGGATGAATGTCAAAACTACCAAGGTCTGATGATGGAGTGGAATAAAAAAAAGGGTTTTTTTCAGTAACTAACACTAATATATATTTAAAGCGGTGCGAATTTAAAATGAATGTACCTATGTGTGATACTCTTCTACGAACCATGCAAACCAGGGTCGTATGATGATGCCAGCGGAATTCCCTAATAATGCATAGTATAACAGTCGTGCTTATACTTTTTTCAATCGGTATGGCGAGGCATTCAACGACATTTTTTTTTTTTTATTTACTTGGCCGTAGCAGTAGCGGCTTAAGAATCGACCCCCTCCAACTCAGCCCGCGGATGTCGTTAAAGCCGATTTAAGGGATCTCACCAGAGGAAGCGGCAGCTTTCTGCTGTATGTTACATAACACCTTTACTGTGATCACCAACCAGCCTGCCAGGTGTGGTAATTATGGTAAAACCCTCCCGTTTTTGGAGTAAGCTCCCATATATGAAACGTTTGTATAAATTGTTATTTTCGACCTGTATAATAACAAAGTTGGTGTGTGTATATTTTATAGTGATTACTTTGTGGTAAACAAATAAATGAAGAATAAAATCTGGGCAAACGTGAGTCGGACCGGCACTAAGACTTCAAAAAGCCTACATTTTTTGTCTGGGATTGTGGGTCAGAACCCTCGGCGTGCGTGTCTGCACACCATGTAGGAGCTAGTCGGTCAAATTTATCCAGATACCCAACAAATATATATATTTATAATATAATACTTGCACCTATTTCAAAAAACCAATACGCGGACGAAATTGCGAGTAAAAGCTAGTCCCTAATAATATTGTCATGAGCTGACTGACTGACTCAAAGCACAGCCTAAACCAGAGGCTTAAGTTAAGATATCTAGGATTTTTTCTCGGGATGAAGGGAGCAAATTCCAAATGTTAGAAAGGCAAACGATCACGACCGTGAGCCTATTTGCAACTTTAATATAATAAAAAAATCGTCGTTTCTATTGTAAAAGTTTTATTTTTAAGATATGAACGTGTATGAACTACAAAAACGTGCACAGTACAGCCTTTAGTACCCTGTCTCTTGTGGATGTTATTATCGAGGTAATGGTAGCCATAGTCAGTTTTTTTTGACATTAACTCCACTAGAATACGTTTAAAGAAACCTGTAGGTCTGTAATAAGCCTAAATTCACCCATGTAATTCTTTTGTTTTGTGTAATAAAGAAGACTAGCCTAATAAAGAAGACTAGCCTAATAATTCACCAATGCCAGCTTAGGCTGTCCGGCTGTTGAACGCAGAACCTCTAGAATTAAATGCTGGGCCGCCTCGGCAGAATCGAATTATCATTTCGAATGAGTCAGGTTGATAACCAGCGTTGTTAAGCTTTTACTCTGTTTCCTGTCTTCGAAACACGATAATATCTATATCTATGTACACTTTTAGGACTTCATGCTCAAATCAAAATAAAATCAATTCAAAAAAACATTTATTGCCTAATTACTAACATGACTATATAAACTACTTAAATTAGGGTACTTACAATAGGCAAAAGGGATAAATTCAGGTTTTGCTGGATTTCCATCATCCCGCACAAGTACGTAACGAACTCCAGCGCTGGTTTTCAATAAACCCCTGTCGATTGGATGGTCATCGAGAGTTTAGTTATAAGCGGTCTGGGTTTTTAATCTATTACTAGGTGTATAGAAATATGTGACAATTAAAAAAAAGAAAAAGACAAGCTATTATTATATATGTGTATTGTGTACCTACTGTAGGTATTGTGGGGACTCCTGAGAACATCGATCTCTAAAGAGTTCGGGCAACAGAAGTTCCCACGTGTGTGACTGAGGGTGAGTATGTATGTATTTCAGTATTTCTAACCCCGTGGTTTAAAGGTCGCTTCAAAACTGTGCTTTTGACGCAATTGTAGCAAAACCTTGCCACCTCTTTTCATCACTTCCCATTCATCACTCAAACACACAAAAAAATGTTGGTCTACGTGTTTAGATAGTCAGTAATAAACACAGAATAATTTAATATGGAAATATGTGTATTGTTATTTTTTTCTTTTCTTATATGTCGGGGAAGTGCATGGCCTTCATCTCATCTGGTTTCAGGTTATGATAAGGCCGAAGCTGGAAACGCCCTTCAACTGAATCCTCAACTGTCTGAGAAACTGGCTATCTTACCTCTAAATGCAAGAACACAACTATTTGTTTCATATTGTTGTTATGGCGAGAGAAATAGGTAAGATATTGGTAGCTAGCCAAGCGGCCTCAAACAAAGTCCTACCACCAACCAAACCAAGCTCTGGATCGGACACCGTCAGGCAAACAAATAGACCCCAGAGACGGTTATAAAAGCCTTTTTTAAGGGTTTTAAAACTGAGCTAAAACTGAACAAAAAGACCAGGGCAGAGCAAAGCTAAGATCGCACTAATATCCTCAGACGTAGTGCGGCTCCAGTTTAACCCATTCAATCAATGGCTTTAGCCGTACACTTGTACTGACAAGTATCTACATCTCAAATGCGCACTCAAGTGCATGCCCAATCTAACTGGGTCTGTAGCATGAACGCTGGCAACAATCAAACGATCGCCATCGAATACATATGAACAAACCTTCCTCAGCAGTATTTACTGATGATAGTATCCGTTGAGAATCATTCATTCAGTTGATTTATTCAATTATTTTGGTTACAGTAATAATAAGTAATCTACCCCTCCAACTCAGCCCATGGATCTCAAAAAGCCGACTAAGGGATATCACTCAGGACAACCGCTTCTTTCAAATTGCAAATTAATGTTTTTAACCGCGTCTGTGATTCGCCTTTCAGTGTCAGATCCAGAGGTCCCGGGAACTTCAACTTTTTGCTTGTATTGGTTGGTGGTAGGACTTTTTTAAAATCCGCCTGGCTAGCTACCACCATCTTACCTACGCCCGTCGGAACATAACAATTCTAAAATTGTTGTGTTCCGGTATTTAGAGATAAGATAGCCAGTTCCTCAGTTTGCTGAGGATTCCGGGTGAAGTGCGCTTCCACCTTCGGCATTATCATAACTTGAAAATCAGTTGAGACGAAGACCAAGCACCTCCCCGTCTTGTTATATTTTCCTGATTTCTTTCACTTCACCTCACGCCTTATGGTGTGCCAAGTAGGTATATGTAATTTCATCGCAATCTTATTCATTTAATCGGAACATCGCAATGCACTTCGGCAGTAAGTACCTATCAAATTAGACTGCGGAAACGAGAATTCAATCTCAAAAACAAACTTCGAAATTTTATCGTAATTTTGCTTCGTGTATGGTTAGGTGGTGAAAGTTAGTGAAAAATAATCCAGAAGGGACACTATTTGCACAAAATACTACAAATTGGTTGATTGAAGCGACACGTGACCCAAGGACTGGCTCTTTTTTAGGCCAGCGAATTAGCATAGCTATTCAGCGTGGCAATGCAACTAGTGTCTTGGGCACGCTTCCATCTAGTACTGGTCTGGAACAGATGAGTTACCTAAAGGCCGTTTGTAACGCTCCTTAGGTAATCCGACCGCTCCTCTGTACATACTGCAATAAATTAAAATAAATATTACACGCCACCTAGCCCCAAACTAAGCATAATATGTAATATTGGAACTAGATAACTAGTTAGTTTAATTGTAAATTTTATTTAATAAATATTTATTTTAAAAAAGTGGGTAGATTACATAAGTTAACCACCTTCTGTAGTAGTTTGAGTAGACAGCCCACTGAGTCCCGGGTTCGTTCCAATGGGGAGCACAAAGAGGCTTCGCTAACGAAGCCTACGTTCACGCTTTGGCCTTTCAACGTTAGCTCGCTTCCATACATTACGTGTGATCGATACTGCCATTCAAACCTACTTCGCTTTGTGAAACGTGTTAGCCTAGTGGGATATGTGTGTTTCATATTTCGGAGGTTGTGGGTTCAAAACTAAGCACTAGCAAATATACTTTAAATGAATTAAAATTATTTATTTATCTCACAAACAATCAAAAAATTCTAATAATTCCCTCTGTGTTCTCCATGCCCCTGCCCATGTAAGTTTTGGACGTTCCTCTGGTCACCCCCTTGTGAAAAGGTTTAAAAAAGAGGTATTGTAAATTTTGATTAATAAATAAATATGATCATCAAATGTTTTTAAACAACGCCATCCAGCTCATACTAATCAAAGCGTGTAATATGGGATCTTGATAACATCAAATATGAATAGTTTTTTTTTTCATATAACCTATATATACCTATCTATTTTCATGTTTATTTAACGACCCTTTTCCTGAAACAAGGAGCGCTTGTACTTCATCTCACCTGGTTACACGTTAATATAAGGCCGAAGGTTAAAATATATACTGTAACGTTACTGTTTTTATATTAGAAACAGTAAGAACAATAATAAGAAATACTAAAGGACCTATCCTACTAGAGGTGTTAAAGAGATAAGAGTAAAAATAAGAATTATGAAAGTAAAAAGAAAATAAAGTATATTAAAGAAAAGAAAGTCCACAAGTACAATCAGAGACTTCTACGTCCAACCAGTAAGAGGGTCTTCAATGTCCAACCAGTATGAGGGTCTTCAACGTCCAGCCAGTAAGAGGGTCTTCAATGTCCAACCAGTATGAGGGTCTTCAATGTCCAACCAGTATGAGGGTCTTCAACGTCCAGCCAGTAAGAGGGTCTTCAGTATCCCGTACAGCAGCTTTTTAAAGACAGCCAGACAAATATATTGAAGACCAGCAACTTTCCCGGGCCACTTGACCCGGGAATGGTCTTGTATTTAATTTAGAGTTCTCCGATTGGGAGCTAATAGATGTAACTTATCTCCGCTCCGTTTGGATGCTAGATATCCATTCCTTTCCTCAGCCACCAGCTTTAGCAAGAAGACTTTGGTGGAACGCTAGTATTCTAAATTTGATTAATTCAAATATTATACATGGCCAAAGATAATTGCTAAGGTTTTAATACAAGTTGAGATAAAAATGTACGTGTTAGACAGAGATAGCATATAAAATATAAAGGAAACTTACGTTATGAGCTTTTTATGACATAAAAAAGATAAATGACATTTGCCATAATTGACAACCTAAAATAATATAAACAATCTTCGAAAATCTAAGGTCTATTGATTTCAGCTAAATATTACATTTGAAGAAACAATAATAAGCTTATCGTAATAAGATAAATCCAGAGAATCTATAGATGTACTTTTGAAAGCAAAACAAGGGATAAAAATGAAAATATTAATGTACGAATTGTGAAGGAATAACATAAAAAGGTACTGTTTTAGAACTAAATTAGAACTAAACGATAAAGAAGTACATGTTTTAATGTAGAAAGTATAAAAACATGCAGATAAAAGTACAAAATTATGCAGGAAAACACAGTTTTCCTACAATACTTAAGTATAAATGATGGGTTAGCTCATAACCAAGGTCTGTCTATAGCTTAATAATAATAATAATCAGTAGAAGTAATAATAATATTAACCAAAAAAACTGTTTACAGATCAGGCACATAATATGTATTATTGAATGAAAGTTACGTATAGATCTTCTCTGTTCTCCGTACTAGGTCTCTATTGAGACTGTGAAGCAGAGTCACAGGAAATGATGATGATGTTGTCATAGTACCTGGGATAAACCTATACCTGGGAGCTTATTTTTTTTGTGTCCAACTAGGAGACGGAACAAGCAAGTAGCCCACCTCATGTTCAGTGCACTCTTGCCTATAACAATGCCTTACTGCGTAGGTCACATCCACAAAGAACATAGCCTACACGGCACTGCATTGCGCCCGTCATCTTGAGGCATAAAGTTGTTAAGCCTCGCGTGCCCGTAATTTCAACGGCAACCATACCCTTCTAACCAAAACAAATCAAAAGAAATGGCGGCTGAAATAGGTATGGTGGATGTACTTCCCCGGACGAGGCCTTTCACAAGGAGCTCTACTACTCTTGGCTTCTCTCAGTATTTCAAACAAACAGCCACACGTACAGTTAACTACAGCACATACAATGTGTATCGCATTTGCTGTATACGAGAGAATTGTCAGACTCTGTTGTTGCGTGAATTGCTGAATTCTAATTCAGAAAACTATTTTGTGTACAATTTTACTCCTGCAAGGAATTACACAATTTCCTGTACATTGTACTTTGTTTATTATTTTGTCCGAATGTAAGTTTGGACGTGCCTTTGACTACCCCTAGTACATTATCCTCATAAGATTCATTACCTAATTCTGTCGACATAATAACAATTCTGATATTGTTGTATTCCGGCATTTAGAGCTAAGATAGCCAGTTCCTCAGTTAGTTGAGGATTCCGGGTGAAGTGCGCCTCCAACTTCGGCCTTATCTTAACTTGTAACCAGGTGAGATACCAAGTGCTTACCTGTCGTACAACAAAAAAATGCTCTGATTAGTAATCAAAGGTGAATCCTTGAAGGGGAAAAATCGTGAATCATTTTATTGTTTTTTGTTTAGACTTTTTGTTTTCCAAAAATAATCGATTGATTCAAAAAAGTGTTTCTATGGAGGTTCTCGTTTCTAGGTTCAGCTAGACAAAAAGGGAGCTCAACTAGCACCAAACAACCAATCATCTTCCACATCTGCTCTAACCCACTAGCGGCCCTAAAAATAATCGCCGAGCCTAGAAATAACCGCAGTTGAGCACGTTTGCCTGTCAATTATTGTGGAGTGGAGTCGACTCGAGTGTATTGATTGACAGCGATAGTTGCCGTCGATTTTAATTGCTTGCTCGGAGTTTGGACTTTGGATGTTTCTGCACATACTCCGAAACAACTTGTTACAAGTTGGAGTATTTTCAACTTATAATGTCAAATTGAACTGTCCCTAATGTAAAGTCGAATATTGTACAAATTGTTTTGTTTATTCATTCGAGAATTTACCACTAATTACCACTCGCTAATCTTATGATTAGCCCCTGCTAGGTGGTAGTCAGAGGCAAAGATTAAATGATGATGTAGTAATTTGTTCATCTTCTTTTTATTTTATTCGTGTGGGGAGACGGACATTTTGTCTTGTTAGTGTTAGGAGTCGCAGTACTCTTATGTACCTAATATCTCATACTATAGTAGCCTCTCATGACTACCTTGTGAGAATAGTTAGGGACCTGTGTATCCACCGATATAAAATTAAGTAAATAACACAGTTTCTTAATGCCATAACATGAATGCCAGCACCATCGTTTCTCATTTTTAGCTTATATGTTTCTGTTCCAAAATAAATATATTTGGTAAAAAAAACTCTTTTCTGCTACCACTTAACTAACGTATGAGAGTCTGTCTAATAACTGTGTTGAGTGTTAACGAAAGTGCGCGCTAGTATTTTTTTTTAAAGTTGTATTTTTGCCGAAGTTTTATCTTCAACTTTCACAGTGACAAAGTCACAGAAGAAAGTACAAAGTCCCACAAATCTGTGTAAGTGCCTTCGCTACTATTATTAGTCGGTGGTTTACGAGCGAACGATTTACAGCTCGCTGCGACGAACTCGGGGAAAAATCGACAAATTACCGCCCGAAGCAGGCAACCGCGAATAGTTTGCACATTATAACACATTTTCAAACACGGGTTTTACTTATCAGAAATAGAATTAAAGTCAACATTTTATTTATCCACTATCAGAGCATCATAGGACTTTGTTTGAGTCCGTCTGACTAGCACAAGATTGTCTGTCGCCACATCAATAATTCTAATTTGTTGTGTTCCGGCATTTAGAGGTAAAATAGCTAGTTCCTCAGTCTGTTGAGGATTCCTGGTGAAGCGCGCTTTTAATTTCATCCCAGGCAGTTCTTCGTCATACAATAAAAAAACTGACACACAACACACACATTTAACCATTAGTCCTGGTGACTTGAAATTTGTGTTTTGTTATTTGATGTTATGTTGTAAAGTAAGGTTCTTACGGAAGTTTGGGAACTAAGTTCCGGGCTGTCCACAAGTTCATATATAACCTGTAATAGACGTCCACTATTTGACAAGAGCCTCGACATAAAGTCTGATAATACAGGTGAGAAAATTCGCCATTTTGAAAAACATTTTATCAAATCAAATTACATAAAATCAAATAGTTTATCATTCACATTAATAGATCAAGAAACCCAGCTGCGTAACCCGCGGCTGCGACTCAAGGGCCCTCAAGAGAGACACTCGAAAGGTCCATTTCTCACTAAGATTGCTCACAACTAAAGTACGCTATGATGTATGCGCCACAGTATACCGCCTATTTACTATGAGCCGTGACAAATGGAAACTTTTATGGAACGTTTATGGTTACAAGGATATTTTACGTCGGTTACATCGACAAAAATAAGATTGGGACGCAAAAAGATTTCTACCTTATGCGGGTTTGAACCACCTGCTTAGTCAGCTCTTCAATATTTTGTAGTAGAACTGGTGTAATGTTGCGCTGAACGTACTTACGATATTTCGTGTAGACTCACATAATTTTCCCAGAGGGGTTGTATACGTAACTGAACATGTCTACTGAGGAAAACCGGTGCATATTAATATAATATAAATCATAATAATTGTCTATACACTTGAAAAATGCATATATTTTAGAATCCACTTTGTTTTTTTTTTATTTGCCGCGGCTCTGTGCAGTTGCAAAAAGAATAATTACAATTCCAGAAAACTAAGATCCAACTTAGACTCAACCCACCATTATTCATCCCAGCTCATTATGCAAGTAGTTCCACGATAATCCGGTAGATGTCACTAAAACAAACTCGCCCGCCCTATTACCCGTAACTTCGGCCAACATAAGCACAACTTAGTTCAAGCGGCGAACTTAAAACATACTTGGACTTAAACCCCTTGGATTTGCATAATGTAAGCCCCCGCGGCATATATTATGGTGATAATAGCCGGGGATAGAAGCGAAACTAGTACAGCATAACTTGCCATCATACCGGATCAAACCGGTTTCCTAGAAAAGTGGGCAGAGACAACGTATATATATATATATATCGTAAATAGGTTCCTTTTAAGCAAGCGGGCTCCATCTTGGTATTAACCAAATGTACATTTACTGTATTTTGTTGCCTATTCTGTGTTTTTTACATTGCCATGTACTTAATGTTTTTATCTTTTACCTAATTAAATTCTGTTTGTTGGTTGAAGCTATTTCTGACCTGGCCTGTCTCGAGAAAGTCTCCGAGTTAGTCAGAGAACATTTGGCGAAAAAAGACGAAGAAAAGACGTGTATTATTGTAGTGCTATTGGGAGTCAGCCATATTTACATCGCTTCACATGTGGCCCCGGCGGCAGGTTGAAAGCAGTAGGTAGGTATTGGTATTCAGATTAATACTACAACCTATTCTTTGGGGTCGGTTATGAACAGATTTATACAATTTGTAGTATGATAACCAGGTGAGATGAAGGCCAACCACTTTCTCCCCGCCATACAAAAAATAAATTAAAAACGTTTTAAGGCAGATTCTCGTTGTGTCTGGCTCATTTCTGGCTCATCAACTCTAGGCACATTTGACAGTGTTGGTAACATTAGATAGAAAAACCACAAACTGCATTAAATGGTATATTTTTAGCTAATTCATACATCGCACAACATGTTATGGGATTCCATATTGATTGCCGGGCTGCCCCGGAGAAGCGCTTGGCCTTCATTTCATCTGGTATCAAGTTATGCTTTATGCCAAAGGTGAAGGCGCATTTCATCATGTATCCTCAACAAACTGAAGAACTGGCTTTATAATTGTTAATATGGTGACAGACTCAGGTAAGATAGGCTAGCTGGGCGACCACCAACCAAACCAAGAACAATAATGTAACCCCCTGGGGATCTAATCCGGAATCTCTGGATCTGATATATCTTTTGTGACTATGACGTCACAAAAGTAGATATATAAACACTTTATTGTACATCAAGTAACAAAACAAAACAAACTAACTAAAACTGGGTAGAATAGGCAGTCTTATTGCTTAAATGATATTTTACAGGCAACAAATCAAGGCAACGATCGAAAGGATAGATAAGATCAGACAAGTTTTTGTATCTATAAGTTTCACATCTATACGTTGTTACTACTTGTGTAAGAAAACGCTTGGCAAAATATAATTTGCGATACTCGGAAGATTTACATGTGTTTAATGGTAGCGCCGCTTGGTATGTTACTTTAGTGCCTATATTATATTAACAGACAAACTTTGTTCATGATCGCCGATCTTAGGCTATTATAAAAATATATCTAATATGGCATCGTGTATCTATCTGTGTTGCATTTGGGTTGAATAATATTACATAACGTATACCTGCAGTTAAAGCTCACATAAGATTTTGTTAGTTTTCTTTTTTAAAGGATAATTAAGCACTTGATCTTCATCTCACCTGATTTCAATGATAAGGCCAAGTGGAAACGCACTTCACCGCAAATCCTCAATAGACTGAGACACTGTGAAGACACTGGCTGTCACACCTATAAATTCTATAACACAATAAATGGCGACAGACTTAGGTAATATTAACCTGAAAAAAGAAAAATATTTAGTGACAAATCCGCTAAATTTCTTCGCGCAGAGCCCGGATCGGCAACACGTCGGCAGAGGGCTCGTCAGCTTAGCAGCAAGACTATATTGCCCGAGGATGCCTCGTGTTGAGGCAAAATACGTGTAAATTGGATCTTTTTTAAAGAAATTTAGCGGATTTGTTACCGAATATTTTTCTCATATTATTGAGGATTCCGGATGAAGTGCGCTTTCACCTTCGGCCTTATCATAACTTGAAAATCAGGTGAGATGAAGGCCAGGAACCTTCCATCATACAATAAAAAAAACAACATAGTCCTATTACCAACCATTCCAAAATATATACCGGGACCTCTCGCTCTGGTGCCGGTGGTATCAACACTCCTCAGAGGCAGTAAGCCTCTCCTTTAATCTATTAAAACAGAATAGTTTTGATCATCAGATAGTTTCCAAAGCTACAAATACACTAATTGCAGATTACCGGGAATGTTCTCAAATTAATGTCCATGCTCAAATGCACTTCCCGGGATAACCCGCCCAGTCCCACCGATTGAGTTAATATCTCATTTGGGCTTAGTTCCGCAATTACTGTGACATAACTAGGTCATTCTGTCATATCAGTGGTAGGCCTTCAGCTAGATAGACAACCTCCGTGGGGCGGGCAGAGAGTGTAGGAGAAAGGCCATACATTGGACTCAGTGGCGACTTAGGAGAGACCTTTGTCCAGCAGTAGACTGCGATACATTGACAATAATGATGATAGGTCATTTAGAACCAAGTATCAGCATAACAAATTCATTTTTTTTTCTATTGTACGGCCTTTCAACGGTTTGTAGCAATCCTCGCAGCTCAGTTGGTAGTAGGATCTCTGCCGACTGCGTTGAGGTTGTGGGTTCGACTCCCACCCGAGATAAACATTTGTGTGATGAATTGATGTTTGTTCTGTTCGGCTATTGTATTTATTTGTTCATTTATTTATTACGCACAGTACACATTTCAAAAAATATATATACATATATCTAGAATAAGGAATTTTGACTAGTTTGAAACATAAACCTTTGAGCGCACAGCAACAGAATATGACTAGCAGTGTTGAGCGAATATGTTCGCATAATTTACCAATTAAGTTAACAAAAGACTATTTAATAGACCAAATTACATAATTAAATAAGAAAAAAAAGATCGAGGTAAGTCTAATACCTAATACCATTTAGATAAAAATATAAAATTTGTTACAAATTAAATTGGATATTTATTTATATACCTTAGTGGGCCTTAGAGTTCTAGACGCTATTTATCATCTGATTCCCCGTGGAAATAGAGGATGTCTTTGATTGTAATAATATATTTAGGTTGTTTTGAGATAAAGATATCTAGCTCCAAATTAGCTTTTGAGAATTCATTGTACTGTCGACACATTCTTGTTAAATGATTAAACAAGTAAACTACGGGCACTAAACTTAATATTATTGGTTGGGTTAGATCTACGGGCACTAAACTTAATATTGACAGAGATTTGGGACAATAGATTAGGCGAGTCAATTATAGAATGTACTATTTTATACAGATAAACAAAATCAAAATACGTACGTCATGTTTCTAATGATTTAACCTTAAATTTATTCAACCTATCCTTATAAGTCAGGTGCGAACAACCTGACTGATTTCGATAATTTAATATTCTAAGGCATTTCCTCTGAACTCACTCGATTGCATTGACATGTAGTATGGGGTCCATATTAGACTACCATACTCAAGAACACATCTTATCATGGTATTAAATAGGTATAAAAGACTATTAGGATTTTTAAATTCTTTTGTCGATCTAAGGACAAAGCCAAGGAGTTGATTAGCTTTAGATGTAATATGTTGATAGTGTGCCCTAAACGAAAGTTTATCAGCAAACAAGATACCCAAATCCTCAGCAATTGTGCAAAAGCAAATTGTAGCAGAGTGTATTGAATCAGAATGTATTTCCAAAATGTAGTAATCAAGTATTTTAATTATTTTTTTATATACTGTAGACACAAAGAAGCATGCGAAGCATTTCGTAGCAATTCGTAGCACTTATTTTATTTTATTTTATTTTATTTATTTGGGACAAAAAAAAACAGTCATACATTGTATATTGTAAACTAGTATAGAACTAAGTAGGTAAATAAATATATGACCCACAACTTTATCCACGGGTTGAAAACTTCGTAGTAATTCGTAGCATTTCGTAGCTCAGCGTAGCATGCGCTACGTATATAATATACGAATAATAAGCCATAGTCACAGAATAAAATCATACAACTTGTGCAGTTTTTAAACATCATCATCATTATGCCGAAGAGTACATTGAATAATGTTTCCCTCAAGGAGTATAATAATAATAATAATAAATCATTTATTTGACATAAAAACAGTGTTACAGTTTAACATTTTGAATCCGTAGGTTCCTGAACTAGCCGAGGCTGTACTTCAAGATCCAAGGCTTCTCCTATTAATGGTTATTAAATTTGACATAAGAAAGAGGGTACCTTAACTTACTAAAAATAAGAATAAAAGGAAAATTAAAAAAAACCTATATTTCAGATGATGTAGGTAGTTAAGTATTAAATTAAGTATTTGAAGTAACCTCAAAAAAAAAATCATATATATAAAAAAATATATGATAATATTTGTTATATACAAAAGTTATTATTAAATATATACATTACTTCGAGGCATTGTTGTATAAGAAGTAATATTAATATATGTGTTACGTGTGTTAATTAGAAGTACAAGTCTGTAAGCATAAAATGGATAAAATTTAAATCGTTAATTCGCATTTGTCGGAACTAAACTAACTCCTTATCCAGCTGTAGTGAATGAGCTGTGTACAAAATATTAAGTTCTGGATACACGAATAGTTGATGCCGTCCTGATATGGAATGGAATATTAGAAATAAGTCCGATACGATACGATGAATCCGTTTCCGCGATTATAATCCTAATATTACAATCCTTTAATATTGAATCAGGAAACCTACTATTTTAAGCTCAGAGTATTTCTACGAAATAATCGGCCTTCTAATTCTATTTAAGGGGCTTATAAACTTGCGATGTTAGAGATATAATGGAGGATCCGAAGGTTGTTGGTTCAAATCCAGTCGTGCACTTACGGACTTTTTTTTTATTTTGAAGATTATGTGTGCATTTGAAACATGCACATGCCCTGACGGTGAAGGTCACATTATGAGGGAACCAGCATGTCCCTAGGATCGACAATCCAAATGGCAAGCTTGCAACCTGTCATGTGTTGAATACTAACTACTTGCAAACCGTGGGCATGTGTAGAACGTTATTTTGGACGTGCCTCTGACTATCCCCTTAAAGGTGATCCTCATAAGATCCCAAGCTCCGAGTTGTGATCAGCCCTCTCAGCACGGGGAGGGTATAAAAATATTGTATTTATAAATAAGTACAAGCAATTGAAACGAGTTCATGTTGTTGGTGAAAAAGTAAGAGCTAAGCAACGCTGGTTTTCAGTCAGCCCCACTCTCATGAAATATACAAAATGTTCGCAACCGCAAAACGCAGCACAAATGGTTTAGGAAGCGTATACAGGGTGGAATTTTGTAATGCCACCTGGAGGGAAAGTTCTCTTAATACTGCAGATGGAAAATTTTACTCAAAGGAAACATTCCTTTATATTTGAATAGAAAGCAAACTGCATTCAAAGATTTTCGAAAATTCTCTTCTCCCACACCCGGGAATCGAACCGGCTAAAATCTGAAAAAAATATTATTTTTATTTATTTTAATTATTTTGTGGGGATATGTAAAAAATCAAATTTACATGAAATCTTATGCGAATGACAACGAGTTGAGAGTTGAAGTTCAGAATACGATTTATAATATTCACCACAACACTTTATTAAAGGTTACTAGGTAAGGTAGAAATGAATTCGTTAAAAGAATAAATTTGTGTATCCAAGAGAATGGAGCCCATTTCGAGCAACTAATTCGTTAGTTTACCATTTTTTGTAAATAATTAAATAAATTTAAGATTTCCTGGTTTTCCTTTCATCATATCATGTTTGTTAGAGAGATTTCATCCTTATAATTGACTCTAACGATCGATGCAATAAAGTACAGGGTATAATTTTTTCAGATTTTAGCCGTTTCGATTCCCGGGTGCGGGAGAAGAGAATTTTCAAAAATCTTTGAATGCAGTTTGCTTTCTTTTCAAAAATAAAGGAATGTTTCCTTTGAGTAAAATTTTCTATCTGCAGTATTATGAGTACTTTCCCTCCAGGTGGCATTACAAAATTCCACCCTGTATATCTAGGAGGTAATTATAGGTATAATGTTCATATACCATTAAAACCAGTGATTAATCTTTATAAAATACATGTATAATAATCCTAGTAGGTAATATACAATGAAACAAAAGTATTGACGATAAATTTACCATCACGCACTTCCGGTTTTGAGCACAAATCACACCAATGTTTTTATTTCTTTGACTGATACAATGTTTGTTAGAAATATTCGATGCTGTTCAGTTTGTTCGGTAATTATTTCCGCTTCCGTTTAACCATAGATTAGGCAAGAGCTACAGGTAACAATTTAAATCAGTTTTTCGAACGGTCGACCCTGTGGTTACTGAGGTACCCACGGCAGTTGCTGAAATGTTGACATTAACAATAATAACTACAGTTACCACAGCATTCAAGAATCTTCAAGCAAAAACTATCCAATGGATTAAGCTGATTTTTTTTATAGATATTGTTTTAGACCAGGAATAGAATCTATGCTACCTTTTATACGGGTAACAAGCGGGCAAAGCTGCGAGCAAAAGCTAGTAGATACCTAAATAAAAGAAACAGCATTGAAAATACAACTACTGAAAAAGATTTATCTTTTGTGACATTATCCGACTTGTACGAGGCCATACGCGGTCTCGAGTGTGGTAGGCGTCTATTCTTTTTCACGAATAACCACATATCGAACGATAGAATTGTATCACAGAACAAATATATCAGATAAATCATAAAACAAGATGGCCGCTGCACTATGACATTTGACAAATCGCGGAGAAAATAGTCTATTACTGAGCTAGAGGGCGCCACTGAGCGCATCACTCACTGAAATGTGAGCGAGGACACATCCAGACTAGGAATGGTTAGATAAGGCATGTACAAATGCAAGCAGCTAGCTACGCAGGCTGGAGCTACGCTTGGAAATATTCGTCCATGGAGCTACGCTTTGTACACGCTCAATTTTCATTATCATCAGTATCGTTAATCATTTTCAATTTTCAACAATTCAAACGTCGAATTTTGATTTGAGTATAAAACTGGTGGGTATTTTCATATCACACGTTTGGCAGGCGAATTGATGGTCGCAGTGAAGACGATAGATAATATATCAGAAAATGCTTCTGGTTTAACTCTGTAACTTTCCGCTCCTAAATGCATATTAAGTCTATTACTTTATGTATAGTTTATTAAGATTTTCTTTGTGTTATTCGTAAAGTGTATGTAATTAACTAAGGTTTAAGACTTCGTGTAGATCCTGATGATGCTGAAAGCAAGCCATTCTCTTGTAGGTTCTAGATATCATATTAGTACCTTACTATGTGTGTATATAAAAAGGTTGTTGTATAATCATTTTGAGAAATAAATGAATTAAATTGAAATTATTGCAATTAAATTATTTTTTTACTTTAATTGTGTGTATTACTTTTCGTTATTTAAAAAGCAGTTACATTCTAAACAAGGGTCGTGGCTGGAAGTGCAACCCTGTAGTACTGCAACGGGGTACATTTCAAAAACGTATTTAAAATATACATTATCGTTTACCATAGATATATTTATAGACGAAGTTTAATATTCCAAATCATTTCCAGTACAGTAATGTTATATAAATATGTTTTTATCCCTTTTTCAAAACTCCAGAGCGCCAAAGACATCAGTAATAATTTTGCAAAGATTAATTCAAGTGCATCTAGTAGTTCCAGCGTCATGTCCTTTTAATATAAAGACCGACAGACAAAAATGGAAAAAACTATTGATTTGGCGTCAGTATCGATATTAGTGTTAACTCCAATTGAAATTTTCAAAATATATTTAATGTACAGATTTTGACCCGTTACAGTTTTATTATAAGTATACAGATTATTTTTATTCGTGCCAAGCGTTAGACTACCTTACTTGAAAAACAAGTAACGATTCACTTTGGACTTGAAGACTCCAAGATTGTATTTATTTATTTTATTTATTTATTTATTTATTTACTAAAATCAACAGTCCTTAATCTAAAATAATACAATTCGTTCTGAAAAACAGACGAGGGCAAGGAGTTCCATTCCTTACCAGTATTAATGATACAGGTAGAGGCAAACGATGAGTTCGGCACAGTGGAACATTGACAAGGTACGGGTTGAGCCTGCCGTATGTCTGCTAGTAAAACTGCCACGTCTAAATATTAGGAGGTCTACGTTTGGATCACAGCGAGAGATAACTGCACGAGGTATGGATGTAGCGCTGTGTGATGTGTCACACCGTTGCTGGGATCACCTTCCGAGTATTGTCATGATTTATCGTGCCTATTTCTTGGTACAAATGATATTTTTCTGGGACCTTTTTTCTGATACAATACCACAGAATAACTATTACTAGCGATCACTTTAAGTTGTGTGCCTACCGCGGATCACAGGTATTTTTTACAAGTTACCTAGGGCAGTTTACTTCACTGACTTTGTCTGCCAAATGTAATGCCTCTTACGCACTAAGAGCTTTGGGAGCACCTGTCGTGCACCAGTAGACTTTTTGGGTCTTCGAATGTTTATGTGTGCACAAATTCTCTGATGGTCATTAATTATTAGTTACATGTCCTCAGAACCAAAAGTCGGAGTGGCTAAAATTCTGCTAGGCAGCGTTGGGCTTGCCACCTGTCACTAGAATGCAAGCTACTTGCAACCGTGGGAATGTGCCAGATGAAGCTCAGACGTATATCTGACTACCCCCTAGTCGGTGATCCACATATCCACGCTAATTCCGCTAAAAAAAAGTTGGACTACTTGTACTGAAAATTGCAATACGTTCAATCACAATATATTCATTAAAAAAAATGAAATAAAAAAAATATACCTGATATAAGATATCAGGTACCAGGATAGCAGAAACAAATGAGAGGGATTTCACTGTAGATTCACAAAAAGTCAAGATAACCCGTCGCATGGGGAAAACCACGTACCTACACAATATGTGGTGTAACAGGTAGTCCTACCTATTATAGTGAAATGTATTTGCACTGACTTCGAACATACACAATGTAAATTAAACTAATGACTAGCCAATGAATGTTAAATTACTTTATATACACTCAAATCGAAAAATTCGAATTACGAATTCAAAGACGGTTCTATACAGACGCACTTTATAAACGCATATACATAAAATTAAGAATAAAACTCATTATAGTACCGCTACCTTTTTTTTTATTATTTCATTAAAGTAGTATATGGTTTTAGGCAGAATATTAAAAAAATGGCGCACGCATACGTAGTTTGAACTTAATTTCCCGCGCTTCCCATACATTTTTTTTGCCGATCGTGTTTTTGTATTCGGGATTCCAAAAAAGTTTACTAAAATCCTGTAAGTGATTAAAATATGATTGGAGAAGAGAGTAGTGACGGCGAGATTTTCACTCCGCCAGATATTCTAGACGCGGCATTGGCGTTAACTGAAAGTCTCCTGCCAGAAAAATCAAAGAAATTGAACGACAAAAAGTACTAAGAATTTATAGATTGAAAATTACTTCCTTGTAACCTACCTACTTTGTTTAATTTCAATTTTTCCTATGAGTGAATATAAAGTAGTGTATGAAACTGCATATAAATTAGGTATTAAAATACTCGAGTCAACCTATTATCGCATTCGACTTCGCCTCATGCGATAAACAGACTCTCGTGTTTTAATACCCCTTCTTATATGACAGTTGCATAAACTACTATTATATCTCATATTAAGTGAAATAAACTCTTTCAGCAGAAACCAAGAGAAATAACAATATAAGCATTCCTGGTACTTGGCAATCGGGAAAAATCTATTCATAATTGTATTGCACATTCTAATATAAATTGGCCGAATGAAATGAATGAAAAGCGATCTCTTCGAGACAACCTTAGGATGGAGAGGATAGTACAAAAACGGTTGATGACAGGATTAATAAAAGAGAATAAGTAAAACATATCTAAATTAATACGTTGAATAATTGAAATATGATAGAATATGTACCTACTTACTAACATAATATATATAAGTACATTAATAACTGTACATAATTATTTATATTATTACATAAATAATACCTTGGGTCCGTGGGGAGTCGGTGCCCTCCGAATTTTCAAAAATCTTGCGGGGCTTTTGATTGAGGTGACACGTCCCCAAGGCTGGCTTTTATTTAAGCCAGCGAATTAGCTATTCAGCGTGGCAATGCAGTCAGTGTCTCGGGCTCGCTTCCGACTGGTACTGGTCTGGACCAGTTGAGTTACATATAGGCCGTTTCTAACGGTTCTTAGGTAATCTGACTGATTCCTTTTTACATAGTTATTTTAATCGTACATTTTATTGAATAAAGATATTATAAATAATACATGGTTGTTAATCAATTAAATAGCACGGTGCGGGGAGACCCATACGGTGCCAATCGCGCATTGACTCCACAGCACCCAACTTTTGAATCGTATTAGATAAGTCGATAGAAACGTTCACTGAATATGTAGGCATTTTATTATTAATCCCCACGTTTTTTGTTGGAAGGTTTAGTACAAGCTAGATGTATACTTGGCCGAGTTATTCAACGTCTATGTAGAATATATCACGACAAGGTCAAGGCGATGATAGCGTACAATAAATAATACTCTTTTTGCGGGTCTTCACTAATGCCTATTTCCTCTCGGCCGTCGGGGAGGTAATATATTTTTATCCAGGTTCTAGGGGATGAGTGATTATCTGTTTGGGGCATGTTTTTCTGAGATTTAATTTCAAGTTCGCAATATCATAGCTGGGAAAACAGTCAGCATAGGCAATACTACACTACTCTGTGGTCTAGTGGTTCGCCCACTGGATTAGTCTCAGAAATCCCGGGTTCGATCCCCAGGGGTATATTGTGCTAGGGTTGGTTGGTGATAGCAAAATGTTCGTCACCCGGAATCCTCTGAGCAATTGGCTATTTTACCTCTAAATGCCCAAACACAATAGCTTTCTTTATTGTAGTTATGGCGACAGACTTAGGTAGTTTGCTTCGCGGACTTAAACAAAATCCTACCAGTAAACAAAATCTTCGAGGTTTCGAGTATTATATCTAGTAATGTTGATTACCTAAGGTCTCGGTTATTTACACCAACTTCTAATTAATAAGCATCAGTTTGGCAATCAAAAGTATCTTTTCAATTTATCTAAAGTAAAGCCTTTGAATCAAACTTAAACATCAATCAAAACTCTCGCTGGGGTTTTAAAATGTTCACTTACATATTTCACGAAACTTGCAAACAACTCGTATTAATCAAAAATACGGCTGTCTCTGTTTATTAAGGACTGCAGACGGACTCAGGGAGGAAGGGGCTTTCTGACTGACCTGCCCACATAATCATCATTATCACTTCAGCCCAAGTAACGTTACCCATGCTAACATTACTTGGGCTATAAATTCGATATTTTGAAACTTTATTAAACCTCCTATGGTCCTGCGTTAGTTAGATACATAAACTGGTGGTTTCAATCTCTCTGCCCAACTTATGAGCAAATTAATGCTGAAATAAAAATTTGATAGGTAAACATTAAATGCACCTCATTAATATTTAACACTAAAGCAGAACGTTTTATTTTTAACATTACATTGTACACAATCGTTCCATTGTGAAATCCAGGGATGGATATTATTAAATATTCCTATAAATATATCTAAAACAATGTGTATGCCATGCCATCCATTATGGATTTAATAAATGAGGTCCATGTTACATAGCTTTGCCCCCGCTGTCTTGAGTACATCCCATAAAAAGGGGGGTAAAACTGGGAGTTAGGGGGGGTCCATGCAAAAGATGCTAACTCCAGATTTATGTTTGAAGATTAGCAGCGAATTAAAAAGTTCCCAACTCGTTTCAGTCGGGGAAGTGAAAAAGTTCGGTTTCACTCTGTTTGCCTGTCTCGCATATTGTGTGTTTAGGTTTAGGTGCGAGCCTTTGGAGGAAACCTTTTCATTTTCGAAGAAAAAATTATGAACTCATTCTTGTTGACGGAACATGTTATATAAAAGCTTTATATCTTTTCGTGGATAAATTGAAGAAAAAAATCAGGACGTGTCGTAAACACACACGATAGAAATGAAACTTTTGTATTACAGGGAAACATTTAAATTATCTCCCACTCTCAGATTAACCCTAACAACTTTTTTTTTTAATTGTAAGCTTTATTGTCTATTTGTGTATGATAATTTTTAAATAAATTATCAGTTGGCTCTTGACTTGGTTTGAATAGCCAGAGCTAGATACGATGAAATTAGCTTTCCCAGAGGACATTGGAAAAGATCGCTTCATAGTTATTAAAACTCCTCTCGCACTAGTATCATACATATCTCCGACAATAATAATTTCCCGCCATTTTTTACGTCATCCTTACGTCATCATCGTTACGTCATCCGTACCGTCATTTGACTTTTTCTGATATTAATAATACGGGGATTGTAACTGTCAACGTCAAGTCTTTGACATCAATTATAGATAAAATATAATTCCTCTTCTCTGTTGTATACGCACGTGATCATAGTTGCAGTATTTCAACACAAACATTTGGGTCTCTATTCTTCTTTGGTAATTAATATTTTAACATTAACAATTTTTTTTTTCTCTGAATATTATAAATATGACCATGTCACCATTTGCATTAGATATCGGATGTAATTCATAATTACGTTATAAAAACTAATAAGAAAATCGACTTCAATGAAGAATATGATATACTTTCGTTTACCTGGAAGACGTATTTTTTTCAATTATTTTGATGACAGATGGAAGGACAGATAGACAGACGTGTGATCCTATAAGAGATCCATTTTTTTCTTACTTTTGAGGTAATAAACCCTAAAAAACCCTTCCTACTGCTTCAAGTGCTATTTGAAGAGTTCCCTCGATTTCTCCAGGATCCCATTATCAGATCTTGACGTGATGACGATGAGACCTCCTGTGAAGTATGCCCTTTTAAGCGAAAAAATAAATTTCCAAATCTGTCAGATTTTTTTTATTGTACGAAGGGTAAGGCACTTGGCCTTCATCTCACCTGGTTACAAGTTGAGATAAGGCCCAAGGTGGAGGCGCACTTCACCCGGAATCCTCAACAAACTGAGGAACTGGCTGTCTTACCTCTAAATGCAGAAATACACATTTTTTTGAAGAATTCTTATAATGGCGAGAGTATTAGGTAAGATGGTGGTAGCTAGCCAGGCGGACTAAAACAAAATCCTACAGCCAACCAAACCAAGCCTAATATTGCTCCCCTGGGGATCGAACCCGGGACCTCTGGATCTGAAATCGGTTGGTTGAACCACTAGACCACAGAAGCGGTTAACAGGCATCTTCGAGTAATCGGGGAACATACATAAAAAAAGATTCCGTCGAATTGAGATTCTTTTTTTGAAGTCGGTTAAATATACCCGTGGGTATTTTTTTTTAAAGTGAGTGTTTTCATTTAATTTGACGGTTTTAGTTTATCTCTCCTTCATATTAGGGGATGATGTGTGTGATATTTGTCATAAGGGTAGATCCAGGATTATATTTGAGGTTATTTCAGATTAGTTTTGCCGATCATCATCATTTTCTCAGCTGGAAGAGGTGCAGGGATTTGTTTTAATCACCTCACTCGGCAAACTAGTTTGTGATCACAGTGGGTTTCGTTTTTAGTCGGTTTTTTCTCACCTGGTGTCAAGTTATGATAAAACCGAAGGTAGAAGCGCACTTCACCTGGAATCCTCGTCTGAAGAACTGGTTATCTTACCTATAAATGCAGGAGCATTACAATTTTGAACAGTTGTTATAGCGACAGATTTAGGTAAGATATACTAAGGTAACTAGCCAAGCGGTCCATAGTCCTACCATTTAACCAAAATGTGTTTGTTTATGTTATGTGTATAAAAACCGATTGAGCATTTTATCCGTTATCTAGTTACTATATTGCAAAAAAAACATTAATTGGGGGCTAGATGGCGCTGTGTGAAATAAATGTCCTGTCCTGTTATATTTTCTGGATAATATTGAATATGTCCAGTCTAGTAACAATGTCCCGTGCAAAGGATAAACAATAAGTGGGGCTCACTACAGTATGCAGTATATCCAGTAGATCCATTATCAATCAAACTGATTAAACGCGTCAATATTGAACAGCATTAAATCAATATCGTATCGGATACTTTCCGATAATTTATTTCCCTGCACTATTAGCTCGACAAATGAGGCGCAGCACTAGAGATATTTTGTAAATAGAACGGCCGCCATGATTAATTCTATATTTGAAATGAATTATGGCGGGAAGTTTCGCTATCGCGTACAAATTATGTTTATGGACATTTTGTTATACAGTGAATTGATGATATTAAAATATAATTGATGATAATATGAATGAGAAACCAAATGTGAAAGAAGAATGTTAGTAGGTACCTAATAATTTACTTAGATAGGTTGTTCAAGTCACACAGAAGCTTCCGGATTAAGTACCACAGTAAATATAGCAAAGCTCACTACATACACTCACTCACTACTACACCCGTGGATATCATAAGACGCGACTAAGGGCATACCCTTGATGCCTGGTGTGTGCACCAGGGGTTGGGCATCAACACATACAAATTTAATTGAAAAAAAAAAGATGAGGTTGAACAAGACGAATCTGACACATATTTATTATTATTATTTTTTCACCTGAGCATTTTAGAGAGCTTGTAAACATCTTATAGTTTTTTTTTTTACCCATGACGGGATGGATAAAGTTTTTCAACTATACCGCCTTATCTTACGTAAGCACCATATAGGCTCGCACCATCTTAGATCTTTAGAATTTCGAGGTAAAAATTTGACTCAGAATAAATAAATAATAAGTTTAAACTTGTGAACAGGCAGTTTATGTAAACATTCAAAACATTCTTAAAATCTTAGCTCCAACTTGGTCTAAGTATAAACTGACTTTGTATATAATATCGTTTTAGTCATCATATAGCCTGAAAATTTCACTACAGGTCAATAATCTCTAGCAAGCATTCCACTTAGTGGGAGACTTTGCCACAATCTCCACGTTTGGCCGGCGGGGGTCACAATATATTGTGTGACATTATGTTCGCGGAACACAGCGGAAATACAGACGCTGGTACCTGATATTAAGTTTTTGCAGTGCGCATTTAATCAATCTTTTGAAAGCGCTAGTACTGATAAATGGTACCTGTATCAAATCAACCAAAATTATATTTTTTTTTATAAAAATATGCAGACAACATTTGAATTTACGTAATAACCGTAGTATGCAAGCAGTAACATAGTAACATTAAACAGTGTCACAACCCGAGAGTCCGCGTCTGAATCAGCCCTTTGGGAGTTGACCACTGGCGCGGATCTTGTTTACTACGCTCCGTGATGTGTTTGTGTAATCTGCATAAATGAAACTGACGAATTTACTACACAAATAAAACTCATCTCAAAAACGTACCCGCAGACTTTGAACCAATTGTGTATTATATTTTTCTATTTTCATCATGGTGTTTGTTCTATGTTTGGGTGTTGTGTTGTATAAGTAAGTATGTCTTTACAAAAAAAAAAGTATGTAAGTATCATATACATAATCTAGTTCCCATACTAAAAGTTATGCTTATTTTGGAACTAGGTGGCTTTGTGTAAAATTAATATCATGTAATATTGATTTATAACTTTTAGCTGTCGCGGTCGCGGCTTAGGAATCGGACTGTAACTCAGCCCACGGACAAGAAAGGGCAGTAGCTAATTTCTGTGTATTATTTACACTTTACTGCGATCATCAACCCGACTGTCAAGCGTGGTGATTATGGCCAGTGTATTATATTTAATTCCGGAGGAAGTTGTGTTATTACAATAATATTATTGTGTGTGTGTGTGTGTATGTGCGTTTATTTGCCGCTCCTTCACGCTGAAACGTTTGAACGGATTTAAAATAAAACACATAGACCATGTTATAAAAATAAAAATATATAAATAATAATATGTTTGTTTTATCTATTGTTACTTACGTAAAAACTACAAAACAGGTATCGTGAGTGCTGAAATTATGTTAAGATATTGTTCTGGACTAAGATAAATGAAAAGTTGTGTATTTGTGTAATAATGTAGATACATATTACACAACTATAGAACTTTTCATGCGGGTACCACGCGGGCGAAGCAATGAGCAGCAGCTAGTCATATAATAAATGGCGGGCTGGAAAGTATATCTGAAACGTATACCTAACTAAGGTCATGTTCCCATGACCCACTTATCTACGTGGCACTGCCGCGCCAGTTTCCTTATCTGGATCATCATTACAGCCGGAAAAAGTCTTTGCGGGTTCGGGCCTCCTTCAAGTCTCCTGAACAAAGAAATGTGGTGATTTGCTTTAATCACCACGCTTGGTAGGCGGGTTCACGGTCACAGTATTGTTAGGCGATTGCCGCTGTGTAGGCGACGTCTAATAGGCTCAAAATAAATCTCGGTGTTTAATATCAACAGTCCATCAATGTTTTTTATTTGAAAGGATCTCCTCCAAATAAAACTAGTGTTTTGGCTACATCCTCATGCTCGGTAGGAGAATTGGTGATTGCAGTAAACGTGTTAGGTTAGTGAAGCAAGCTGACAGTTGTTTGGTAAACGTTTCTTTAGTCACCTTTAACGACATCCGCAGATTTTGTGGGGTTGATTTTGAAGCCGCTACCACCATGGCAAGTTTTAATATATCACTTTTATCGGTTAGGTTCGGCTAGTTTGCCTATTCGTACGTCTTACTTATCAGTCCTTAGTTATCAAACAAAAGCCAAGAGTGGGTGCCATATTCTTTTCTGATCCTTTTGTAAATTATATACAGAAATTCATCGATATATTATATTAGAAATTAGTTTGTTTAGTATTTGACACGTGAGCGTAGTAAAGCAAAGTTCTAAGCGACTGTAAACTTTTGAAACTTTTCAAATGTCGTACGCGAACTAAATTTAGTCAAAGCCGTGTATTATCTCGATAAACACACACTCGTTCTAAATGAACTCGTTTGTAAATAAACTTGTTATAACTTATAATGAACACGCGACACATGCAACTTTTCTAATATCAAAGTTTTGTGTAATTTTATTCCAAGTTTTTTTTGCGATGTTTTTGTTTCACTTGTCTGTGGCGCGTATTATAATTATAAGTTGGTAACTGTAGCAAAAGGCTTGAAAAGGTGAAACTTTGCGACGAAATGATTTAGATGAGCATTCAAAAAAATTGGCTAAAATATGTGTGATTTAATCTGCTTTACTATATTTTCAAGTGATCAAAAAAAAAATTTATGATATTACATTACGCCAAAATTATGTGTTTCGATGGCCTCTAGAAGAATTGAATTGTTGTTTGTCAAAAACTCGGGTATCAGGTTACTTTTTTTAGTAATCAGGCTGTTTGTTATACTAGGTTAATGTGTTTTTTATACTAGGGTCATGTGTTTATTATACTAGGTCATGTGTTTGTTATACTAGAGTTGTCTGTTTTGGTTTGTTACATTAGATTGTTTGTTTGTTATACCAGGGTTGTGTGTTTATCAAACTAGGTTTGTGTGCTTGTTATATGGGGTTGTGTATATGTTTTGTCTGTCTTCAGTGAATCAAAAAGGATCGCTCATGCCAAGCGGCAGTTCCAGCATTGAGTGTATTTATTCGCTCCAACGCAAAGGGCTCCTTAGAATCGTTTCCTTTCCACGTTGGCTGTTCTCACGAGCCTTTTCAGATTATTGCTTTTAAACACCATATAATGTAAAGGCAGGTATTCCTTGGCGTGTAATTTTTGAATGAATCGATGAGACTTGATATTTTCCGTTCGCTGTAAGTAATGGTATCGTAGTTGAGAACTCCCGGAAGTCAGTCATCAATAAGTAATAGCTACTTCATAACCGGCGCATGATTAGCCCGCAATGTTTCCCGGCAACTTGGAGGAATTCCCGAGTATTTATGTGGCGGCAGCGGAGTAATGTTGCGTGTAATGATGCCTTTTGGCGGACTTCGGCAACGCGCGGTTCATTTGTTCTGACTTTTGTTTCGTTTCATAAGTTTGCAAGTTATTTTTATGCTTTCTTGGGTATTTTCGTTCGTTTAACAATTTGCTATGATATTTTACAAGGCTTTAGTAAATTTATTTGGCATACTGTTCGCTAAGTTGGCTATAATTCTCTACGAGTTTTATTTTATTTCTACTCTTATGGTGAACATACATAAGTCTGCAATTGATTTCACAAATGTCAAGCTGTTTTAATCTACTGGCACCCCTTTACCGTTTTAATTTAGTATACCAAATAAGGGTCTTCATATATGATTACTATCACACTAACATAAAACTAAAGTTTGTTTGGATGTTTGTATATTTTAACCTCTTTCACCCCAAAATTACTGAACGGATTGAGATAAAACTTAACATACATTTTGCTCTAGGACAACGTTTCTAGGACAACATTTCTGAAATAAATGATGTTCCACTTAACGTACGAAGACAAACCACGCGGTACAAACAGTAGGATCAGATGACAAGCATTTAAACTGACCACCAAGACAACGGGAAAGCCTAATAGGTTACACAGCGATCATCAAAATATTCAAGGCCTTTCCAGCAAAAACTTAGAAGTAGAATTATTTTTAAGTAAAATGAACATCAGTGTTATGGGCATCACTGAACACTTTATATAGCATCAAAAGTTACTACCTCATTATGAAGACTACTGTATTGTTAGCGCATACAAGCGTAGGAATAACACTCAAGGTGGTTCTTTAGTTATTGTAAAGAAAACTGTCATCAAACTCTTTTTATTCCATTAATCAGTTCCCGTCGGATGGGGATGGTATCTAACATCGCTTCTATACCGATAGTTAATTTTTGTGTCATTATAACATTTGAAAACGCTGTAACTTCGCCTACGGGCTCTTAATGACATGGCCACTCGAGACCTACCAGGAGGAACACGAGGCCAATGAAAATAAACAAGATTTTTATTTTTATATTACGAAATAAATTCTACTAAGCAAGAGAACGTGTTCTTTAGTGTAATCATAAATTTATAGTTAAATGAATCCGAGCGATCTGAAATTCTAAAGATACAAGCGATTTGAAGAATTTATCAATACTGAAATACTGCATCAAGGGTTTCATTAATTCATAGCGGGCTAGAGTTGCAGCAGGGAGGTATTACTGACTGTATGTAAGCAACGTGTACCTACTCCAGGACGTCGTAAGAGTCGACTAAAGGATCTTACTTAGACCAGCCGCTTCACCTTTATTTTTTTAAGCGTGTTGATTATCGCAAAACCATTTTGTTTTTAACATTTGTGGACAATTTGTGGACAGAAAAAATAACAGAACAAGCCTCATAGCTCAGTTGGTAGTAGCTCTGCCTTCTGCGCTGTAGACTGTGGGTTCGATTCACACCCAGGGTAAACATATGTGTGATGAATATAGAAGATTGTTCTGTTTTGGGTGATGCATATAGTACGTATGTATTTACAAAAAGTATACAAGTATTCTATCCGTAATCTAGTTCCCATATTAAAAGCTATGCTCAGTTTGGAGTTAGATGGCGCTGTGTAAAATTAATGTCCTGTAATACTTATTTATAATTGATCGAGTGAGCGAAGCGAACGAGATCTCTTAGTTAAGTTGGGAAATCCGGCACTGTATGTATGTATGTATGTATGTATGTATGTATGTATGTATGCATGTATGTATGTGGCAATGTTTGTGACAGCATAACTGTCGAACGGTTTTTCCGATTTTGGTGAAATTTAAACTGTAAAGAGATAACATAAATATAAATTGATTGTCGCGGGAGATTTTTAATGAGTGGGGGTTCTTCACTTAAAAGGCGAGTAAACTCTAATTTTTCGTCCATATCTTTTGAATGGTTGATACAATCTATATACAATTTTTAATATGCAGAGAACATATTAATACTCATCAATCGATACGACGATTTTTTTGACACTAGGGTAGTTTTTGAGAAATAGGGGTGTTAAGTGTAACAAGAAGATATTGTTAGCTTGTTAGCTTTTAGCTTTTTGGGGTGTCATTTGAAAGAGTATCGGGTGCATATTAAAAAATACATATTTTACTTTTTATTAGGGGTGATTTTTGTAACAACGGGGTGCGTTTAGAGGGTAAAACACTTGATATGTCTTGTAAGGTATAGTTAAGGTACTGTTGGAGGGGGTTGTCGTCACAATTACCTTTTCTCATATGCTGAAACCACCCCTGTATTGACATTAATGGTTTCCAAAGGGGAAGAAAGGGGTAAATAAGATCAAAGCCTTGAAAAATTCTGAAAACGTGAAATATCATATGAAATGGGGGTTTAGACTGCAGATTTCAAAATTGGTTAATTTACCCTTTATTCAGGGTGATTTTTAAGATCAGGTCTAGATCCGGTCGAGATAATAGATATTCGGAAACTCAACAACTGGTCTAATTATAGTAAACAAGCCTCACAGCTCGGTTGGTAGTAGCTCTGCCTTCTGCGCTGTAGGCTGTGGGTTCGATTCCCACCCAGGAAAAACATTTGTGTGATGAATATAGATGTTTGTTCTGTGTTTGGGTGTAGTATCTTACAAAAAGTATATAAGTATTCTATCCGTAATCTCGTTCCCATATTACAAGCTATGCTTAGTTTGGGACTAGACAGCGCTGTGTAAAATTAATGTCCTGTAATATTATTATTATTAAATTATTTTTCGTTATTCACTCAATAGGGTTGCCAAACCTAGCTAAGCTTTTGATAAAAATTGGTGCTCACAGTTAAAGGTTTGTTTACCCACAGAAAAATGTTGTTGCCTTTTTGGTGATGTTTTTCATGTTCATGTTAATAAGGGGTGACGTATTCATTTATTGTATTCTACCCACCTACTATGACATACGGCCGGTGCAATGCTCTCGTTCTGGCTTTGTATACAATAAGAGTTACAAACAAGAGAGAGCCTCGAACAACGTTATATACGTAGGACCATCACTAGATCTCAGTTCGGGGCGAACTACTAGTTATATGCTGTTGATGATGATGATGATATAATGGCGCTTATTTATTTACTAAGGAGTATTTTTCGCGTATTTTTCCTCTATCTAAAAAGCCCGGGCATGTATAACCGTTTTTCGAATCAATATCATGTGTTAAAAAAAGTTAAAAATGACTATTATATATAGCTATTCAGCGTGGCAATGCAGCCAGTGTCTTGGGCACGCTTCCGTCTGGTACTGGTCTGGAACAGTTGAGTTACCTATAGGCCGTTTGTAACGGTCCTTAGGTAATCTGACTGATTCCTTTGTACATGGTTAGTTTAATTGTACTTTTTAAAAAAAGTCTATAAAGGCGTTACATCTGTCAGTTAGTGTGAAGTAAATCTGGCTAAGTGCGGGTTGACTCACTCGCAGAGGGTTCCGAAACAACATTTTTGATTTAATTTGATTTCAGAATGGCATTGTTAAATAAAAAAATCATTTCAATAAATGACAACAGTCCATAAATCATATGAAAAATATGCAGTAAAATAAAAATATTATGTTAAGCATGGGGGCTGGGTTTGCAATCAACATGTCTGCATCCCAGTTAGTCTCGTCTGCACGTGGTCGTCCTGCTGATCAACGAAAGAGCCACAGAGAAGGAAAACTTGAAACCTGTGGGTCTTGTCGGCTAGGACGAGAGGGTGGCGCAGGTTCCAGGGAAGGCTTGTGTTATCAAATAGAGTCCCAGGCAGTGTGGTGTCAGTGGAGAGGACACTTCAACCACTTCAGCTTGCTGGAGTGGATCACGAACGAAAGTGTGCTTCTAATTGAAGAAAACTTCAAATTATTAGCTGACGCCACCGAAATCGTCTGCAATAGATGTTAAGAAGGCCAATGATGGTGATGATGATAAGCATTGAAGAAGCTTCTAGGCTTAACATTAAATTCAGTTTTTTTGTTAATACATGCTTACCATTTAACAATGGTTAATGCCTGGCTGTTATGGTCTAACATTAATAGGCTTACATGAAAGTATATTTGGATATTAGGAAATAGGCGCTTAATAAGCATGAGAATCAGATTCATATTCATATAGTTACTACTTTTTATTGAATATCATATTAAATTTTTCTTTATCAAAAGTGGATATAACATAAAGCAATATTTCAGTAAACAAGATCCTTCCCACCTCTACTTCACAAAATATTAACCTACTTGGCGCACTCCGGCAAGCCTGCAGCGGTATTCAATAAATATTGCAGTGGGATGGAACCCGCTTTCATACTTTCAAGGAACTTTAATTAGAGCTTGATATTACGTTTGAACCGAAAAGATATGCCTCATAGTCGAGGGTTCCATATAGAGTTTCAAACCCCTAAAATTAACAAATATAAACTAGTTGTAGCGGGTGTAATCGCATCTTATTTTTAATATGAATAGATTCAATTAAAACCTCTTATATAATTATAATTCTGGAATGACATATTTGTATATATTTTATGCAACTTTGGTATTTATCGTTCTGTTAAGCACTGTTCTAACTAAAATGTATATTATGGAAACTGTAATCAGCTGCTATTTTTAGATTTCATATTTTCAAACCCGATTTCTATATTGTTCATGAAATAAATAAATCCTGAAATACAGACATTCAGTTAGATACCCAGAGACCTCAGTTAGATAAATCGGGTCCTTCCAAATCGTAACAACGATCCCGTGGATGTCATCACAGACAAAAGGTACCCACTAAAGTACTAACTAACCTTATCTAAAGACTGCAGAATTTCATCCAAATGCTATCTATAGTTTTTTATGGACCTGTAGTGCCAATAAAAACAGAACTAAATCCTTTTAGGTGCATTTTATTAATTATAATAGAACTTACAAGTTTTTTCATTTAAAAGACAATGAATATTGAACATAACAACATTTACTTGCTTCTAAATAAACATTTCAGACGTGAATATTTTTTTAAACAAGAAAATATCTAGCTCTATCTCTATAGAAATAGATAGAGCGTGATTTTTTAGATGACAGGTCTTAGATTTTTAAATCACCTTTTATTACTGTTTGTGTTAATCTTCTTACCCTTATTTACCTACTGTATTTTCAGTTTCTCAAGTAAAAAAAAGTTTATGTATCTATAAGACTTTACAGACTTATTTATAAAAAAATAAAGCCAACAATATAATTCGAGGTATATTACATAAAACATAATATCATAGTTTAATACATAATTGTGAATAAAAGGTAGATGTTGTACGTGTGTCAAATAAAAGTAATTCTATCATATTTTGTCTTCATTCCATCAGTGTACCTGGAACTGAACCCGTGTCCCAGATACTTAGATAAAGTTGAAATCCGCAAAGTTCGGTGCTATCCTGCATTTATACCAGCCAACTCTTGATTTATAATTAGAGCGCCGTGGACTTGCGGAACTCTCTCAGATCATCTCGGATCAGGAAGGTTTTGAGTAATTAGTTTGACATTTCTCAAACAATTGTGTGTCGTCTGAGGAACGGACGACGTGGGACCAGATTTTGCCTCATCATCATCATCAAAGCTAGAAATGGTCCACATTAAGAATCATAAACAAAAATAAAGCTTCAAAGAGTATAATGGGTTGATTTGACATAAACACCGTACTTGGCAGATGCTTATAGTAGTTATTTAATACAACGGGTCTCTTTGTTATGACTCTAGAGAGATATAAAAGTGACATTAGTCCCCTTGTACAAGATCAGTGGATGGCGTTTTTTTGCGGCGGGGTTGGTGCTATTTTACCTTAAATTATACGGATATTAATTAATTTAGCTGAGTGATTTTGCATGTTTTCATTTAATAAAATATGGATAGAAACATAAGCAGAGAAATTACATTGAAATGGAAAAAATATTTTTTTGCGGAAAATTCAAAGCATGTTATATTTTGGCATGTTTTGACGAGACCAGAGACCCTGGGGCGAGGGTCTTGTTTAGTCGTTTTTTTACATTTTAACGAAAGTAAAGAATTTTGTTTGCGGATAATGTTAAAAATATTTGATAATTGGTTGAAAAATAGCCATTGTGTAACGAGGGCAAAAATCACTCTCTGATAACACAAAATAACAGAATCTAACAGTTTCTCGCTAACTGGTTTTACTCTATGAATATTAAATAGAACAAATACTAAAAATTTTAATTTGTCTGATTTTGGTATGAATTATTGTAAACTAGCATATTGTAGATGTGAAGCGTTAATAAGATTGGCTGAAAATGCTTTATATCGATGTAAACACTTCACAAGTTTTAAATAAGTAGTATTATGTTATTGTTCAATGCGATTCAAATTATTATAACATACAAAAATGTCTCACTCGCACAATTTTTTTAAATTAAAACCATTTTAATTATAATTACCCTTGGAATTGCTTACAACATTATTTAAAAAAAAGTAAAGGAATCACGTATTTTTTCCTATCAAAGATTCATCTCTGATCACAATTCAGAGCGAGGATCCACTACTTACTAGGGATAGTCAGAGGCACGTCCAAATTGACCTATTTTTTGAATCGGGTAAAAATCCCAGAGCTGTAAATCCGGGAGCGTGTAGCCCGGGGCATTCCCTTCGATAAAAACAAAACGACAATACTCGTAACTTTGACGACTTTACACTGCGAACAAAATAATTTTAATTATTTCGAATTGACAAAGTTTTATCATTTTCGGCGCAGCACTTTTGTCATTTTGTATAAATTATTCAATCCGTTTCGACGTAATCCAGTTTTAGTTTTGAAATTAATTTGTAACCGAATTAAAAATTTACAAAGGCTTCTCGAAGTTAGGATTAGTGTTAGAAACGTTGCGGTTTCGTTCATAATATTTTATGGTAAATCTTTCTGATTTAAATAACTGTTACTACAAACCCTCTGTGGTCTAGTGGTTCGCCTTCCGGTGTCAGATCCAGACATCCTGGGTTCGATCCCCAGGCTCCCCCTGGATAAAATATTGTGTTTGGTTTGGTTGGTGGTAGGACTTTGTTTAAGTCCGCCAGGCTACCACCATCTTACCTAGTTCTGTCACAATAACAACAATTCTAAAAATTGTGGTGTTCGGCATTTAGAGGTAAGATAGCCAGTTCCTCACTTTGTTGAGGATTCCGGGTGAAGTGCGCCTCCACCTTCGGCCTTATCTTAACTTGTAACCAGGTGAGATGGAGGTCAAGCGTAAAAAAAAATGTTACAAACAAACAAACAGCAACATTCGCGTCTATCTGTCTGTCCGTCCATCTGTCATCAAAATAATTGGAAAAAATACGTCATCCAGGTAAACGAAATTGTATTGTATTCTTCATTGAAGTCGGTTTCTTTTTAAAACGAGGAAAAGGTGCGGCTTCGAGTTCCGTCGCATATTGTGAATGTTTTTTGAAAGGTTCATGAAAATCCCGTAAAATAAAGATTGTGCTATATAAAACCCGTGTTTAAAAAATAACAAATATAAAAGTTAATTGTGGACGAATTTTCTTTTTGTCAACCCTTCACACAATCTTCCTATGATCTAGAATCAGGACGAGCTTCAAAGCAAACTAGGAAGCTTTCTACGATTTAAAGTCGGTATATCATGTAACCTTTGTACATCTGCCAAACAAAACGTTTTCAGACAAAACCCGGCAGTCTTCTCTAAGTGTCGCTCTCATAAATTGTAGGCCAATTACAGCAGCTTTATTCGCAAACTTTTGGAAAATATCTCTTTTTTATTGCCATAGTTTAAAGGTGGATGCGTTATTTACTACGATGTTGGGCCCTTGTAACTTGCGAGGTTTATTGCCGTGAAACGGGTAAGGCCTTGGCTTCACGGCGGGTCGCGGGTTGTGGACTTGCAGGCTACAGGCGGGTTGCAGTTTGCATCAAGTCAGCCAGAAGCCATTGTAGAGATATTCATGATTACCTAGATTATCTTTGCGAAGTTACTTGCTGGGTTAATTAATGTCGTTAACTAACTTGCAACTACTTGCACACGTTTATAAATAACATGTCCAAAAAACAGGCCACGTTCCGGTACACATTATTGTGTGTGCCAAACATATATTTCATTTGCAAATGTTAGTGACACAAAAATTCACAACACTAGACGGGATTTGAACCTGCGTCTCTTCCTCAAACCGAAAACGCTCAAACCGATTGAACAACGAGGGTCCTAACGCGACTTTTTGGCCAAGAAAAGTCCGGTTCGAGTCTTGCTGCGGGTTGTGGTCTCTTGTGGCCATAAAACATTTGTGAATGTTGTGGCCAATTTCAATCACCAGATACACACAAAAAATTAAATGGAAAATAATTGTCGTGATCGAATCTTATGTCGATTACATTAGTAGATAGTGAATTTCTGTCAGTAATATAGTTAACCTCTTTTAGTTTGATTGCTCGCTGTTGCACGCAATTATCTTAAATACCTACGCACGAAAGATACATTTTAGCTTGTAAGTTCAAATTTGAAGTGAATCGCAATTTCTATTTAGAAATATTTTTTTAAACCACAAACTGCCTTCAAGGAGACTATAAAATAGCACCGCTATTATTAGGTATATAAAAACCACATGTTTTACATTTTGTACATAATGACATATTTTATAATTTAGAATTAACATCTATTTATAAATGGAAGTCAGTTGACCAGGTGTAAGATGATTTTTGTTTCATTTAAATCGCGGGTTTTTTAGCATCGTGTAACAAAACCTTTAGTAACTTGACAACTTGCTCAAGTACCTTTTAGCGAGATATTTCGATCATAAACAGCGCTCTAATGTCACGGCTGTGGGGTTGTACATCACTGAAGTTTGGACGTGTCCCTTTGCCTTGATAAATACGCAATACTTTTGAATGTTTTTATGGGTTATTCGACCGAAATTTTTCGTCCGATTCGGTCGTCATTCGACCGAATGCTATTGGCTTACTTAAATATTTGATGTATGTACAGTCACACACTACATAAAATGGTTCACGGAATACTTTATTCCCCAGGACAAATTTTAAAATGTATATTTTAAAATGTTTATTTGTCAAAGTCAAAGTCAAATATATTTATTCAGTAAGATATTTTAGTATCACTTTGAAACGTCAAATCTACTGCCTGTTCGGAATTGCGACCAGCACACAAGAAGAAAGGCAAGAACCTCGCCCTAGTTTTTTTTTTCATGATCCATTACAATAGCTTAAAATTATCTAATACTAATCACAATTTATTCACTGGAGCAAATTCATTTTTTTTAATGCCAGGCTTTCTTATCTTCTTGGTAATCTGAAATTTTATAATAAGCTTTCCTGGATAGCTTTTGTTTTACAAAATTTTTGAATTTGTTATTTGACAAGCTTAGCACATCACTTGGCAATTTATTATAAAAGCGTACAGTTCGCCCTATGAACGATTTATTAACCTTATGGAGCCTAGTTGTGGGAACAACGAGTTTATTCTTATTTCTAGTATTATAATTATGTTTATCACAGTTTTTGACAAATAAGCTAATGTTTTTACGCGCGTACATAATATTTTCATAAATATATTGGCAGGGCATAGTCAATATCTTTATTTCATTAAACTTGTCTCTTAATGAATCTCTGGGACCTATTTTGTAAACAGCGCGAACAGCCCTCTTCTGCAAAACGAATATGGTGTCTATATCTGCAGCACCTCCCCACAGTATTATGCCATATGACATAATACTGTGAAAGCTGTAGCAAAGTCTGTGAGAAGACGTATCTTCTTTACAGCATACGCTGCAGAAAACTAAAGTTATTTACATTAAACCAATTAACAATTTTTGAGATTGCATTGTTTACGTTGTCAAAGTTAGTCATTTGTCGCTTCAATCTATATAGAAGTGACGTATCATCTGCAAACAGTACAATCTCATTGTCATCTTTAATTATTTGGGGCAGATCATTAATATATACTAAAAACAAGAAAGGCCCCAATATAAAACCCTGCGGCACACTGGTTTACCATGAAATTGGGCGTTAGCATAAAAAATACTATGTAGCTGTGTAAGAATAATCTTCTCAAAGATTTTACTGAATGTCGGTAGTACTGATATCGGCCCAAAGTTTGTTGGATCAGAAATGTTACCAGATTTAAAAAGAGGAGTTAATTTACTATATTTCATTAAATTTGGGAATACGCCGCAGTCGATGCATTCGTTGAAAATAAAAGCTAATTCAGGCGCTATAACTTAAAATATGTATTTTAAGGTGTTCTAATTTTCAGAGTCACAATTTAGGAGCACAATATTATTTTGTTCAAACTTCGAACCGAAGCGTTAACTAATAAATAAATATATCAGGACATTAATTTTACACAGCGCCATCTAGCCCCAAACTAAGCATAGCTTGTAATATGGGAACTAGATTACGTATAGAATACTTAAATACTTTTTGTAAGATACTACACCCAAACACAGAACAAACATCTATATTCATCACACAAATGTTTGTCCTGGGTGGGAATCGAACCCACAGCCTGCAGCGCAGAAGGCAGAGCTACTACCATCTGAGCTATGAGGCTTGTCAACTTGTAGGGAGGCATGATATATTTTTTTGTTTAGCCGATCTATGGTTGGTTTGAATTTTGTTTATTTTTATTTGTTAAAATAAGCAACGGAGATTTTTGTATACTGCCTTCGTGACATAGGTACTGGGTCGTTTTTTTTAATGTCGGAAGGAATCTCTGTAACGAATCGTAACGTAAATATTTTTATTCCACCATTGTCTTAGTTACCGGATAGTTTTTTTTACTTGCATGGAGACTACGGATTATATTGTAATGCATTAGCGTCAAAAGTCCACATTTTTTTTTACATGGAGAGGGTAAGGTTTCTCTCGCTCAGAGGCACTAGATTAACCCAAGCGAAACGAGGGACGATCGAGATCGAGTGCACCATGACGATAGGGCCGAGATTGACCCAAACGTGGCCAGGGTAAATGGTTTGATTGTTTTAAACAGCTGTATATTATAACTATACCAATTCAACTATAAAGTCAAACATTACATATACCTACTGTCAAACCTAAACTACGTTAAGGTTATTGTTTTTCTCCCTTAACAGTCTATACGGTGGTGGGTAGTGCTTTCAACTCAGTTAATGAACATTAATGTAACCGCCTCTGTGGTCTAGTGGAACAACCACCGATTTCAGATCCAGACGTCACGGATTCAATCCCCAGGGGGAGCAATATTGTGCTTGGTTTGGTTGGTAGTAGGATTTTCTTTAAGTCCGCCCGGATAGGACCACCACCTTGCTTAATTTTATCGCCAATAATAACGATTCTTAAAAAACAAAATTGTGATGAATTGTGAATTAAGAGGTAAGATAGCCAGTTCCTCAGTTTATATTTTGTACATACCTACATTTTGAATGTTCTTAGATATTTCGGTACCTAAATTAAAATACCTCCTCGGATACACAACCAATGTTTATATATTATAAATAGATAATCCTCTCAAGGGTTTGTTATAAGTAATTTAAAGGAGTGTTTTTTCGTAGTGCCGCGAACCGAGTGTACCGTTGTATCATTATTATTTAAGTATAAAAAAAGTATTAAGTATTTTTAAGTTTAACCGATTTTTTTTATTGTACGACGGGGAAGCGCTGGGACTTCATCTCACCTGGTTACAAGTTAAGATAGGGCTGAAATGTTCTATAAAGAGTTGTCGGAGTCCCTCGACACGCATCGAGGCCGGCCACCGGGGTGGTTTTAGTGAGTCGAGGAGTCCGTCATCTCACACTACCCTTTCGCATCCCTCGCTGCGTCAGGGTGTCTGCGAACAGATTTCCCTCCGAAAAAAAAAAAGGGCTGAAGGTGGAGGCACTTCCCCCGGAATCCTCAACTGACTTATGACTATTATTACCTCTATATGTCGAAATACAACAATTTGTAATTGTTTTTACGGCGATAGTTTAAGGTAAGATGGTTTAATACTCAGGGAGATGCTGTACACCATCACTCCGTGAAAACCTTTAGTCTTACAAGATCCATGGAAGTGGGCTCGTATTCTCCATCGGGAAAGCCGCCACGGGCAGGATTAACGGAAAATTATTTACTCAATAATTTTATGAGAATAAAATGTAAATATAATGTTCCATTTCATAGGAATTTGTTTTATACCTTATTAAGTTAATAGGATCATTCGGTATTACAGTTAATGAAGCAGACCTTTTTTGCTAAATCATGTTTATACTCCTGAAATGGAGCGAAAATTGCCTAATTTTAGAACATTTTCACTCAGTTACATTTTAAAACATGGCTTTGCTGTGCTCCCAAAGCATGAATATTATACTTTGCTATAGGTAGCACTTCTACAACATGCCTATCTACCTACTCTATCGTGTCTAACATTATAATGAGATAAGTATGTATACGCCAGTTGGTAAGAAGCCACGTAGGAATTGAATTGTAACAGAATTTGGTAAGATTATTTTTGAATCATCATTCTAAAATGTTTAACACAAAGTCAAAGTCAAAGTCAAAGTCAAAATTTCTTTATTCATTAAGATTTTTTAGGATCTTTTGAAACGTCAAATTTACCGCCTGTTCGGAATCGCGACCAGCACACAAGGAGAAAGGCAAGAACCTCGGGCCGGTTAATTTTTTTGATGATCCATTCAACATTAAGATACACAATTTGTAATTATATTCTAAGTAGATACAACAAAAACCTAAATACTTAATCTTAAAACATTTGTTATTACCTATCTACCTAATGGGCAATTTGTTAACATTGAGAAATCACCATTTTGCTGTCAACTGGTATAGCAACATCGGGCCACACGTTCTTATCGTCGATATAATAAGTCGATATAACAAAGAGAAGATAAATATTTTATTAATATAAATTAATACATTTAATAAATAAAATGATAAATTCAAGTAACAATTTAAATAATATTTTGCCCCAAATGGAGGGACGGAACTACGGGGATTATTTCTTACCTACAAGATTTCATATTTTCTTATATGAAATCTTGTGTGCTTTCATTACACCTTACTTACCTTGAAAACTTTTTCTCAATCTTTCTTTTTCCACTTGAGTGTTCGTGGCTCTCTCGTTGCGAGCTCTTTCTTACAAATTATCATGTTATTTGTGCATGTGACCTACGCAGTAAGGCTTGGTTATAGGCACGAGATGTACTTAATCAGGTGGGTTTGATATACTACTTGGAGACAGAAACAAGAAACCGTTGGTGCCTACATCCACACAATCGTAGACGTGAGTAAAACCCGTGTTTTAAAATGTAAAGCAAGCGCTTGTTCCGTATCTAAGTAGTATAAAAAAAAAACTTGGACATTGTGAGATAGAGCCTTATTCTTAAAGTAAGTGCATTATTTACACCAGCTTAGTACTAACAATATAAGAATATTAAGTTATGAGTAGCAACAGTAAGCTGGTCTATTAGTAGCATAATCCTAACATCTCGGACGGAGGCGTGTGTGCTCGCTTAGACTAAATAAGGCTGCAATTTTGTGAAAAACTAGCCGAGGTCGATAAAGTTTTAAACTTAAGAAAACCTAGTTATACCGCTCTCTCATACGTCCATTTCAAAATGACACGCCTAAAAGTGTACCCTACACAAACTATCTCAATCATTCACCTGCATTATTTAATTTGAAACAGACGTTACATTTCAAATCAAAAACTAACTACGTATTTATTGGAGGGTGAAAATTAGGTGGTATTCCTTTAAATAAATCTTCGAACTTAATTATTCAAAACAATATCTGTGATTTATTCAAAGTTTGAATCGCTTACACAACTTTTAAACATGTACGTAAACTTCCAAATACTTTAGTTAGAAAGTATTGAGTATGTATATATGTAAGAATATAATAATGTATATTCATTATGTATGTACTTACTATAACAACTGAGCCACCTATACACCGTACGTAACGGTCTATACATAGCTCGAATGCGTTTCTTCTAAAAGATAGTTCAATTATTTAATAATCATTCATTCGTCCGAACTTAGGTTTGGACGTACCTCTGACTACCCCTAGTATGTGATCCTCGTAGCTCCACGCTCTGAGTCATAATCAAAGGTGAATCCTAAGAGAACATTCGTGACTACATTTTTCTACATCACAAAACGGTCAGTAAAAACCATTTATCACGGAACACTCAACATGTCGAGCTCTCCGCTAGGTGGAAGCAAATCGCTCTCGTAGCCACATCGTCCGCGGACTTACCCTAAGTCGCTCCATAGGAACAACTGGTAATTCAGCTACAAGAAAAATGCGCCATAATCCGGGACTGAAAACACCAGCTTGTGCAAAAACTTGCGAGCTAAATTTCCGGTAAAACTTTAAATTTCCTTAAAATGTTTCGCAGAATTTAAATTAGAAACTGCTTTTTCAACTATTTCAATGTACATTTTTGTGATATTATCTTTTGAAATATAAAGACTGGGTGTGCAGAAGCACAATCTGTGGGGTTTTTCATACTTCTGTTGTTCATAAAGGCATTTATTTATATTTATCATACGTTTTTTGCAAAATAAATGATGGCTTTTGCCAACAAACTTCGCTTATTATACACAGCCAAAGCCTTATCTCATACAGCGTCTCTTTACCAATCGTACTCTCGTCTACCCCAAAATATAAGTTTACAAGTAATTTTTCCCACCGTGTGGTGGGAATAAATATTTTTAACAGTCGGACAGTGCATCCTCCAAAGCCGGAGGGTTTTTCCCAGCATAATCACCACGCTTGGCAGGTAGGTTGGTGATATCAGACAATACACAAAAGGATGCCCTTCTGATGAGATCCCTTTGTCGGCTTTTCCGACATCTATGGGCTGAGGTGGAGGGGTCGATTCTTAAGCCGCGACCGCCATTCGCCACGGCAACCCACCATTACTTGAAAAATCATATAATATTTTATCATCATCATCATCATCATCATCTTCTCAGCAAATACGTTCACCGCTGAACATAGGCCTCTATGTTCATTCGACGCCAAAAATAGCAACTTAGCCGCCTCCCTCCATCGACTCCCCGCAACACACAGTGCAGCCTGTCCATCGAGTTTGGGGGGTCTTCATACTCTCCGTGTGTATATATATAACCTAGTTCTTTTTTTTTTAAAGTTTCTCTATTCTTGTCTCCTTTTCTTGATTACTTTGTTCATGAAATTTATTTTAGCCAATCTTATTAAAATCATATAGGTAACTATGAATTTCTAGTTATCTCTCTAGTTTTAAAGTTCACTCAACCTGTGAATAACTTTCTGGGTTATCTTCTCTACATATATATATAACTCAAAGGTAACTGACTGACTGACATAGTGATCTATCAACGCACAGCCCAAACCACTGGACGGATCGGGCTGAAATTTGGCATTCAGGTGTAGATGTGATGACGTAGGCATCCGCTAAGAAAGGATTTTGATTAATTCTACCCCCAAGGGGTTAAAATAGGGGATGAAAGTTTGTATAAAACTTTGTCAATTTTAAGCCGATCGGGCTGAGACTTTGCATGCGTAAAGCCACTATGACGTAGGCATCCCCTAAGAAAGGATTTTGAGATTTTGCATTTGTTTTGTTTCGGTTTAGTAGTTTTGGTTATATATTTTTTCCAAATCGGTCCAGGCGTCTTCGAGTAATCAGGGAACATACATAAAAAAAAGGATTCCGACAAATTGAGAACCTCCTCCTTTTTTTGAAGTCAGTTAAATAGGAGCCTATTCACTCTGAACTAGAACAGTTCAGGATTGTACTGATGCGGAAAAACAGACGAGGGCAAAGAATTCCAGTGTTAATGATAAAGGTAGAGGCGAAACGATGTGTTCGGCACAATGGAACATTTACTAGGTACGGGTTCCTCCGGATCAAGAGTCACACGCCCACTAGCCCACGGAGGTGCTGCAGCTCATGACATTAACACGTACTTGTGGTCCACAGAACACGCATCAGCTTTGGTCGGGAACACAGCCCGCCTGCGCTGCCAGATCGATGGAGCTTCGTGCGGAGAGATGCACTCCATCAAATGGTACAAGGCGGATGCCAGGGTCTACGTGTACTCCGCGCCCAGGAGTGGCAGCCACGCCATCAACCGCCCGGAAGGGGACATGATTGACAGGTATGTACCTCTGTCGCTACTAAGTCATTCATAAGGCCAAAAGCTAGAGACTCAAGTAGAGATTATCATTTCTGAAAAACTCACTAAATTGTAGTTTTCATTTTATGTTGTTAATTGTACATATTGTTTATGTATAAGTAAATTAAGACATATAACTGTATTTAAATAAATTTATAAAATAATATGCCTATGCAAGTTTCGTGGAATTAATACATACAAAAAAAAACTATATACTTAAGACCTACGTTATTTTTGTTAAACCTACACGACCAATTTTCTATTGAGGATTCACATTTGATTACTACTCAGACCGGGAATTTCTGAGTATCACCTGCTAGGGGATAGTCAGAGGCAAACTATCGTTCGGAATATAAGCCCACGACTTGCAAGTAGCTAGCATTCAATACGTTGTAGGTTGCAAGCACATCGCCACTTACCGGAATACTAGACCCATACCATTCAAATGTTTGGTCATAGGGACTTGTCAGTTTTCTCAAGATTCACAACCGGATTTGAACCCACGAACTCTGCATCGGAGAACGGGCGCATACGCGCAAAGACGCACAGCTCTTCAAATATCAATACATTTTTTATTCTACATCGGAAAAGTGCAACGCCTTCATTTCACCTAGTGTACGGATCGCACTTCCTCTGGAATTCTGCCGGGACACAACAATACGAATTGATTGTATGGCGTTATACTCAGGTGATATAGTGGAAACTAGCCAGTTCACAGCCTTACCATTAACCAAACCGATCGAACCTGAGACTTCTAGGTCTGATACCTGTACTGTACCACTAGACCACAGAAGCAGTTTTTTATACAACTAGGTGACGGAACAAGCAAGAGCCACCTGATGTTAAATACATCTCGCCTGTAACAATTCCTTGTGTGTAGGTCACATCCACAAAGAACATAGCCTACACGGCACTGCATTGCGTTGCCCATCAACTTGAGGCATGAATGTGTTAGGCCTCGCGTGCCCGTTATTTCACCGGCAACATTTCCTTTCAAACTGGAACACAGCAACGCTGCTTGGTGGCTGAAATAGGTATGGTGGTGGTAGTACTTCCCCAAACGAGTCCTTTTACAAGAGGTCTACTACTCTTACTAGTTCTTATTTTACTGCTTTACTCATCTAGTTTACCCGTAATTGATCGAGCGAGCAAAGCGAACGAAGCGTCTCAGTTTCGAGATTGACCAATAATGTTGTCAAAAATCCACTGTCTATCGGCTGTCGGTCGGTTTGTTCTCGCCTACAGGTCGCATTTTTCAACCGATTTTGATAAAAATTGGCACACATGTTCCTTGATTAATAAATTATTTTGGTCGATGGCGATTTTTGATCGGGGGGAAAATAGGGTGGAATCGGGTGAAAGTTTGCTATGGCGTTATTTATCGACGGATTTGAATTAAATTTGAAAGATACACTGAGGATTTATTTCTACATAAGATGTTGTAAATAAATAACAAAAAAAGGGAGAGGGAAAAGGGGAAAAGTTTATCATAGGATATTCTTTTTTTAAATTGATACCTTCGTTTACTGATCAGACTACGCAGTCCTCTCCGCCTTTGCAAGAAAAATCCGTAATCACCAGATACGACCTCTTCAGATCAAGAGAACGCGAGTAATCGCTAAAACTTATACCCCTATTTGCTCAAAAGTCTAAAAGGAAAAGTGATAGAGGAAAGCATCGGTTATTGCATGATTTTATGGGTCAGCGAGATCTATTGTTCTTACCCGTAGTAATACATTACATAATTTAGTTTACGTCAGATGTCTTGTAGATGAAGCGGGCGGGTCCACTAATACCGTTAAATAGATCACAATCAATACTGAGCCATTATAGGACCTACAATCTAGTACCGCTATCCGCATCAAAGGACTTCTGATTGTATAGTCCGCTATCTACCCAATTACAATAGATACCGGTACAAATTTGTCGGAACAAGTACCGGTTTAGATGAATACCGGTACTGTACCGGTGTAGATTAATAGCACTGTTGTGCGGTAGTGTCGCAGTGTAGTGCTGACAGCTCTGTAAGTACGGCGTTTACTTGATTACCTATTTGTATTGATTTTGTGTTAATGAATGAGGTTAACTATATTATGATTCCATCATTAAAATGTGATACGATACAGCATTATTATAATTCAAAAAATATTTTTGTATATTTCGAGTGTAATTGTGTTCTGGGAAATCTTGATTAAAAAGTTAAGATAAAGATAAAGCATTAATGAGCAAAGATTGTTCGTTTACGTGGTAAATTAGGTGTTCAATTTTTGTTTGTCATTTATTTTACATTAATTATGTGCTGTGTGGGTAACGTTTAGCTTAAAACTGTTATACTTTAAAACTCCAAAGCCAGATAAGTATGTAATATCTTATTCAGTTGGGTAAAATCTTAGATAAAAAAATATATTCTTACAAGTTTTTTATTCGTAAGATAATTCTATACATTACAAGCTGAATTAGTTTGAGGCTAATTTAGCCTTTAGCTCTATGTGAAATGAATGTCCTGAAATATATATTTATTTATTTATTAAATTTTCATTCGCATTACTTTTTCACACAGTTAATATCAAAACAAATGAAAAATTAAAAAAAAAAACTGTTTTTGTAACGTGGTAGACCCAAAGATTATCGCATGCAAAGTTTATTTTGAATCGGACATGGCTTTTGAAATGAGCAACAAACTGCGTTTGTATTGGAGAGTCATAAGAGTAATTAAATTGTTTAAAAGCCTTCTGTCCCGCCTACCCTGTGGCGTTGTCGCACCGATTAAGTCATGTGTAAGAGATAGCGCTAGTTTCCGGACTAATCTTTAAAATAGCCCGCTATTTATCCTCGGGTTAAGCTTTATTTCGCTGAACAAAGAATACGATAAAGAAATGAGGAAAACGAGAAAGCTCGCAAAATATCGGCTTAAATTTTTGCTTATTTTTCACATCACAAGCGTTTATTTTGACAATACCCCGAAACACGCGTACATTCCTTGTACCTCTTTGTTGTTTGTACCATTTTGTGGACAATACCTGTTTTTTTTGTTGAAATTATATCACTTCAGGACAAAAATAATCTTATATTGGCCTTTGTTAGAGGGTGGAAACTTTTTTATACCGTTTTGTGAGCCTTATTTTTTTCAGGGATAAACATATTCCTGGTCCCACGGGTACCAAGTACCAACTGAGACTTCTCTCTCTATTGGTTTGAAAATGTGGAATCTAGTTTCAAAATCTCAAGGCCCAAATCCAGTAGGTACATCTATAGAAGTAGTTCACCTTTTATTTGGTTAAATGCCCCTGAGATTATAATGTCGCCTCTTACGATATCCACGATAGGATATGGGGGGCCGTAATAAATCTGCCGTTAGGCTAAGTTCGTCTACTTCGATTATCAAGCAAATCCCTAAAAGGTTATAGGAACATATCCGAGGCAATTTAGATTTAAATTCTTAAAATTGAAACGTCGTCAAAAATATTCATCTAATTCGAAATGTACGAGCCGCTTTGGCCCAATTCAATGGGCAATCGAATGTTGGGCACTGATTGGAGCAGACAGCTAGGTTACTCCATCTATAGCTTCGATCTCCTGGCAGTCAGTGCAAAATATAACCGACAATCGCAAGTCACCGCCGACCACTGTCAACCCACACAGAATTATGGTTATCATAAAAAATCAAAAAAATGGTTCTTATTACCTTAAAACCTCAATAATCATAATGTCATTGGTTGTCTGTGAATGAAGGTAAACATGATGATAAAAATAACCTAAAACAAGACTAGAATCTGCGAGGTTCTGCTTAACAGAACAAAAATTCCTTACTCAGATTAATCACAAATCAAATAGTAAGAGTTAAGGTAAAACAAAGTTCAGCAACTATTTTTTGTTGGCTTGTATTCAAAGCTTGCAACGGAACTTCAAATCACATTCATATATATTTATACTGTACGATGGGAAAGAGCTTGGCCGAAAAGGCTCTCAAGCCGGAAAGGCTCTGTCAATCGAACTACGAGAGTCATGACTTTAACAGATTTTTTATTGAAACTTCAAATAATTATGTATCTATCCAATTAAATATCTATCATAATATATTATAGCATCACTCACGCGTTGCCAACCATTTTGTTCATATTTAGATCCTCTTTTTAAAAGATCCCAGACAGAAGAATTCCATAATATTAACTACGAAAACTGTCACTTGATATAACAAAATAAACAAACGGTGATTTCTCAAAACATAGAAAATGCCCACGACGTAGCTTACAAATAAATATTATTTGTGAGATAGTATTAAGTACTGAGCTTTATAATTTACCTACTTATATGTAATTAATTAAGAATCATCAAATGAACTAGCCCGAGTTTCTTGCCTTTCTTCTTGTGTGCTAGTCGCGATTCCGAAAGGCGGTACATTTGACGATTTTTTTTGTTATTTTTACTGTACGACGGGGAAGCGCTTGGCCTGGTAACAAGTTGAGATAAGGCCGAAGTAGAGGCGCACTTCATTCGGAATCCTCAACAAACAAACTGAGGAACTGGCTATCTTACCTCTAATTGTCGGAACACAAACTTTTTTTTAAGAATTGTTATTATGGCGACAGAATTAGGGAAGACGTTGGTAGCTAGCCAGGCGGACAATTTTAAACAAAATCCGACCACCAACCCCTGTACTGCCCCTGGAGATCGAACCCGGGACCTCTGGATCTGAAATCGGTGGGTTGAACAACTAGACCATAGAGGCGGTTAAAAATGATCCTAAAATAGCATACTGAATATACAACATTTGGTTTTTGGGTTTGTTTCGTAACAAATAAGTCTGACAGTCACACGACATGTCTCGCGTGTACAGATTGGAGTAGCTGAGTTAGCGGAGCTGCATCATTCGCTCCCAAATTGGTCTGACTTCAACGTAGCAATTTGGACGAATACCCGAATTTTACCAACGCCGGTACTGCGCGCGGAACCTGTTTTGACAATTGAACTGCGATCGCATGAAATTGGAACTAATAATCAACATATTCCTTATTGAATTTCAATTTGTTTGGTGGTAGGACTTTGTTCGCTTTGGTCGCCACAACAATAATTATAAATTGTTGTGTTCCGGTATTAAGAGGTGAGATAGACAGTTTCTCAGACTGTTGCGAATTCCGAGTGAAGGATTTCACTTCCACCTTCGGGTACTTATCATAGTAGTATTTGTTTTCAGCTCTTTTTTAATGCTGTGTAAATCTTTTTATGGCCTTACTTTATTTCTTAAGTTAGTCTAACTATATCTCATAAGAACGTTGGCTTACCGAAATAAATATAATTAAATTATAAAAGCATAGCCTGAAGCAGGTGAGACAAAAGACCAAGCGCTTCCATCAAAAAATATAAAAAAATAATTAAACAAAAATATTTCGCCAGGACATACATATCGGGCATGCTGTTGTCTGTCACAAGCTCAATGATCACCACCGCGCCTGCCAAGTGTAGTGATTACGGCCAATCGTCCCATCACACTCTTTGGGAAATACATGTATATTTATTTTTGTTTATTGGCCAAGTGTTTGACCATCAGCTTACTCTAAGATAGTATTGGTGCGGAAAAACAGACGAGGGCAAGGAGTTCCATTCCTTACCATGTCGCGTTACAAGTGACTACAAGTGATGTTCTTTGAGTAAGTAGAATTAGACCTTTCGAGAGAGAAGAGAGACTAGAGAGAAGCTTAGAATTGGGCGCCACTGTCGCGTAAGTGCGATATATATATACCTACAGGTAAAACGTTACTTGCCTACGGTAGTTATAGGAAGGTAAATAAAAATGCAGATTTTTACAAGTAATATGATATATTGATATAAGTTAATTAAGTATAGCTAAGGTTTAAGATAGACGCGCCGGCTATGGGCGTGGGGTAATACTCTCTCTCTCTCTCTTAGGTTATAAGGTGTCTGAAGGCCTACCTCAAAAGGTTATGTATAGTCTCTAGAACAATCACTTGAGCACCACGAGTACTGTCCTGTGTTGTGCGGCTGTAGAGGCGCGGCGTGGACACGTGGCGACGTTGAGTGGGTAGACAGCTGGTTCCAGGACAGCGTAGTAGTTCGACGGAAACGCCAGGGTAGTGCAGCTCTGTAGCTTGGCAGCAGTGCCGGGGCTGTAGCTCAGTAGAGGTCAGGCCGTAGAGGTCTGATGGTAGGCAGCCCTGTGGTAGACTGATGGTAGACAGGCCTGTAGAGGTCTGGTAGTAGGCAGGCCTGTAGAGGTCTGGTAGTAGGCAGGCCTGTAGAGGTCTGGTAGTAGGCAGGCCGGTAGAGGTCTGGTAGTATTCATGGTAGCCCTGCAGTGGACTGATGGTAGGCAGGCCTGTAGAGGTCTGGTAGTAGGCAGGCCGGTAGAGGTCTGATAGTATTCATGGTAGCCCTGCAGTGGACTGATGGTAGGCAGGCCTGTAGAGGTCTGGTAGTACGCATGGTAGCCTTGCAGTGCACGCCCGCCCAACGTGTGGTAGGACTCGATGGCGCTTGTCTGCGTACAGCCTGGAAGGTCATTTATTATATTATAACAACTGGCGGGTTGTGGTGCGGGTGTGCTATCATGTCTGGTTGCGTGGCGGCGAATCCCATGGTCTCAGGAGTCGCAGGGGTAGTGCCTGCGAGTGATGATGCACACCACGCGAGTGATAAACAGGACGACGCGGCATCCAGACACAATACGCACACCGTCACAGTATCACAATCAGTATAGTTACAGAGTTGTTAGAATAGATTTGTGAGAATAGACTTTAGGTTACAATTCACAATGATCAAGCAAGTACATAGATATAAATTGGTCCACAGCGGGGCTAGATTCACATATTGCTAGTGTCGATTACGATAAACTAAGGGACGCACGTAAAGAGTTAGGCCTACGTTCGATCAGCTGTCAACTCACCCCAGGGAGAAGTTCACAACACCTATATCGTCGGACGAGCGTCCCGGCTGCCGCGTACATTTACTTGTGTTGGGTCTCGTTCGCAAGGCTTGGAGCGAGGTAAAAAGGACTGGTCTTATTTTTTTTTATTTATGAAAGGACAATACGCTGGCCTGGTTCTGTACCTGGAGGGCGACAGCTTTGCGCGGACCTGATTGCTAAAAGGACTGGTCTTGTCGGTACCGGTGCTCTTATACTCACCTCCCACTCCTCAGACCGTTGGGGCATCGCGTGATTGTCCTTTTCCAATCACATCGTAATGACTTGGATATTACCATATAAGGAGGCAAATGCGAGATGCAACGACCCCCGCTAGCCTTGTTCCCTTCCCCTATCGAGATTTACAATAATATGCTGGTAGTTAGTGATTATTAATTACTATTGAGGGTTGTTTCGGACCTACGATGCTATTATATCAACTAACATTGATGGGTACTGACACGGCTGTCAGCCGTCAGTCCATAGGTAGAAGTAGTATTCAAACGGTCCTTACCCGTACTTCTTAGGATCGTAAAGATAACGTGACAACCAGTATTAATGATAAATGTATTATGTATTCAATAAAAAGTACAATTACACAAACTATGTACAAAGGAATCAGTCAGATTACCTAAGGACCGTTACAAACGGCCTATAGGTAACTCAACTATTCCAGATCAGTACCAGACGGAAGCGTGCCCAAGACACTGGCTGCATTGCCACGCTGAATAGCTATGCTAATTCGCTGGCCTAAATAAGAGCCAACCCTTGGGTCACGTGTCGCCTCAATCAAAAGCCCTGCAATATTTTTGAAAACCCGGATAAATGTAGAGGCGAACGAGTTTGGCACAATGGAACAATTATAAGATACGGGTTGTAGCCTGCCGTACGTCTGCTTGCCCGGTGATGAAGAGGGGATGGAGTGATTAGGTCAAAGATATCGTGCGCACACTCGCCGAAGTGAAATTAATAGAATACATACGGCCTGGCAACTTGTTTGTATGAGGTGATGATGATAACATGCTATGCCTATAATGCAAATAAGATTCGCAAGATTTCAAAGATAGTTCGGGTCCGACGGACGGAAACAGCAAGTTCTACTCATTTCCAGTCATAAAAAGCATACACGTCCACTGTTGGATGGGCTTACTAATAAACTAGGGAGATTACACAATCACGCTTGGCAGTAGAATTGGCGGTTGCGTGGTTTCACTCTTCACCAGTACAAATGGTATTAGAATAAGTAAATGCGCAGTTAAACGCCACAAGCACCTATTCCACTAGAAGATCTCTTAAGGCGGCAGCTACGAGCTTCAAAACGTTAAGAATATGAGACAATTAGCAGTTAAAACCTCAACTTTAGTTGTGAAACTGCAATCTGGTATTAACGTAAAAATTATCTGTTCACCGCAGCAGGTTGCAAACTGTTGCCTAGGACTCGAAACTAGATGGAACCCACTACATGTAGCAAGTGAGAACAGTCTGCATTGATGACGATTGTCATCTGGGTTTCATTAACCTATCTGCTGCTAATAAGCCAGTTAGGTAACAAACTATAAATCAAAATGGCAGCTTTTCTTCTGAACAATTTTTCGCCATTTTTATTGAAACCCAAATGAAATAGAGTTAGGTAACAGGCCAGCAGGACTAGGCGCTTTCTGATATCCAAACCACTGTTATAAATTCGCAGCTCAGTTGGTAGTAGCTCTACCTTCTGCGCTGTAGGTTTTGGGTTCTTGATGATCTTGAACATATCTGAACATAGAAAAGTATAAAGTATTATATCCGTCATCTAGTTCCCATAATTCGAGCTTTGCTTCGTTAGGTACTAGGTGGCGCTGTTGGAAATTAATGTCCTGTAATATATATAAAAATGTATGTACTTAAAAAATTATCATCGATAAAACTTGTAGCGTATCAGCGTCCTATTCAAATTACTTGTAAAAAAACATAGTAGATCGTAGACCTTATAGTAAATGCTTTTTATCTCCATTTCATTCTAATTTTGAACATGTCTAGGCCTCCCAAGCTTTGAAATCAGGAGCTACCCGTCTAAAATATGTTTACAATGATAGTTTGCATGAGTTCTACCATGATCTTCACACGATACCAGGTACGTTGGAGCTGGTAGCACCTAGTAAAAACCTTAAGAAAAGAAAGTACTGCTTCCAATGTTTGGACTACAGCGTTGGAAACACAGCATATTACCAACTTTGCTGTGAAACTCGGTGTCTCTTCAAAGAGTTTTGTATCTGTGACAATCCCACAATCTACCTTTATACGATTCCACGACATAACAGTTAGTTCCGAGTTTTAACTGCTCATTACTGGGCTAATTAGCTAAGTTTGGATATTCTGTGCATTCGGCGTTTCACTCTGAAGTTAGAGCTGGCTTTGGTTGTGATCCGACATACTACTACTCAGACATATTAGTTACTTATTTAGTTATTTGGACACATTTTAGACAAGGTATTTATTATTACAATATTATTGTTTGAAATTGCGTTTTTTTGGAAAATACCAAGTAATAACCGAAGTATGAAGGAGTACAATGTAATGTCCGCCTGGCTAGCTACCACCATCTTACCTAAGTCTGTCTCCATAATAACACCGTTTAAATACAACGTTTAACACAAATTCTTCGCAATACAAATTTCTCTATTCTCATTCATATGAAAATAATGTTGTAGATAGAAAATGAATCGCAACTGGGTACCTACACAGAAATTACAGGCACGTGAGGTTTAACACCTCTATGCCTCAAGTTGACTATATACTAGTAGTTGACTATATTGTTTTACAAAATAAGTTTTTTGTCCCATCCGACCCCATACAAATTGCAAGGGGTTGATTATTTTGGAGTTTTATCGGACCCCACGTGGGGTCAGAGTTATGGGGTCCGTTGGTAATAAACCCATTTTTGGGATGACATTTTGACTCAAGAATAGCTACGTGACTTAAAATCCTTTGCACAACCTAATATAATCAAATAAATATTTTTTGTTTATTTCAAATAAACAACCAAAGCAAAGTCAAAGTCAAAGTCAAATATTTTTATTCATTAAGATTTTTAGGATCATTTTGAAACGTCAAATCTACCGCCTGTTCGGAATCGCGACCAGCACACAAGGAGAAAGGCAAGAACCTCGGGCTGATTAATTTTTTTGAAAATCCATTTAACATTTAGGTACATTGTTTATAATAATTTAATAACATTACAAGTGTTACCTACATCATAAAACTAAAAACTTAATATTATCTTAAAACATTGATTACTACATAACTATCTAATGGGCAGTTTCTTGACATTGAAAAACACCATTTAACTGTCAACTGGTATAGCAACATCGGGCCACGCGTTCTTATCGTCGATATAGTCACTTATTTTGTAGTAGGCTCTTTTAATTAAATTATTCTTTATATACAATTTGAATTTACGAGCAGAGAGTTTGGTGGCGCTTTGAGGAAGCTTATTATAGAATCGTACACAGTTTCCTAAGAATGAATTATTTACTTTTCCTAAGCGATACCTAGGTATGTCAAGTTTATTTTTATTTCTAGTATTAACACTGTGTACATCACTTCTTTTAACAAACTCATCAATGTTCCTGTGTGCGTGCATTAGGTTTTCGTGCACCAATGGAGCTCATAGTGGTGGGTCCATAATATATTACTTCTGCAAAAATAAATATAATCAATTTTGTCCATGTTGGTAGGCTGTAAATAGACAAATTATAACATAATGTATATTTATTCAGAAAACATTACAATACATTTATTAGTAAATATGCATAATAAGCACAATGTAAGTAGGTAGGTATATTTGAATTGAAAAAGTATACACAAACTTGACACAAATTAAATAAAAGTTATAGAATCCCGATCAAGATTTTAAATAATAACTAATTGATCAAGACTCATGAAAAGATTTCATCAATATCTACAGGAGAAAAAAATGTAGGAAAATCTCAATCACACTTATTTGAAGGTGTCGTACAAAACGACTTATGACATAAAATATGATATAATGTATATACCCAGTTATTATATACGTAATCAAGACTTAACCCTGAGGATGCTCATGTTTAATCATTGTATTATACGGCATATTCTTATCTAAATAAATTACAATGTTGTCTAGCTGACGAACAAACTAATACAGACAAACCAGTAATTTATTTTTTTGCGTAGGTATGCACTAAGGATTTTCCCACGGGATGTTGAGAACGAGCTTCTGAACGTTCACTTATCTTTATAATTATAAATCACGTTTGTCTTTAATATCATAAAATATGTTCAGTTCGTCGCGTCGTATTATTTTCCCCTCTGAATTAAAATTTCAAGTTTTCCCCTGTGAGCGAATGTCAGTATTAAATGTCAGAATAGCATAATGCGAAGTCTGAAATGTGGGCGTGTTTGGATTTAAATGAGGGGTTCTTTGTAGTCCTCTTCTAATGCATATGTTTATTTTTACCGTGAGCTACAAAGCAAAGGCTTATCATAAGACAGTTGTGCAGTTGTCAATTTCAAAAGCAAAGTTGGTGATTGCAGTATTGGTTTTGAACTCCTAGTAAATGTGAATTCCCTTAGTCGCCTCTCACAATTCCATGGATAGCATGTGCCCAAAATGCAATGCCAGCAGCCACGGCCGTATATAACCTAAAATAAAATTAATTTTAAATTTATTTCGCGTTTCTCTTTTGTCTTACATCAAGACAGATATTTATTCCCCTTTGTTTAATGTCCGAGAGAAAATGAAAAATGGTGGAAGCACTTTTCACATTCTTTGTTTTGCTATTCTTTTGATATTTTTTACTATCTGATGACCTAAATTTAGTGAAATTCCATGAAATCAGACAAGCTCATCAGCAATTTACGATGAAGTAAAATATGATGAAGATATTAGAATTCGGCAGGATCTTTTATGCTGTTAAGTATCATTTTTTCTATTTATTTTTCTAATGACTGGTTACTTTTTGCATGACTTTATATCAATACTGATTCTATATATTTTCTGCCAAAGCCTCGTTAATATCCCCTTTCAAGGACTTCCAATCTTCTTTTATCATGCACACAGCTTAAAAACGCT